>OX375868.1:66340227-66389342 GCA_947359475.1 Heligmosomoides polygyrus bakeri | reverse complement strand
CGTAAATTGCACGCGCGGGCGTGTTCTGAGCGAGGTAACTCTGTCACGTGTGAACCTTTCCGGTTGTAGCCTGTGGCTTTTATAGGCAGAAAAACGTTCTAGTACTGCGCTGAATCCAGCTGTGTAGCTTATGAGCTTATGATAAAGTTACAGCAGTGCGAAAATGCAGGTTATCCTTGTGTGACACGATTTTTTCAACTTCAGTCGACCTCTGCGGGAAGACGAGGGGAGCTAACGGCCTACAAATGCGTAGGCGAGCAAAACACATTAGGTTCTTTAAGAAAACTTGTTCAGAATTCCTCAGCTTCCTAAACTGCTTTCCCATCAGCTGCCAGTTTAAAGCGGCGGAAGATAGCGGTTAGAGTTTCTTGCACTTTTACTCGCCCGGATTTGAGTTTCGACATTTGCAATGGTATCGGGGCCGAGTTAGCCTAGTGGTTAGTAGTGTAGTTTCATGCACAAACGGTCACAGGTTCGACTCCCGGCTCCGGCACGCCATGCCCAGCAAAAATTGCAAAAATTGCAAAAATGGCAACGGTTCCAGCGTCAGTCCCATGCTGACATGCCGGCTGATGGAGAAACCTCGTCACAATACCATGATCACAAGTCGCAATAGAATCAGTGTAAATTCTAGGAAGTCACCCGGAAGTGGCGCACAGAACCCCGGCCCGAGTTCTGTGGTCAGTATGCGAGGGCTACCGAGGGCCAAACGACCTCGGCTAAAGAAGCTAGTTCGGCTGTGGGAACGCTGACCGGAAGATCTAGGGAAGTGGCTGACCTGATGAAGCGCAGAAGGATACAAGTCCTGTGTCTGCAGGAAACGCGATGAAAAGGGGCGAAAGCCAGGGAGATCGGAGAAGAGGTCAAGCTGTACTACAACGGAGAGGACACCAAGAGGAACGGGGTAGGGATAGCTGTCGCGGAGTCCATCAAGGATTCAGTAGCGGCTGTCCAAAGGATAAACGACCGCATCATGTCACTGCGGCTGGACACGAAGGAGGGTTACTGGACCATCATGTCTGTCTACGCTCCGCAAATCGGATGCTCCGAGACGACAAAGATGACTTCTACCTCTCGCTCGAAAAAGCCATAAGGTCCGTACCAGAAGGCGACTACCTCTCCATAGCAGGGGACATGAACGGGCATGTGGGGAGTGGCAGAAGAGGAGTGGAAAGGGTTCATGGAGGTAAAGGGATCGGCCTGATAAACCCGAATGGAGAACGAATTCTGGATCTGGCTATCGCCCACGACCTGGCTGTCTGTAGCACCTTTTTCGCGAAGAGGGGCAACCAGAAGGTGACCTATGCTAGCGGAGGAAGAACGCTAGCATAGGTCACCTTCTGGTCCGGAGGAGGACGGAAGTCGACCACATCCTGGTTCGAAGAGCTGCCCTGAAAACAGTCCGGGATGTGAAGGTCATTCCGGGAGAAGACGTGGCATCACAGCATAGACCCTTGGTAGCCGACCTTAGCATACCTCTACCCACCAGGCCCAAAGTGAGGACGGAACCCAGGATCCGATGGTGGAGACTGCGGGGTTCAGAGCGGAACGAGCTACGAAGGGCAGTGCTCGAAGCAGGCCTTCCAGATCCAGCTGGTTCCGTGAACGAGACCTGGAGGAGGGTAGCCCAAACAATCCTGAGATGTGCCAAGGAAACCCTGGGAGAAACAAAGGGAGGAACCAGAGGGGATAAATCGGCATGGTTCTGGAACGAAGAGGTGCAGGCTGCGGTGAAGAGGAAGAAGGAGGCCTACAAGCGGTGGCAGAAGACGAGAGCACCCGAGCATCTCACAGCCTACAGGAAGCTGAAGAGGCTGGCAAAAACAGCTGTAGCGAAGGCAAAGAACGCGGAAATGGATGCCCTGTACGAGAAACTAGACGGGCCAGAGGGAGAGAAGTTCGCCATCCGCCTGGCCAAGGCGCGTCATAGAGCTAGCCTCGACATTCGAATAGTGAAGACTGTGAAGAGTGGTGACGGTAGGGTGTTACGGAAGCCGGTCGAGGTCAGAGAGAGATGGGAGGAGTACTTCAAGGAACTCCTGAACGAGGAGTTCCCTCGTCAGGAAGCCGAGGAAGAACAACCAACGGAAGGACCCATCCCACCCTGGACGCAAGAAGAAGTTCGCAAGGCCATAGGGAAGATGAAACTCGGAAAGGCAGCAGGGCCTGACGGTGTGCCAGTAGAGGCTTGGAAGGTGCTCGGGGACCTCGGAGTCAACTGGCTGACGCAGTTCCTCAACAGAATCACGAAAGAAGGTAAGATGCCGGATGACTGGAGGAACAGCACCATAGTCCCCATCTTCAAGCAGAAGGGAGACGCTTCCGAATGCTCCAACTACCGAGGGATCAAACTGATCTCACACACGATGAAGATCTACGAACGGCTGGTCGACTCAAGGCTGAGGGAGATGGTACCCATCTCCCAGGTGCAGTGGGGCTTCATGCCTGAGAGGTCCACCACAGACGCCATCTTCATCGCTCGTCAGGTGATGGAGAAATATCGGGAGAAACGAAAACCCTGCTACCTAGCATTCCTGGACCTGGAGAAGGCCTACGACAGGCTAGCTCGGGCCGTAATCTGGAATGCCCTTCGAGGGAGGGGTGTCCCGGAACGTCTGATCACGGTCATAAGGGACATGTACGAGGGCTCGAAAGCGGCGATACGAACTCCACACGGGGTGACAAGGAAAGTGGACATCACTGTGGGGGTACACCAAGGGTCGGCTCTGAGCCCGTTCCTCTTCCTGCTGACACTTGACTCTATAGTGAACCACCTTGAGGAAGGCCCTCTCAGAACGATCCTCTACGCGGACGACATCGCTCTAGTAGCCGACAACCAGGAGGAGCTGGAGGAGAAGGTGCAGCTGTGGCAGAGAGCCCTCGCAGACAACGGCCTACGGCTGAACGTGAAGAAGACGAAGTTCATCAGCTCTGAGCAGTGCACTGGATCGATCCTAGACTGCCATGGGGAAACGATTGAGAAGGTGGAAGAATTCCGCTACCTCGGAAGTGACCTATCCGAGGAAGGAAGTGTGGACCAGGCGGTCAGGGGACGGATAAACGCAGCCTGGCTCAAGTGGAGGGAGTCCACAGGGATCCTCTGCGACCGTAGATGCTCCAGGACGCTCAAAGGCAAGCTCTATAGAACAGTTGTGAGACCTGCCCTCCTCTACGGCAGTGAGTGCTGGGCCCTAGGTAAGGCGCAGGAGCGGCAACTGCACGCGGCGGAGATGAGGATGCTGAGGTGGGCATGTGGATGGACCCGTCGGGACAGGGTGCGAAACGAGGATGTTAGGGCAGTGATGAAGACAGCCCCGATCCAGCTGAAGATGAGAGAGCAGCGCCTTAAGTGGTATGGACACGTCCTCAGAAGACCAGAGGATCACCCCACAAGGTTGGCCCTAGATTTCGAGGCACCAGGAAAGCGTCCAAGAGGAGCCCCAAGGAAAAGATGGAAGGACGTCATCAAGAGAGATCTCGCCGAAGTCGGCGCCACGGCAGATGACGCCCTTGATAGGATGAGGTGGCGACAGATCACAAGAACAGCGAACCCTGCGACTGCGCGGGACTAAACGCTCAGGAGAAGAAGAAGAAGAAGACACTCACAGTGGTATCGCTCTGTTCAGCATGAAAAGCGCTATCGAGTGGCGTCAATTTCGACCAATTATAGAGAAATCGATTTTTTGACAATTTCCCACCGAGGACGGGGGCGCTGTAGACCGAGCCGGCGCCGACGATGACGTCGTCGAGAATCGATATTTTCGAAATTGGCCAAATTTCCTCGTGCAAACTTCGTCCAAAATCGTCTGGGGTTATTTGGGGCGCTGATTACGAATCCGACAACCGTTTTTGAAAATTCTCCCGATTTCGGTAGGTTACCTGCCGTTTGAGGGTGGTCGATCCAGGATCACCGATCATCCTCAGCTATCGGTATGGGTGGTCTCCAGCCGTACTTGTCCAAATGGACTTCGGTATCGTATTCGGCACCCCGAATAAGCCTCCGCCCCTATAGGAAGTTTGAGTAAAATCGGTGATCCTGACCCGACCACCCTCAGTTATGCAGAAAAAGATCCAAAACCTACCGAAATCAGAGGAATTTTCAAAAACCGATGACGGATTCGTAATCAGCGCCCCAAACAACCCTAGGGATTTTGGACGAGAAAATTCGGCCAATTTCGAAGATATCGATTTTCGATGATCGTCGGCCCGCGGCCTCGTCATCTTCTGTCTGTCGCGGCCTCAAGCAACCTCGTCCTCGATGCAAAACTGTCAAAAAATCGATTTTTCTATAACTGGTCGAAACTGACACCATTCGATAGCGCTTTTCATGCTGAACAGAACGATACCATTGCGAGTGTAGAAAATTCAAATCTAGGCAAGTAAAAGCGTGAGAAACTCCATCTACCGCCGATTTAAACTGGCAGCTGAGGCTGAGGCAGCTTGCGCAGCTGAGGAGTGCTAAGCATTCCTGCGTAAAGTATCTTAAGTGTTCTGAGGGCCTGCGCATTTGTGGGCCGTTAGCTCGCCGGGTCTTCCTGCAGTGGTCCACCGAATTCGGAAAAAATGGGTCACACAACCCTCACCCGCATTTGCGCACCCCTATAACATTGCCTCTTCCTAAGCTACATCATTCTACTTTAGTATACTACTAGACCGTTTTATTGCCTACAAAACCCACAGGCTACAACCGGAAAGGTTCACACATAACAGAGTTATCGCGCTCAGAGCACGGCCGCCCACTCGACTGATAGGTTCGATTCTATATCCATTGTTCACGGCTCACTCCAAAGTCTTGCCAGGACAGAGTACAGCAATTACTGAGTATGGCGGCTGGAAATTCCTGATAAAACTCCTAAAACGCTCCTCTACAAGCTGTCTCTCCCTCCCCCCCCCCCCCCCTACCCCTCTCCTCGATTGATAGGCTCGTCTCTATAAGCATTGTACACACCAAAGTGTCGCCGGGACAGATTGGAACTAATCCTGAGTAGGGCGCTTGAGAATTTCTGATAAGGTTCGAAATAGACTTGAAGGGTTTGCATTTTCCAGTAAGCGAAGATAGAAGAGAAGTGAGCATGCTTTCGCCCACTCGATTGATAGGCTGTATCATATATGCATTGTGTACGGCGCTTTCTCGGAGCATTCCTGCCACGACAAAACACTGGCAACGTACACCATGCTTGTGAGATACTCTGAAAGTACGCATGCCCTGGGAAATAAGCAGCGCTGATCACAAAAGCCTGCTCTAGTCAGTTTTTGGACCACCCACGGCGAAAATGTGGGTGTTCTGGTAAAGATGTATAAATATTTGCGTAGATCTCGATGAGACGAATTGAATGGTACCAACCTTTCTTTTGAAAAACCTAAAACTGAAGAAGTTATGATTGAGCGACGGTTGCGATGGATTTTTCCGTCGCAATCCGAAGGTTTGACCTTGCGACGTGAGCGATATTGTAGGTCTATAAAGGTTCAAAGAAAATGTAAACTAATGAGTTATGTTCTGGGTTGGAAATTATTTGGAAAGATGTTGCTTTCAATATTTGGTCTGATAGAGCTCCTCTTAGACACATTTTGTAATGTATCACATACTTGGCGTTCTTGCAAGTGTTCAGATCCCCATCAGTCAGGAGGACATATTACAACCAAGAGGCGTGAGAGAGATGTAAAAGTTTTACGGTTCTTGGTATATTGTTCAAGAAATAGCTCTCTAAATAATCTTTTTAATACTGTTTCATAGGTTGTGCGCTTAATGGCGTATGGTTACAAGTTTGGAAAGAATTTGTGCAGAATTCTTTTCGCAGAAAGAAAAACAGAACTCTGCTGGCATCACCATCCGATAAGTCGTCAGAATGACTGTTGGGCTACTGAATAGGTTAAAGACTTGTTATATCTAGCTCACATTCTCTACGACGCCTAAGGATTCCTCAAATCATTCTCCTAGGTCGGTACAACATCGTGCGAGTTTTGCGCTTATCTTCCGCTTAAACAGTTGTCCATGTCCTGCAGGCCCTGCGCCTCCTTTCATACCACAAAGAATCTCAAACCTCCCGTGCCCGCCGGTTTCATGAAGGTGCATGTTCAGGCGCAGCTCTACATAACCACCCATTCTATGTTTATCCACCAAAATTTCAGGGCAAGAGGCGCAATGGAATAAGAATGGAGCGCTTTTTTCATCGGCGAAAATTTCTCAAAATTCACAAGTTTCAGAGAAGAATTTGCTCATCTCACACGTGTTCAATACTATATGATTTCCTGTAGCCATGTAGTGGCATGTAATCAAGTAACTCTATCGTGAATAAGGGAAGTTACTTGATTACAGCTAGTCTTACAGTTCTGAGTCCTACTGTGCCTGCGTTCACTAAAGTAGTTTCCTATCATGGAACTTCCAGCGCACACCGTCATCTGCTCTTCCTAGGTGAGGCACTGGTTGAGAAACTAATTAAAATGAAGTGACTGCTATCAAGCCTTCCCTCGCTTCTAGATAATGAGCAGAAATGCATTCCTTCAAGAACACTGTGAGGTCAGTCAACCACGGGGAATCTTCATGCTGCCATAGGCCCCAACTGGAGTCGCTAGAGGTCGATGCCGTGAAATCGAGACTTACGATCGCGTCGGAGCAGCCATGCTGCCGGTGTTGGGAGACGGAGGACGTGGCGTGGTAATGGCCCTGCTGCCGGAGGCAAAATGCTCCCGGTCACCCGAGGCGCACAATGGCCATTGTAAGCGGGCGACGCACTTCTCAAACGCTGTTACGCTCTCGGCTCGAGCTCGCACAGCATCCATGGAAGGCTCTGTGCAGGATGTCTGCTGAACGCGAGCTCGCGATGGACGGCGGAATGTCACAACAGACACACCTTTTGGTTAGTTCCTCCCTTTTTAGAAACCCCTCTGAAGTACAGTGTAATATATTGCTTAGTTTAGCAGAAAGAAAGCTTACTCTATGTTATGCAACTGTCACGGTAAAGGACCAGTGACATGGGCGAGATGTCGTTCGTGTTGGACGAATATGCATTTTATATGAACGATTGATTGGAAGCATAGTAGCACTGCCATTTACTTAATCACAATTACCGCTGATCTCTGAAGCTTCTGTGTTGCGTCACAGGTTCCAAGGAACAGGATCAGGCTGTTGGGTAGGTCGAGGTCATCTTAACGAAGTCGCTCGGGGAGCGCGGTTAGCCACACTTTGTACAACTAGCCGCAGGACGAACCTTCCGGAAAAATTGAGGGAGCTCCGCAATTCTCTCTATCTCTCGAACACAAAAGCGTCGAGGAAGGTGCTTAAGATCAGTATCTGCGCTATTGTAGGTGCGTCTCCTAAAACATACAGGAAAGGATATCCTAGACTATCATTCAGTACCAAATCCGCAAACTAGTTCAGATTCTGTTTCTAGTAGAAAGCTCAAGAAGCTCGTATTGGTACTATGTATGTAGCGATGGAAATGTCGTCAATATATCAGTGCATTCACTCAGTTCAATACCGGAAAGCTGTGTGAGTTGTGCTGGGTTGTGTTCATGCCTGTTGTCTGTTTGTGCAGCACGACTTAATGCTCATATCCGAAAACTAAATGTAAAGGTGGTAAACAGATGACTGCAGATCCTTCCCGATATCATAGGTTTCGTCGAAAATGTTCTTTACACGTTCATTGCAATAGTGGTATATCTAGGAAAGTTCTGGTATTTAACACCAAAATTGCCTTTTTGTAAAGCAACTCCGCTATGCTTGATGGTGGTTCTCCTACTTGCATACCTAAATTCGAAACAGTTTCGGACGTCGTGCGTTTCACGACAGCGTCTTTCTCTTTGGAATGCAGCTTTTCTCCCAGATTAATCCACCAATTTCGCTTATTGTGCTGCAGCTTGAGTGAGAGGCGACATGTCAAAACGGCAAGTTTCCTGGGAATATTCAGGGTCCCTCTTCTCAGTTGCTCTCAAACGCCCACCTCTGCTGTTTGCATGGCGTTCCGGTGATTCCGGTTCAGCATGGTTCAGCGCTATCAGTGCACAAGACTGAATCACTTTTCTTATCGCCGGAGCACGACCAGGATGCATAAGCGAGCAACCAAAGGTTAAGGGTCACGCAGAAAAAATGGGCGCTCCACTACGTCTTATGCCATAACACCCTCACCGGCCAAGGATTGCTGATGGAACTACGCTCTCGCATTACAACGGCGTTTCACAGCGTAACATAGGTAAGGGTCTTCCAAGGTTTAATTAGAACGCAGGTATTTATATGCAGACGAATAAGGTTAGCGTTATAAGTGACTTCCGGATTACATCATGCATTAAAGATTTGGCGTTTATACAAATGTACGAATATTTTCCTTTGGCTAAGCACTCTAGGGTGACTTATGTATTATCATTTTAAAGCCAAGGGAGGTTTTTCCTTGCAAAAAAACCTGCAACACGTAAGCATTCGATAGGAAGAGTTTGCGATGGTCGGTATTAATGGAGTTCTATTTCTGCCGACAGATGCTTATAACGCATTCTGCTGTATGCAGCACTTGCTCAGAAGTCTGATGCCGTTCATAAAGAGCAAGCAGTAGTGGGAAGAAGGTTAATGGATGGAGCCAGCTGCTGGCTAAATGACAAAAAATCTAGCACCACTTATTGTCGCGGTGACAGAACTTCGTGGTCACCAAAGGACGGATAGCACGCCTTGAGTTCAATCAAGTAAGCCAGCCTTGTAGCGGTATGGAGAAGTGGTACCTACGCGAACACTAGCTCTAACAGCTTGAATTAAACGCGGTACTACATCTCGTGAATTATAGTGACATCTGAATAGTCTGTAAAACGATGGGAAAAAAGAATGTGCTGACCAAATAGTTGCCATTCTGGGATCAGAAGGCGCTTTGATAGTAGTGCCAGTGGGTGGGCTCGATACTCCTCGTGAATGGCTCGCTTCCGCCATGTAAGAGTGATAGCTTGGTGCTATTTCCCTCCCAACATGCCAATTACGTGTAACGGAGTCGACTTGTGCCCCGACGTGGTGCAGGTCGCTTGTCTGGTTGAGAGAACTGGGCAGCGTAGCTCCAACGGACTTTAAAGAAGCCAATTGAACGCGCCTTATTTACTGAAACCGATTGAAACAGAAATGTGTTGGAAACTTAGGAGATACCTCAACCCAACTCATATCCAATGGTTGATTAATTTCTGGTTTCATTACTCCTTCTACAGTGCGCATAATAAGTATATGTTCCCCTGAATGATTCTGCATCAGCATGCGCTTAATTCCATTATCGTTGTCTAAGCTACATAATGAAAGATCATATATAGCAGTAATAGTTCTATTCGGGGGGGGGGGGATTTAAAGAATTCGCTGGCAAAAGTCGTGTCTAGTGTTTCTTGTACACCGTTCGTGTAGACGCAGCCGCTCCTCATACCATTTTGTGGGAATCATTTTTTATCGGAAAACTGTAAAGTTAAAGGTACGATCGATCGTCTGTATTTAGTAACAGGGACTAGACATCTGCAGGCGTGAAAAGTTTCTAGAAATCACCTTAATGAAGCCAGGTTGGCCCAACATTCGTCGTCTCATGCATTCATGTGGCATAGAGGCAAGATTGCTGTCCACTGAGTTTATTCCTACAAAATTTTGGTGAGACTTCTGAGAGATGATGACTCTTAAGACCGGAAGGAATAAAACGGTAAGCAACTGGAACTGGTATTCAGAAGGAATTTCGTGCATGGCTTCACGACACGAACTCTATGAACAGCTCCTGCGTGAAACCACTACGCTTCTTAACCTTCTTGTTTGGAAAGAAACTCTGCAGGGACCTAATATAAGTACTAGGAGTATTAAAGACATCGTATTTCTCCGATACCTAGGCGTTCTTAGTTACATACCTTCGGCTAAAAGTGTCCTAAGCCCAGAAAAATTACTACAGGTGAGTCCAATGTGCCAGAAATTAATTAGGTGCCAAAGCAAGTTGTGCAGGGCTTTAATCACTTCACTTAAAGGAGGAAAAGGTTCCCTAAAGTGTGGTTTGCTAATACATCATTGATAAAGGGTCTCACCGCTTGTCGCAAATGTTCTATTTTAACTTCCTTGCATTACGTCATGTGTATACAACGGTGTCCACGGAGTTGGCTACTGAAGGCATCTGATCTAACAAGGAGCACAGGGGTGAAGTTCGTTTTTGCTGCGTACCAATGGATGGTCCAAAAATTGAAAAAACGGCATGGTTCAGTGCTGGCTGATAAAGCAAAAATGACGCGCAGAATGGCCCTGACGTGCTCAAAAATTAACCTACCAACGTTTTATAGCTTTGTTGCCTATAGCTGAAAAACGTTGGTACATTAATTTCTGAGCACGTCCAGGCGTCACTTTCGATTTATAAACCCGCACTAAAGCAATACCGTTTTTTGCCATTTTTGGACCACTTGGGAAGCTAAGTGCAGCGGCATGAGCTCTTTGCTGTTTCTCAACCAGAGGACGAGCAGCGTGTATGGCATCGATGGTGCCACAGCCCGCTACGAAGTCACATTAGTCGGTGGAAAGCTGAACTGAAAACGAAAACTTGCAACTAAAAATTTATTTAATCGAAATCGGGTGCTGCACTATACATGTAAAATTTTATGTGCAGTCCACGCAACCGAATTCTTTTCTATTGCGTAGATCTTTTATGTAACAACCCTTTTATGCAAGTGTTCGTGCAAAAGCTAAGACTACCAGTTCTGAACTGCGCGTTAACTTCCAACACACTATAGTATCCTTGACTCAATTCACGTTAACTCACGGCGCAGGAGAAGCTAGCTCCCCTTCGAAGCCGTCGTGCAAACCCGATGTCTTTACTGCGAGAATAAAAGCTGGCACGAACTGAAACCACATGATGTAATGCGAACTCAACGTTGCTCTCCAACAGTTTGGTCAATTTTTAGTGAAGGCCTTGATTGAAAGATCTATTCACTCCCTCCAAAGGAGTAGGACAGATTGGGCTACTTTAGCACGCGAAAGGAACGAAAACAGGCGCTGCCGACTCCGCGTTTTAAGAAGTCGACTCTCGGTGACGAGCTGAAGCCGTCTCGATTGTTGAACATTTGCCTCACTGGCCGATTGCTGCTTGCCTGCCGAGTAGCCGATTGCTAGATACAGTGGTTTGACGGTGGGATGACGAAATTTGTTTAAGCCACCGATATATCTGTTTCTTCAACGATTGGGTGCATAAGTTAGCAGGCGTAGCCATGGGGCTGACTCGGTCTACGGAGAAAATGCCCGAATCTCACAGTGTGTATGGGGTGCGGAGAAAATGCTCGCAACTAGGAAGAAATTGCCCGCAACTAGGGAGAAAATACCCGCGGTTAACGTACAGTACACCAGAACGCAGTATATGTAGTTGTATAGTATAGAAAAACGTACATGATTAAGACCGGAATACATTCAACATTGTTTGATAACTAGCAAAAGTGCGATGATAAAGCAAACATCTGTGGGTGCCAAAGTCGTTAAGGAAACTCGGAATAAATTCGAAACTGTGAGAACACCGTTCATTTTGAAGAGTCTCAACCCGGTGCGTCGTTAATCTAATACATCGCTGATCTAATTTCCGTAACTTTTCAATCTAATTGAAGCTTCGGTTAGAAGTGGATCGAAAAAAAGGATCATACACGAAAAATGCCCTACATTTCAAATCAAGAGAGCTCGAAAGATTTGTGTTAGGGTACGTAAAGAAAACAACTGTAACACAAGCGGTGTTACGGGGAAAGAATTTTTTCAGCATCAAAGCTGTGTCGAAATATATATCTAACATCTACTAAGACCGTAGGGCTCAGCCTCTCCGAACAGGTTCCGTTTTAGGGACGCTGTCTTCCTAAATTGTCATGATATCATCCCGTACCAGTTGACAAAACCGTTGCAATGACTTTTGTTTTAGCATCATCAAAATGTGTTAAAAACACAGAAACATTTTTATGAACGACGCTTTCAATATTTACACTCTTACCGTACTCTGATTTATCAATGGCTTGTACAAATTGCGTTCGAGCAGAGATTGATAGAGACGTACGTGTATCGTGCACTTGAAGCAAAAACACGCAGAAATCCTTTTATACTCCCGGTGGAAGGGGCTTCATATCTTGCTGGGTTAAACATTTTTATGCATCGGCAACCACTGCGTGCATCGACTACATCACTATTGTTTTTCCTCTTCAAAATGTATTCGTATCACTGCCCTAAATCATGCGATCAGGTGTAAATATTGCAATAGCTTTGCCGTCATTTTGAGAAATGATAGAACATGACCACATTTCTCTTTCTGAGTATGCGGCTGACGACTTCAGTTGCCGCGCTGTTCGCAGGCCCTGTCCGTGACGGAATGAGAGATCGTCGTATTCTTCTTCAAGTAACTACCTTGTGCTTTGTTAAACGGGTTCAATCGCGCTATCGACAACCGTTCAGTGGTGCGGATATTTTCTCTCCTGGCAGCGGGCATTTTCTCGCATTTTCTCCCACCGGAACAAACGCTGCGCGGTTCGGGCATTCTCTCTCGAAATCGGCTGACTCATGTCTGCAATCACAGAAACACAGCCTCTCCCCATTATAACGCATCCGGATAACGAGTCTCGATCAGGGGTATGCGTAATTACGATTTACGACCTACGATTTTACGATTTTCGACATTCTGGGTCGTAAATCGTAAATTTTCGTAATGTGATCTTTGATAAACAACCAACTGGTGGCCAAATTTATGCGACTGGGTTATAAAGATGTGCCAACTCTAATGGTCCCTCTTATAGCTCATTATCATTTCCCTTTGGAGTTGATTTTTGATGATCCGATGTGTTACTGTGTTAGACAATACCGTCGTGTTCACAGACTACTCGAATCCGACTTTTCTCTTCGTTAACTAACTTTGCCATTTCTCTGACACTGTAAGGGCTGCCGTTTAGAACAGGACAGGTTCAAGAGGAGAAACAAGTGCAATACAATTTCCAAAGTAAGCTCCTGTCTAGGAGGCTGGGAGGCTGGTCTCCTCCGTTTCCGGTCCAGACTAGCAAGGCACATCGCATTCTTGTTGCCGAGGGTTGTTCCATTTCAGCCCATAAAAGGACATTGGAAGCAGTTTCTTAGAGAACGAGGGACGAGTATTCTAGCTCCACGTCCTCTTTGGTAATAATGTCGAGTACTCTGCTTGTAATATATTCATGTAAATCCCACCGAATAGAATTGACGCAGATCCACGATCGAACATCATTCGTGATTACAGGCGGGGTCTAGAGGGTTGGTACACTCATGTTTAAAGGATATACCACTAACGTTTCGTTGTATGTCGCGAGGAGAGGAAGCATTGTGAGATGGGAACGCCCCATCCAATCAGACCGCATTGAATGGGCGTGTCATTCAGAAACGGCGAGTACAGTCGGTACTCTGATCGGCTGGCATATGTTCGGTATGTGCTCTGGTTATTATTGGCTGGCCACTCCCACCTACCAATGCTGCTCACCTTCGCGACATGTACCAATGTTTCTATCGGTTTGCATTGTGCTTTATAGGACTGAGTAAATTGGTATAAAAAGTGCGGTAATATCGAGCGGGTAGCATTCCAAGAAAAGGTCGAACTGGTTTTGACAGTTTTGATCTTCATTTCCGGTGGCGTGACTGAGTTTATCCTATTAACCCTATCTAATCCGCTTACGACGCTGCACGTTCTCGGAAAGGAAACGGAGCTGGCGAAGGGTACCCCGAGCAAGTGCAGGGCGTTTTTATTAAATAGTAGAGCAATATTATAACGTTCTCGAAATCTTACAAGTGCAGGCTTGAGCAGGAAACCAGTGCATTGGTCGGTGGTGAAGCGATTTTTTCATTTTTAGTTTTGACAGCGAATTTTTTGCTGTTACTTCTTCTAATTCCTAGACTAATACGCAAGCTAAAAATTTGGTAATAGGTTAGGAATTCAATGAATAATCAAACGATGCAAACTTTTTGTTGGAATGCCATGGATATGCTTAAGTATAATTTTGAATTTACAGTTTTTTGACATTCCTGAAACGTGTTTAGTGTGGCTTGAAAAGCGTTTTACTAGAAGGAAGTCGCGAAAAAGAAATAGTTTGGTAAGAGAAGTGTTCAGCTTAAGCTAGAAATAACACAACAGTCGAATAAATATTGAATCACATCTGATTAATATTAGCAGAGAAAGCTTCAGGAGATTTAGTTGTGCTGCACTACAGTTCAGGTGACTCTAACGATTTGCGGTTTACGGTTTATGATTTACGATGATTCTTTCGTAATTACGGTTTACGAAATTTCAAATTTCATTTACCCACACCCCTGATCTCGATATAACGTAAAATTTCTGTAGAAGCGGCGAGCTTACCTTTCGGCCAGTACGAACCAACTCCGTCCGGTTAAGAAGCGTCGTGTATAACGCTACTCCCTTTATAGCGCGGATATGAGAGGAATTTTGCGTTCAAAATGACTCCCGTTATAACGCGACCATGGCTCAGTTCCGGTCTCGCACGACAATTCAAGACGAGCAAAATGCTGACCGCATTATGTGATCAGACCTACCATTCTTGTTTTTCACGACCAGCTACCTCGCAGCAATGTATTAGATGCATACCAATGTTTCTTCGCATTTGCGATCAAAACAAGTGTTTATAGGCAGCAATACGTCGAGCACAGTGGAAGACTCCCCTCCCGGTAGTCGTCAGAAGCTTCCGTATATTGGAGATCTCCTCTATCAAAAACGAGAGAGGATGTGGAAACACGATTATTCAAAACAGTGCCCTTTAGCCTAAAGCAGAATAGATACCGCATACCGCTACAGGATGTTTTGCTGCGAGCAGAACCTTCGTATCATGCGGAACTTACGATGCAGCAACAGCAGCTCATTCACCCAGTCGTTCTCCATCCGATGGTAACCAACCAGCTTTTGGGCTGTTCCCATAAGGTCAGTCGGGTTGCCTTACTCCCTCTTCGTTTTATTCTCTTCTTAATTTTTGAGACTCCTGCAGCTTGAAATGATCCTTGGACGAGTAATTTCTTAAACTCTTTTCGACTTTTCCAGGCTCTGAAGAAGGCGGTTACGCCGAAACGTAAGCCAAATAAAGCTTCGATAACAATCTTGGCTCAACAGCTTTACGACATTCTCACCACTGTTGAATGACATGCCAAGATTCAACGGCAGTCGGACATGGAGCAGCAATGCTGATCACACGTGACGTCACCATGTCATGGGAGAGTGCTGATAAGCCATTTGCAACAAGGACATCGCGCAGCGAGTTAACAGCACTGATAGTGTAGTGGCTCGCAAGCAGTAAGTGCGGGTTCGAGTCCCGCCTGGCGCGATAGTTTTGATCACAGTGAAAACCTTGCAACATGGGTTGCACTGTTGTGCTGTTGATCTCGTCTAACTCACCCTAGTATTCGGCCATTCCTCACATACATTTGGCACACTTATGCATATACATAACAGAGAGTGACAGGGCTTCATTAATAATCTAAAGGCTTCATTAATAAACAATAAACAATAAAGTCGTTTTCTACTTTCACACTCTCTTAATGGTCACATATTTTATTAGCATAGCCACATTTAGTCATTATACGTGATTTTAAATAAAACTGTGCGTAAAATGGTGTCAAAAAGGTCAACTCTGGCTGAGACGCGACTCCCGTTATACACAGATTTCTTCCGGTCCCTTCAAACGCGTTATATCGAGAGGGGAGTGTAGTTTGAAATCGATAAAAATTGTCGAGTAAATCAGACTGAACTGCAGCAGAAGGCAAACAGAATGCGACTCTAGAGTCATTAGTGGTTGCAGAGATTCACCACCAGGATAACAATTCATTTACTTGAACAGTGTCTTTATTGCAACAGCAAATAAACATGAAAGTTTCACTCCTTGAAAAAGTTACGATATGACATCTCTTCATAGGTTTCCAGACGCGGTTGGTGATCGTACCCGGTTGATGGTGAGTGAGGCTGAAATGAGTTTAACATTGATGAGATTACTTAAAGCAGAAAACCTTTTCTACGGATATCTTCGAAAGAAATGATGCTTTAGCGCTCTAGAGATGGAAGGCTGCGTAAGTAAGATTCGGAGTTGCACAGCTCGGTAAGGCTCCGTTCGAAGAAATTCGAAGAATGAACGCGACGGGTTCTTCCGCACAAAATGTGAACTCACCTCGAACATTGCTTTTACTTCGGATAGAATGGTGTTCACGCCGCAATCAGACGGGCAGTACGCCGACGGCATGCCCGGCTCACCCGGTGGTCCCGCTTGCCCACGTTCTCCGTATGAGCCAAACTGGAATAACCCAATGTTTTTTGAGGATATGCCTTATGAAGGCAGCTTTTGTATGATATGATTCTTCCACCATGGTAGTAGGCAAAGTTGTTGCCATAGCAGCACGCGTTCAACTAACTTCTTTTCCAACTTAAGCAGCACAGAACAGTTGATATGTGAACAACATGCAAAGCTCTAGATGAGAATTGAACCCGGCAGTCATCAAGCCTCCTCTCCATATTTCGTTACCACTACACAAGCGAAGCTCAATTTTTGCCATTTCTAAGCAGCCTTCACCGCTCAGCCAATAGACTGCTCCAGAATACATCGAGAGAGTAAGCATCTTCAGCGGAGATATAAATTCATTGGAGGCGATACAGAACCTATCCTATCGTGCTCCTGTACTGCATTAAACTTCAGCACGCGGACCAATCTTTGTGGATCCCATTCTCTTGCCTGAAACTGCCTTGTAGTAAAAGACAGAACAGGACGAACGAGAGGTTATATAGCGAGACAAAGGATAATGGACTGCGTTCATCAATGCTTTTAGGATGCGTCACATATTCTACTCTTACGGGATGTCGTGGAGACCATTTGATTTGGGCCTATACATACATGACCTGCGTTGACCAGCCAATGTACAAATGTTTTGTCCTTCCCACACTAGCCTGGTACTAGTACACCGACCCCGGAGAGATGGAAGGGTCGGTTGGTCTGGACGAGAAATCCGAACCGAGAATCTGGAACTGGGTGAACGCGATAGCCGGCGCCCTCTTCGATTCCACCTGTTCTCACCTTGCCAGACTTTCCATATCCACCTTTCGGTCCAGTGATTCCGGGAACTCCTCTGACGTTTGATGGACGGCCAGCTGTTCCCGGCTGTCCCTTAGCTCCCTGAGTTCCGGAAGGCCCGCGTGGACCCTTTATTCCTTCGCCAGCTGAAAGAGCAAGTTTCGAAGACACTTCTTTGTGTGTATTCAGAAAGCACTCACAAATAGCATTGTCCCCTGGTGCTCCGCGAATTCCTGGATTTCCTGAAGCACCACCACGTCCCATGAATCCAGTGGTGCCGAACGATCCAGGTGTCCCTGGGTTTCCAGCGTCACCTAGAACACCATACAGACTGAACTTATCGCAAAAGCAGAAGGTCTTTACCGTGATATCCTCGCGTGCCCTGCTTTCCGCTGAGTCCGCGTTCTCCCTGTGTTCCTCGAGAGCCGGGTGGGCCAGCTGGACAAATTACGCATGGCATGTCGGGCTAAACAGATGTCGAAAAGCTAGGGAAACTGTTGAAAACAATTCGCTGCACGTTCGAGTTGTTATCTGCATGCTATTTTGAACCAGTGCATAAGGCGCTCTCGTTCAGAGAGTGGTGCGTAGGAACTGCATAAATCCAGACGCCCTATCTCAGTAGATTACGGCCATGTCATACTGTCAATCGCCTTGCACTTTTCAACGCTTCAGGCCTTCAGGGAAGTGAAATAAATAGTTATTTTACTAACCTGGGCATCCAACTCCATGTCCTCGCCGTCGATCCCAGGAGATCCTGGCTTTCCGGGACCTCCTGGTTCGCCATCTTGCCCCGAAGGTCCTTCTTTACCTGCCTGCCCTGCTGGACAGTGTAGTCGAGTGCACTCTATAATGCTGCGAATTTTTACCACGATGATGTATCGCGATCCAGGAATTCGGAACCGTTTGTCACACCCTAATCCTAATAGGTGGCTCAATACAGGTTCGCTTCACGGCCTTATCAATTGAACGCTCGGGAACAAGCCGAAACCCTGAAGTTGAGAAGAATCCCAGGGCACTGGAATAAGGAACGGCTGCTTACGGCTGCATTTGTGGAGTACTCCATGCTTTGCCTCCTCAGCAGCAGGGGTTCCATCGTAGTCTCTCGGAATTCGTAGAGTTCGACTCATCTCGTTCATCTCCGCCCAGATCACCTGCGACTTCGTCTGAAACAATTCTTCGTGAAGCTATGGAGGAACTGAGGCTAAGGCGTCTGCACTCACGCCGAAAACATGGCCGCGACTCATCGCATCCGACTTGAAATAACTGGCGCGTTGCCAGATGCTAGCTACGGTTAGCAGCAGTGTCGAAGTCGTGATCACGGAGAGCACGCAAACAGCGATGCCGATACGGCGAATGACGTCGTCGGTCGTCATCTGCAAATGGAGGGAATCCTTTGAACCCTGTGGGGTTCCCACCTCATGGCTACATAGGTAAGTCCGCCTAGGAACTGCAGACGCAAACCGCGGCACTGTGGCTGAGGACGTCCTTGATGGGAAGAGATGGCGATGGTTAAATCGCGGGTTTGAAGACACAGAAAAGAAGGAAGTGGAAAATGACTTCTTTGCGAAGCCTCTTTCATCTAGTCTAACACACGAGAGGAAGGTCTAACACACTGCGAAATCAGAGAAATATCAACACTCTGCCACATTCTGTTCGATTCTTTGCCTTCTAAAAATAGTTCAAGAACTTCGCTTTAGAGGAACCAATAAGAATTTCATGCGCATTGGAGGAGTGTATCTGAAATCCCCTGTCAGTAACGTGTGTCTTGTTCATTGGAGGCTCAACTACGTGCAATGAATATGGGCATAACACCTTTCTACGCATATCATAACGAGAGCAAAATATTCTTTAAAATTTACTCCATAAGAGTGCATAGACTACAGTTTCTAACACTTTCACAACAGCGAGGGCATCTATTTATATCGTGAGACATATAAAGCGGTAGCGGCCGCCACAGCAAACGTAGAGATGAACGGCCATATCTCTTCTACCTCCATACGGTGCAGAGATGGACTAACAGATAGCATAATCTCATCCTGCCTGTGGACGAGGGATAGTCTCAGAATCTGTCGCAAAACGCATACATGATATGACTCGACAGCATCACAAAATGTACTAGGGCGTGTGAAAAGTGATGGAACAAGCAATCATTTACTCTCCAAGAAAGGTACCGGATTAAAGTCGGCATTAATCAATCTCTTTGTGGGGCGCGTCGCGCATTCTACTTCCACGGGATGTCGTGGAGGCGATTAGAATCCTTCCCTGTCCCTTGCTAAAGGAATTGTTGAAAAACCCAGTGCTTCATTTCTCTTAGACAAAATTGGCGTCAAGGAGCGGGGAGGGTCAACCTAAAGCAAGCCGGTGCCTCATCCAACTGCACTAGCACGCACTTTCAAGCCACTAAACACTAACATTGCCATCGAATAGTGCAGATTCAGTTTCTCAAATGAAAATTGCTTTACATCAGTTGCACCAGGAATGCTAGAATTTTCTACCACTCAAAATGGATTGTGAGGCCTCATGCCAAGCAGTCAGGAGTGAATTCTTGTCGTATCTTATTCAATCATCATGTTCTAATACCACAAAACACGCGAAAAGCACTTCGTATTTGTGGAGCAAAAAAGCAGAACCTCATAATGGGAAGCCAGTCGGACCTCACTCAAGTCGCAGGACCATTTTGCAGTCTTTTTCGAATTTTTAAATTTCTCTAGAGGCCCCAAAACCGTTGAGAAGCTTTCCGAGTATTCTTTTTACTGGTCCTCAGCTTCGTCAGTAATCCATACAACTTACTTACTTACTTTGATACTTTGATGGTCCTTTTCTCGGCTGGAGGTCTTCTTAGCGGGGACCACAACTCTTCCGGACCGCTCGATCTCTGGCTGCTTGCATCCAGTGAGGTAGACTCCGCTCTCTGAAAGATCTTGAGAATGAGTCTGCCCATCGCGTTGGCGATCGTCCCAGTGGTCTCTTATGGTCTCTCGGGAGCCATTCTGTGACACGGAGACTCCATTTATCGTCCTTTCGTCGAAGCAGGTGTCCGCCCAGCGATATTTGGACGTCTTCATGTACTGCAGCGGGTCTGCTAGTTGCGACTTCTTCCTTAACTCCGAGCTTCGTAGGCCTTCTTGCCATTGCTGACGAAGGCTTGTCCTTAGAAGACATCTCTCCAGTGCACGATGCGTAGTTTGCATTGCTCTGGCGATTGTCTTGTTGTCGGGCCAGGTTTCCGCCGCGTAACACATCGCAGGCAGTACAGAGGCGTTGAATATCGAGGCCCTGAGGCCACCACCCTTGACCTTTTCGGTGACTTCGCGAATCGGACTGAAGGCTGCCCATGCTGCGCGTCTCCTGCGGGCGATTTCAGGAGCGAGGTCGTTATCCATGTTCAGCTATCTTCCCAGATAGACAGACGAGTCGACCTGTTGTAGAGCGACTCCATTTAACCTTACGAGCCCCGTGCCACACCACTGGTTGACCACAAATTGTGTTTTGGACATATTCATATCCAATCCAATCTTCATACCTGCCACATTGAGCTCGTTCAGCATTTCCTCGACTTCTGCTGTGCTGGTAGAGATGAGAACAATATCGTCGGCGAAGCGAAGGTTGCTGATCCGTTTACCGTCGACAAGGTAGCCTTTATCCTCCCAGTTCAAGTCTTTCATGACATCCTGGAGTGCCGCTGTGAATAGCTTAGGAGAAATCGTGTCTCCCTGCCGTACTCCTTTTCCGATAGGAATTTTAAGCTTTCGATCGAACAGCTGGATGGTAGTCGATGTGTTCGAGAAGCATTCGTCGAGAAGTCGGATGTAGGGCGATGGCATACCAGCGTGCACAAGTGCGTTCAAAACGGCGTTGATTTCCACAGAGTCGAACGCTTTCCGGTAATCCAGACAAGGACAAGTGGGAGGTGGTATTCGCGGCTCCTCTCGATGAGCTGTGAGACAGTCTGAATATGGTCCATGCAGGAGAAATCCTTGCGAAACCTGCTTGCTCCACTGGCTGATACTCATCCAAGCAACGCTCCATACGACTGAGCAGTATCTTGGTGAAGATCTTGTACACAACCGAGAGAAGACTGATGGGTCGATAGTTGTTGATATCCTCCTGCTGACCTTTTTTGAAGATTAGAACTGTTTTCGGCTCCTTCCATGAGTCCGGAATCCCACCAAGTCGAAGGTAGTGGTTGAAGTGCTTGGCAAGAAGTGAGCAGAGGGCTCTGCCACCCGCACGAAGGAGATGAGCAGAAATGCCGTCCGGTCCGGGAGCAGTGCCAGGCTTCATCCTTCTGATGGCATGAGCAACTTCTGATTCCAGAATGGGAGGTACTTCCTCAGCTGGTGGCATCAAGCATTTCGGGACAGTGATGGAAGAACGGAACAGATCTGTGTAGAATTCTTGAACGATGGCCTCCATCGCTCTTCGAGACGTTTGCGTTGTTCCCTCCTCATCCACAAGAGCTGACATTATTGAGCTCGCCTTCTGATCGATCGATCTCGTTTGCAGCGCTTTATGCTTGGACCTTTCCCAGCGGCTTCTAACAGCTTCAATCTTCTGTAGGCTCGAATGGACTCATTCACTGCAATTCGACAGGCCTTCGAGATGGTGACTTTTGCCAGATGGGAAGCATTAGGATCCAGTTTAACAGCTCTTCTTTGCTTCAAGAGTTTAATCGCATGTGCGTTGAGTCTTGAAGCAGACGGTGATTTGGCTTCGCAAGAGCTGCTAGCACATTTCAACAGTCCTTTGGAGAGAAGGTCGTAGTCTTCCGATGGATCTTCAAGAAGATTCCAATCGTACGACTTTATCGCATATTCCAACTCCTCAGACTTGAATGTGGGGATCCTCACCGGTGCCGGTTTATGAGTGTCACGCTTGAACATCCTCTTTTTGAGAGTCAGCTTCGCACGGACAAGACGGTGATCCGAGCCGGTGTCAAATGAAGGCAGCACGGAGACGTCGAACAGACTACAGCGTCTGTTTGTAAGGACATGGTCGATCTCCGAACGTGTTTCTCCATTTGGGCTTTCCCAGGTCCATCGTCGGTTTGAAGGCTTCTTAAACATAGAATTTCCATGGTAGAGACGGCACGCGGATAGGAAGTCTATCAGACGCTCTCCGTTTTCGTTCCTTGAGGAAGTTTCATGTGGTCCTAGTCTCCATTCGTCGTGATCATTCGTACCGACGGTAGCGTTAAATTCCCCAACGACAACTTCGTAGTAGCTCTTCTCGTCGTTGACAGTCCTTTCGATTAGCTTGTAGAATTCCTCCTTTTCTTCGTCTGTGGCTGCAGATGTTGGAGCATATCCATTTATGATGGAGATGGTTCCTTGATCTTTGGTTTCCAGACGAAGAACAGCTACTCGCGGACTGATGATCTTGTAAGTCTACTAGGTGGTGCACTGTCGAATTGACGAGAAATCCAACTCCGCCAATATTTTTTCTGTCCACCTTTGCTCCGATAATGAGAAGCTCGTTGTGGTCGGTCCTTCTTATGGTTTCCGTTCTGCCTTTCGTTTCTGGCAGAGCGATAATGTCGTATTTGATGTTGCGGCTTCTGAAAGCAGTGTCCGAAGATCCTGCTCAGATGCGATCGAACGACATTATAAGTGCAGACGAATAGACAGTTACCGTGTCGTGGTGGGAGGGAGTTTCCGGTAGCGTGAGAGCCGATCATACACGACAAAGCATCGTGTACTGCGTGACCATTTGTGCCGTTAGCCATCACTAAGTGATGTTCACCCCTTCACCGCGATGAGGTGGCACATGAAGGGAATCCATACAACTAAATTCATTAATGTTTTTTACATGCGCAACATTAGGCTTTTTTATGACGGTTTAAAATTTCTAAATTAAAACTTGTTTTTGCCTCCCGAGATTCCAGTATACTCAGCACATGTGCAAGCGTAAAAGTGGATCGTGATTGTCTTACAGAGATTTACATGGTTATGAACTACTACTGCGATGCTCGCCGCATCACGGATTAGAGTTCGAGGTTTACTTAGTTCTCGGCCCGGCTAAAAACGTTCCCTTCTCTTCGGCGTGTCGCTGATTCGGTGCCAGACTTATCTGGTGAGGGCAGGAGGCTGATCTGTTCCTCAGTTGGCTGCGAATTGTCATTGTTTAGACCACATATGTACACAGTAATGCTGTCTCCACATATCCTGTAGAAGTAGAATGCGTTGCGAATTCTGCTACGAGTTTGATTTTTCAAATTTTATTATGGCCTTTCACCTAATATATAATCCTCTGTTAACAATGCTTTATTTTTCTAATATTATTATTGCTTCTCTTTTTAGCACGTCTGTCTTTAATTTGGTGCCATGTTCAGGCCTGGATAAGGCAGACAATTTGAAAAGTGGTGAACTTGTATATCATGGACGGTATTTCTAACATTGTAAGCTGTCGGAAGCTGATTTGGTGTTGTTTTTTTTAATATAACCTGTACTGGTTATGCGCCTTGTTCCTCATAAGAGGAAGATGTTCGGTTATCACTTCTCTTGCGAAGCTTTGCTCAACCTTTCCTAACTGCCCACCTTTAATGTTTACTATGAAAGAAAACTTAGCTCACGTATTAAGAAAGAGCTTGAAGCATAACCTTTTGATTCCGACACAAACGACTCCACCTATAGCGGCAGATGAATGACGGATCTTTCAAGTTTCGAAGGACGACCGCTTTTGTCATTGCTACATATTAATCTATTACAGAAAATCAATGCATAGCGAGTCAGCAAACTCCTATCTCTTAAAGCACACCAACTAACCACGTGGATGGAGGTGCGCACAGTGAGCATATACACTGCCGGAATCCGCTCTTCTGTTAATCCATACATCAAATGGAAGGTTATGTCGAAGCTCTTCTGTGAGTGTGTGCGGCCTTTAAGATTGAATGACAACTCTAAGGAAGTCGTGCTCATTATCTTCACTGATAAGCTTTCCCGGTACAAACCGCTTTCCCCATGCCCTTCCTTGGAAGTAGGTGATTAGGTAACAACCTGTCGGTATGAAAACTAACGCACATCAGCGATTACTTCATCTTGGGATGGATTCATCAACGACTATCCCGCAAGTATGGGAAGTAGAGACAACCACGATGAAGCCTGCGTCGTGACTCTTACCTTATCTCTAGCCTACCTGACTCTTATTTTATCTCTACCTCTTATACCCCGCATACCCACGGGTTTAAATGTTGACGAATCCGGCCAGTGAACGCATTTCGATACATTCTCCCGATCTCTTCACCCCTTCGACACATTGTCTAGCAATGTTGTTCGACGCCCAACTCGTCATTTTCTTTCTCTCTACATAGTCATAGATTTCGCTATTACTGTACAATATCTAGTGAACGCATCGATTGGTCTCTAAAATAATATTTTTGCTGAATTGACTGAAGCAGAGACGCAGTTTCATATCCCAATCAATCTAATTTTCTTGTAAAATTTACCACTCTTCGGTGTGATGAAGAGTCGTACAGAAATGGGTTTAACTTCGAGAAATGCGGCTTGCTCTCAAAACGGGACCCTGATTCCTTCACAATGAAAGCAGCTGGCTACATCTTAAGATAAATAATCCACATATTCTCATTCCAGCAGTGTTATACGTTTCGTATTATATGCACCATTTTCACGTCAAATTGGGCATTTTTCAAATCAAACTCTTCTAAGGAAGCCTGACACTTTGAAAATCAAACAACACATCTTCCAAATCAAAACCAGTTTTTTACACATTAAGCTAGAGACTCATCGAAGTATCGCGAGCACAAGCCGCCGCTGTGCCTTACGTCCATCGGCCTCAAAAAAAGCATCCAACTTCGTGGAAACTGAAGCGGTCATCGAAGTCCTGCTCACTCAGCGTGTTCCTAACTAGCACTTCGAGAGCTGAACAGTGGATTTACAACCAAGATTTCACCACTCTACAGAGATCGTGCTCATAAGCAAGCCACGGATCACTGGAATTTAGCGAGTCCTCAATGGGCGTACAAATAAATAAATAAACAACACCGAACATCAGCCAGGCAGAGCGAATGCTGGCCGACTTCGGTCTTCTATGTGTGATCGTTGGACTGCAGCTGAATCCTACGAAGACGATGTTCATGAGAAACGGACAAGTTTCTGATGTCCCATTCTCGCTCAACGAAACGAACATCTCCGAATGCTCCAGCTACGTGCATCTGGGTCGCGAAGTCAATGTCGCCAATGACCTAGCGCCAAAACTAAACAGGAGGGAACGAGCGGCCGACTCCGTGCCCACCTAGTCGACTCCACCGTTCTGCCTGGCCTAAAATATGTCTCGAAGACCTATCAGGGGGGAATCGAGAGGATGCTCAGAGTGTCACGATTTACGCAAGGCACCTTCGGGTCTCGAGTTTCGTCGAGGTTCAAAGATAAGGGGCGTTGTCGCATGGGCCAAGCGGCCTAAATTTAGGTGGACCGGCCACGTAATGTGTTTCGCAGACATCCGCTGGACAAGAGCCGTTACCGAATGGTTCATGCGGTGTGTTAAGAGAATAACATGATACCCATCAACACGTTTCTCCGACTTCTTCGTGAGAGCCCTGAACGAACGATATGACACCCCTCGTGGCCCACGAGACCACGAAGAGCGTAAGGGGATCCATTGGAGCACTCTGGTACGCGATAGGGACGAATGGAGACGCTGCGCGTGCCCGCTCGAGCATGTCGGTTATCTACAAAACAGAACAAGCTAGAGACTTTCAAACTCGATTAAAATAATTTGCTGTTTAGCATAACATTTTAGTAAAGAGTAGGAAAAGAAAAATTTAGTAGTAGAAGGAAAAATAGTATAATCTTTTTTGCAGTTTTTTTGGCATTACTTGTTTCAATAACTGAGCACACTGTTTGAACTTTTTAAAAATATTTTAGAGAAAAATTAATTAAATAAATTATGTTTTAAAGCGAGGGCAGGAAGGAGACAACAATTTATTCTATGAGAAAGGAAATCGCACTACCCACTTGACTATATCGTGGCGATTTTTATTTGAGTGATATCAAAAGTTCTGAAGTAACTCAGCTCTTAACGAATACATTCAGAACTGTTATAGAAAACACACCTTCCCCCAATCCCCGTTTCATGTAAGCAACATTGGTACTATCAGGGGAATGGAAAAAGTGAGTGTGGACAGAAATCTGGTTTTTTAATACATTAAATAACAGTTGCCTTTCTGCCCTTAAAACAATACTTAACTCAAAAAACTAAACTTAGCTCAACTTATTTCTCTTAAAAGATACAAACTTTGTAACATTTCAAACAGCGGGTTCAGTTCACTTTTTGGAGAAGGAAATTTTTTAAAATTTCAAAGAAACTTTTACAAACTCTTTTTTAAACAAACAATTAGTCCAACTGTGTTATCCCTAATGGAAACCTTGTAACTACTACCAGGTTTCCATTAGGGATAAACAACACATGAGTATGGTGGTCGCTGCACCGGTTTTACAGCACCCAGGACGCTGGTTGGATGAATAACTTATCAATACCGACCGGTTGTGATCATTTCTCGCCTGCAACTGGACCTATGCTCCCTGACATGTGAGTCAGGCCGGATGCCGGCCAGAAGCCCATCTATGCAAAAATGTCTCTCGCCTGAGGCTATGCTGGACATTGCTGCCCGACGCCTGAAGTGCGAAAAAAAATTGCTCGGTCCGTTGCGACATACGACGGAGAGGACGGATTGTCGCGAAGGGATTGGCCAAAGCGGGAGCGTTTGTTTACCAACAAAAGCACTATTTTGGACTCCAACGCTGAACCGGAATGATGTGGAACTGCACTGCGGACAGTTCACTTTGCAAACGGGTTTTCCGCAGCTGATAGCATTCTGGGCAATCTCTCTGTAGGGCATATCAAGCATGTTTCTTTTATTTCTTTTCACAGTGAACCGCGAAGGGACGCTGTAGGATCCACGCGCTAATGCTCCTGGAAATCGCTGAAGCTTTGCTTTTAACAGCTGATGTCCTCTCGCACTTACACACCTTCACACATGGCAACTTTCCTCGTGAAGCCACGTGTCGACCACAAATTTGTCGTTCCAGAAACCCTTTTTGGGAGCGCCACTCAGACCTCATGGACGTTGCTTTGTTCGAAACCCCAACTACACATGAAGTCTATTTCGTCGATGATAAATCGCGGCCACGAAGGTTGTTGGGCGTGGAACGGGGATGGCGTCGACTGTGGGTGGTCGCGGTGTACCTCATCTCGCGGGAGAATATATCCTTGGAGGCACTTGTGTATTCTAGCGCTAATACGCTAATGCCAGCCTCAGTGCGCCACCTACATAGATGCCATCAGAAGGCAGAACGGAGTGACGACAAATTGGCAAAAAACTTGTGTTCCAGCGCTAATGATGCCAGCCTCAGTGCAGAGAAAGCGTACGGAGGCGCGTTTAGTTGATGAGAAATCATTCAGATACACTTTGCACCAGATAGCACAATAGCATCCATATTTACTCGTCAGAACGGTCAATGATGTCAGAAAAGCATCAGTCGTCTTTTTTAAGGTTGAGCAAATAAGTCGAACGGTAATGTTGTCGTCGAAATCAAAGGGATGGCTGTATGCCGGCGTTTCGACGGACAAGATCTCAAGTGCTTACGTCGATGCTTTGAATGACAAGCTTCTTATCCACCATTAGAGCGCATCACTTCTTCAAATGTATCAAGCATCAGGAACAGAAGAAGAGAGAGACGCAGGGTTCTACAGTGTCCGCGTGATAGCCAAAGTCATTTCTGAACTGCAGCGTACAATCCCTTTGAACGATAGCAAAAAGGTCCGCGATCCATCTGAGCCTAGCAGACGACGGTATGCATATTACCCCATTCATTAACAATCAAGCGGAGTGCATGCTGATCGACTCCAGATGTAGTCCAACGTGGGAACCTTCGATTACTTATGAGTCCTACGAAGACGGTTTTTGTGAGTAACGGACGATTTCTTGGTGGCTTGTTCACGCTCAACGAACGAGCATCTCGACTGCTCGAGCTATGTGAACTGGCAAGCAGGAAGGAAGCGGACGGCTTGTGGAGCTTTCAATAGTGCCGAAGCAGTAGTGAAGACGAAGAGCATATAGTTCAGTGATGAGCTACCCGACTCCATTGTTTTTCCTCACCATCCCAACTTCGGCAGCTCCACGAAGGCAGGATGAATGCGCGATCAGCACCGCGACAGCAAGGAGCAAGGAATCGGAGGGCGATGCTTCGAGCGATACGATTTATTCAAGTGAGAGAAGATCTCCGGAGTTCCTTTGACGTTCGGGAATCAGAGACACTACACCAACAGTGCTGTGCTAAAAAGCGGCACACATACCATCCCGTTGGTTCGAGTAATCTGTGAACACTCACCGAAAAGCATCAACCCCAAGCACGGAGGATATTCACTGGACCATTCTGGCACGCGACGGCAGCGGATGGAGATCCTGCCGACACCCGTTCGAGCAGTTGGACGATTTGTGAGACTACAGATCGGGCGTGCGTGCTTCACTAAATGATTATTCAATTGAGGTGATCTATGCTCGATTCGTCTCACAGAAATTTTCAAAGTATGTCAAAGCATGCCTTTACTGATGAGGAAATAAAGTGTCTAGCTACTAAATTCGTACATTTCGGTACACTGATCTACTTGTTTGGACAAAGGCTTCATTTTCAAAGCAGCTTCTCGAATTGAATGCTCAACAAGGTTGAATGCAAAAAAGTGCATTTCTATAGAGCACAACTCATGTTCATATACACCGTCTAGAACCCAACTAGACACAAGCACGGACAATACAGGAGGACGTGACGCACTACGTACACGTAAAAAGCTGAAACTTTCGCTTTTTTGCTTAACCTGTACGTTTCTATGCTCAGCTTAACTTCGAAAGCTTTTCAGACAAATTCCCTGGATATTATCGTGGAAGATGAGTGTGGCCCCCCTCTCTACAGAGACTTGCATCTATATTTAAAAGGATATCTCCATAGGCAAGTCTTGACTGCTACACTCTCTCTACTAAAGAAAATCGTCACAGCCTCGACGAACGAACTCCGTCATTCAGCTGTCACGAGGTGGTCCTCGGAGATGCGTCGTTTAAGCTTTGAGGAATACCTCCCTATGCAAAGATGGCTAGGTTCAGTTCAGATCGCGGCAGGAGATGTACAATCTCCGGCGAATAGATATTGCCTTTTCTCCACCACAAAATGAGTTGGGAACAATATGCCCACTGAATGCGCTCTTTAGAGAAGACGTCTCCAAAAAATGTTATGAATCGCAGTGTGGGTCTCTGGGAAGTAGAAACAAACATCAGAAATTGTATTATTGTATTGTATTATTATATTTATGTTATTATATCTCATTATTTTTGTTTTTGTTTATTTTTATATTATATACTGTCTATACTTATATTATTTGTTATTAGAATGCCCCTCCCAAGCGGTTTGGGTTAGTTTCCAGTGAATACCTCAAAACCTTCCCGAAGTCTACGGCTGGTTAGCTGCCGACGTCAGCCACCGGTTGCAATTTTTTCTTTTCCGCTGCGGTAGATCGGTATCGCCATGGAAATGGTGGCCTTCACGCGCTGGCGCCTGCGCCTCAAAAGCCGAAAGAGGCACTGCGGTAGTCCAATGGCCGCCCCCATTCTTCATCCCGTAAAGTTGCCAACGTCAATGGGCGCCGTCCATAGCAACAAAGCCTGTCATGAAGAGTCGAGTAACGAGGCGCACCTACGAACTCTACGCTCTGTGATGTCCTTGCCTGTCAATAGTCTCGCTATAGGGGAACCGAAGAACGCCTTTTGGAGAAGGGAAAGCTTCTCTCTTTGCTGCCTAAAATTGGGGCTGGATGGGTGAAGGGCGACTCACAGCTCGAATTTCGTGCGCCGGTCGAGGATCAGCTGAGTGGAGGAGCATGAGCCTGTAGTGGAGAAGGAGCCGCGGTCGCCCTCCCGTGCTCTTGCTCCCTGACGTCGGTCTCTGAGTCAGAGGCGCGCCGCCGATCGGCGCCTCTCGCTCCGGCGCGCTCTCGGCGGGCGGTTCTCGCCAGCCTTGTTCGACTTCCCGCACCGCACGCTTTGGCATCGCGGGACACGCCGATTCCGAAACCCTTCGCCCTCACCTCTCTTCAGCTTCTTCCCGTAGCAACTCGAACAGATCGCTCAGCATTGATTGCAGAAATGGTGAGGACAGCGGCGACTGTGAGGAAGACGTCTCGAGGACCGCTGCGGCTCGCCAAAGCTGAGCCGGCCACCCAGCAGCCAGGTCCGTACTCGTTCCGTGATTATTCCACACAGCTCTTCCGTTATTTATCACAAAGTCCTCTGCGCATCCCAACAGTAACCACCAGCACTTTATTGTGTTGCGATGTTAGTAGTCGCTCCCGCTCAGGTTTTTCTTTGCACCTTAACATTTTACTTTTTTCCTTATTTTCTTCATTTTATAGCTAAAACATTCGCTGAACTCAACGGGTTATCATATGCAGGTTGTGATTGCTTGCGCTCTGGATTTTGTCTCATATATTTATTATTATTTATTTATTTATTTAAAGACCTGGGATCAAGTCACACATGTGAACACAAAGAAAAGAAGCGAGAAACAGACATTAACAAAAAGCTATCAACGTAGGATCTTGAACAATGGTTACTGTTTAAGGACGATCATTCTGAAACATGACAGGACCCAAGAAACAAACACAAACATATCACCTCTACTCCACAGCAGAGTTTTCACCCAACAATCTCCGGAAGGCTTGGACAGATAAACCCAGCGACATTTTATCACAACCGAGTAATGAATTGAACTCTTTAAGGTTTCTATAGGTGAAGAAGTTTGATCTAATCTTTGTTCTTACCACCGGAATATATAACCTTAACTTTCCTCTTCTGGAATGAGTCAGCGGAACACCAAAGAAGGAGAGTGGATCTATAGAAACCTTATGAGTCAAGATCTTAAACATCATAGTGAGATCTGCCATCTTTCTCCTGCTATGTAGTGTTGGAAGTCCAAGGATTTTTGCCCTTTCAGATCATTAGGCAGCTGCCTGTAATCTAGTCCAAAACACCTTATAAATAATTTCCGCGTAAAGCTGTTTTGAACGCTTTCTAAGAGCTGAATGTCTCCTTTTCTGCAGGTGTTCCAGACAGCTATTCCAAACTCCATTATAGGTCGAACATAGATCCTGCAGGCTCACAAGTAGACTTCAGAGTCTTTTCTTTCCAAAACCCTGAATAGGACGTATGTGCAACTATTGGCTTTCTTCGTGAGAATTCGATAGTAGCTGCTGAAATCCAGGTTCCGCTTGATTTGAAAGCCTACGTCTCGAACTTCCTCTACAGGTGAGAGACTTCTGGACTGCAGTGTGAATGCAAATGACGACCCATTATTTTTCGTACCAATGACCATGTAGTTTGTTTTTTCCGTGGACAATGGCAACTCCCACTGCTTAGACCACTGATCCATATAGTCGATTGCCGCTTGCACAGCCCTAGTCTCGTGGGGCTCTCTAATACATTTATAGATCTTGATGTCATCCGCATACATCTTGCAGACTACACCAAAACGGGAAATGGCAGTTGGTAGTTCGTATGTGTATATCACAAATAGCAGGGGTGATAATACACCACCTTGAGGTACACCACTGCAAGCACAAAAAGTAGAAGAAAACTTATCTCCAACCCGAACTTGTTATGTTCGCCCTGATAGAAAATCCTTGGTCCATTTTATAATCATAGGATGAATTCCTGTAATTGTCATTTTCAAGAGCAGCTTAGTCACAGGAACTTTGTCAAATGCCTTAGTAAAGTCAAAACACACTACATCTGCATGATATTTGTCTTCGACAGCCCTTGACCAGTCATTTATTGCAGTGAGAACAGCAGTCTCAGCAGATCTCCCTTTTAAGAAACCAAATTGGTTCTCAGAAACTATATCGTTTTCCAAAAGATGCTGCATGATATGTTTTATCATAATCTTCTCAAAGGCCCTAGCAAGCACAGAGGTGATACTTATAGGCCTGTAGTTCTTCACATCATGAGCAGGGGCTTTTTTCAGAATTGGTGTTATGAGCGCATGCTTCCAACGCAAAGGCACTTCACCTTCATGTAGCTCAAGTTAAAAATATGTTCCATATGGCAGGCTAAGGACTCCGCGAGATTTTTGTCGAAGGTGACAGGTATAAAATCAGGAGAGGTTGAGAACGATTTAGGCTATTTGCATAAAATGTCCAGTAACTATAACGTCCATTAATTGTCCATTAACTGTCACCTAACTATGGTGTTGAACCGGGAAGTGCGGAATTTTTTTCGAGAAACGCGGAAGACGGGATGCGGAACGGAAGAGCTCAAAATGGGAGAAAACCGGAAGACGAAACACGGAAATGGAAATAATTCAAAACCCACTACTTCATTTAATTTTTCAGAAATATATCAGGTTGTCCCATAAGTTCCAGCCGTTTTTTTTTCAACGATTCACTGCAGATTTCGCCGGCGGTCTCTTGCATAGCGCTGCATAGCTTTCGAAAGAGAATGATTTGCTCTATCAGAACATGTATTGCATTTCTTTTTTCATCATGAATTTTGTCAATTTTTAGGTCGTTGAAGTGAAAAGTGAAAATGTGAAAAAGTGGCCATCTACGCACTTGTTCTCTCCGCTTAGGTTTGTAATTTTTTGCGCAGTTTTTTATAGCACTTGGAAGACAATTTACACTACTACAAGAATATGTGTTGGACCTACTTTCTCACTTGCCCTTTATTGATTTTTAGGCCATCAAATTGAGAACTCCGACTTTCCCGTCCGAATTTTTACCAAAACTCCGGTTCTGTGGTTGGACTCTTTTGCTTGGTGTTTGTTATATGTCGTTTGGAAGAGAATGTTTTGCTCAGTAAGAATTTGTGTCACCTTTAGTGGTTCACGCTGATTTCTGTCGAATATCAACAACTGAAGAAGGAGAAGGAGTTGTTGGTGAAGACGATTTTTCTCTTTTTGGCATTTTGTTGATATTCAATAGAAATCAATAAACGCGACACATATTCTTATAGAGCAAGATATTCTATTTCGAATGACTATAACACCAACCAAAACGTCCAACCACAGAGCAGGAGCTGTCGGCAAAATTAACCATCCTCCTTCGAACGTCCCAATTTGATGACCTAAAAATCAATAAAGAACAAATGAGCAAATAGCACTAACACACACTTTTGTAGCACAGGACATTGTCTTCCGAAAGCTATACAAAACTGCGCAAAAAATTCCAAACCTAAGCGGAGAGAACAAGTGCGCAAATGACTACTTTTTCACTTTTTCACTTTTCACTTCAACGACCTAAAAATTGACAAAGTTCATGAAAAAAGAAAGGCAATACACGTTCTGATAGAGCAAATCATTCTCTTTCGAAAGCTATGCAGCGCTATGCAAGAGACCGCCGGCGAAATCTGCAGTGAATCGTTGAAAAAAACGGCGAAGACTTATGGGACAACCTAATATATTCATAGTCGTAGCAATAAATAGGTTGCCATTAACGAATTTACAAAACGGGCAAAGCAGCATGCGACGCTTTTCCAGCAATATATACCTGTCACCTGTCACCTATCGTCCCGTTAATCATAGACTTGCTCAAGCGGGCGCCAGCAGCGTCTCCATTCGTCCCTGTCACGTGCCAGAGTGCTCCAATGGATCCTCCAATGGGACACGAAGAGTGTCATATCGGTCGTTGAGGGCTTTCACGAAGAAGTCCGACCAACGCGTTGGTGGGCGTCCTGGTGTTCTCTTGACATTTGCGGATTCCATTCGGTAACGGCTCTCGCCCAGCGGGTGTCTGCGAAGCGCATTACGTGGCCGGCCCACCTAATTTTCGACAACTTGGCCCACGCGACAGCGTCTCTGATCTTCGAACGTCGGCGAAGCTCGGAACTCCGGAGGAATTCTCTCACTTATGCTGGCGTATGCTAGGGCAGGAAGAACGGTGGAGTCGAATAGGTGGGCACGGAGTCGGACGTTCTTCGTCTTCCTAGCGACTTCTTCGACGCTCTTGAAAGCTCTGCAAGCCGCTCGCTTCCTCCTGCGCAGCTCTGGCACTAGGTCGTTGGCCATATTGACTTCGCGACCAAGATAGATAGGTCTTCGAGACATATTTTAGGCCAGGCAGAACGGTGGAGTCGACTAGGTGGGCACGGAGTCGGCCGCTCGTTCCCTCCTGTTTAGTTTTGGCGCTAGGTCATTGGCGACATTGACTTCGCGACCCAGATGCACGAAGCTGGAGCATTCGGAGACGTTCTTTCCGTTGAGCGAGAATGGGGCATCAGAAACTTGTCCGTTCTCCATGAACATCGTCTTCGTAAAATTCAGCTGCAGTCCAACGTTCCCACGATACGCGATCGAAGTCGGCCAGCATTCGCTCCACCTAGCTGATGCTCGATGTTGTGAGCACGATGTCGTCAGCGAAGCGAAGATGGTGCAGTTGCCGACCTTCACTTAAATGTCTTCCCATTCCGTAATTATGTGTATGTGGTCGATCGTGCTGAGTCCTCTCCGAAATCCTGCTTGTTCGCATGGCTGTCCTTCGTCCAGCGTTCTGCTGATCCTATTCAGGATCACTCGAGTGAACAGCTTGTAGACTACGGACAGCAGACAGATCGGGCGATAGTTGCCAATGTCGTGCACGTCTCCCTTCTTGTACAGCAAGACGGTGCTGCTGGTCTTCCACTGAGATGGAACCTTGCACTTCGACAGGTAGTGTGTGAAGAGCCTCGCCAGGGGGTTGATGAGCGTTGGAGGGAGGTTCTTCAGGTTTCGGCTCTGATCCCGTCGGGACCGGGTGCTGTACGTTTCTTCACCGACGAGATGGCGAGTCGGATCTCGGAAGGACCTGTTCAGCAGCATATAACAATAAAAATCCTTGTATTGGTACCATTATTAAGATGAATATTCAAACATTACTAGTGCAACAAATTGAAGATTATGCACAATCTTTCTGTAAATGGGAAGAAAGTATTTTAAGCGCAATGAACCAAGCTGGTGAGTAAGATGCCGGAGATTTCGCTACTCAAGACAATTAACCGATCTTACTGAATGTTCCGGATCTATTCTAATTGGGAGGGCAGCGTTAAGGTTACAGTTGCGTTCAGCATGCCATGACACGATTTCCACTCTCTGAGTTCGCATAGGTGCATAGTATCATTTGACAGTATCTGAAGCTCTGCAACAAACTCAAACGAGGGAGTGTAGAGGCAAGACACCCCATGCCTTTCTCCGACTAAGATAGATCCAATGTCCCCTATTTAAAGCAATGTCAGCAGCCTAAATTGCTTATAGAACTCTGATCTAGAATTGGTGTTCTAGGCGACACCTAAAATTATTAGGGGAAAAATAAGCATGCTGCATGCGGATAAGAAATTTGATTCTTAATTCAAACACTCATGAGACCTTTGTGGCCTTATACTGCTCGATAGTACATCGCTCTAAAAAAGGAAAAAAAAAGAATCCAATTTGGTTATCGCACTGTTTCGACATCAGGATGATGACCGATGACCGGTTTGAAAGCAAGACAATCACAAAAAAGCGACGCATGGTTAACCTCTTTCTTCAGCCTTTCATTTAAGTTCACGAAGTAAATGAAGGCAGTGCAAACAATCAATGAGTGATGAGTCACCATTTCCGTTCCGCCTTCCGGCCCAAAACAGAGCGGAACATGGAACGGAACGGAAGGACTAAACACGGCCGAAAACCAGGATCCGGAACACGGTAACGGAAATTCCCCACATCCCTGATGTTGAACACGCATACAGTGACTAACCTAGTGTGAAATTAAGACGGCGACATTTACAACTACAGTTCAGTATGATCAAGGAGTAGCCAGCCGGTTGACATCTGCAGTATACCTTTGTTCTTGGGAAAAAATTTCGAATTTCGAATGATCGAACAATATTCGATTTTCATAATTTCGATTTCGAATGATCGAATAATATTCGATTTTCATAATTTCGAATTTCGAATGATCGAATTTCAAACATTCGAATTTCGAATAATCGAATTTCGAATAGTCGAATCTTGGAATAATCAAATGAACACTACTATTTATTGTCATCACCCAGTGGTTGACATTTACTTATTTTTTATTAACCACTGTGAAGGAAATGGATGCCTGCTCCATCCATTTCCTTTACGAGACCAAAGGACAATAACAACGGTATAATGGCAATGAAGCACACTTTGCTTACCTAAGAATTCGTCCCGAGAAGAGAGAAACACCCTGGGTAGGCAGAGCTAGATTGTTGTAGGTCGTGCTCGATCGGTTGCTATCTTTCCTTATGTTATAGCGAAGCTTCTAGGTGGTAAAAGATGATTATCATGAGCGGAGAAATGACACAAAGGCGACCTGGTGCAGAAAGGGCGCACTGGAGTCTCATGAATGGCAATCAGTCTGTGTTCTAGCTCCGTTAAAGAGCTTCGCTTCACTTGTAAGCAAACGAACCCGAAGTCCATGGCTGGAATCTAATCTGATAAGACACTACGACTAGGACAGTGTTTTAGTGAAAATGGATGGGGATGGCTTGCTTTCATAGGAAACGGAGTATGACTGGCTCTTGTACTCCATATCCATTGCTCTTCCTCTCTTCTTCAACGTCTTTACTGGCAGAAAGCAGGAGCTTTCTAGGCTCCTGAATGCACTACCTCCCTACCGCAGCCCCTTCGGCTTTAATCGTTTCCTTGTTGTAACTGGGGTAGAAATACAAAACGAAGTTTCTCCCGTAGTGTACTGAAGGTAAAAACATCTCTGTACAGGCATAACCCTATTCACTTGCGATTCACGTGAATGGCCACAGCACGCTCGACGGCCGTTCACAAGGAAGCAGGTGCGGAGGGCCGCGCTTGCAGCGCTTACATCGCGTCGACTCATAAGGGAGGTTCCCGTGGGAATTTTATAAGTGGCCTATTGAGCGCTGTAGGGGATTGTCCGAGAGGCACCCCAGTGGTTTTCAATTTTCCTGTGGGCATCTAAGTAGACCAAAAATTGCAAAAAAAAATGTTTCGCTTCAGTGCGGGCCGATAAAGCAAAACAGACGTCTGGAACTGCCACGTCGTGGTTAGAATCTAACCTGCAAAAGGTTTTGGGTTGGAACAGTAGCGGAATTACGGCGAACTCACAATTTGCTTGTTAGCGATACAGCAACCGAAGTGAAACATTGAGGTGCGCCGCTCACGAGCAAGACCGACCGGACTGGGTGGCCGAGTGGATACTGGGGCAGATATGCCAGGAAAGGGTCATGTGTTAGGAGGTTAGGGTTCTGCATTGCTGGGGTTGCTCGCTCATCTTTTTTCGACGTTATAGGGTATCTTGAACACCGTAGTGTACCATATTGACATTAAAACATCATTTTAACCTGGATCATACGAAAATTTGAAAACAATGGTGCCCATCAGGGTTGTGCGTTTAACGATTAACGATTTACCGGTATTTTCATTAAAATTTTTTAACGAAATTAAACAACGGAAAAATCCGTTAAATTGCATTAACGACTCTTTGTGACCATTTTTTAAAATTTTGTTCCATGTAAATGCATTTTGGAAGATTTTTTGGATGAGCTTTCGCAGTATAGCGAGGAAACCTTCCACTTACTTGAATCAGGGTAGATAATCGATATTGTTCTCGAGTTTCGATGTATTTTCCTTTTGTTGGCATTTTCTTTGCTCCTTAACCTGTTTATTTGCGTGCGACCCCACTTTTTCTCCTCCGCAGTCGTTCCGTGCTTTCCGACTTCCTGGTCCACTTCTTGCGTTTGATTCCTACATATGTGGTTAAGGCAAAAATACTCAATGCAGAAAAATTCAATTCGATAAAAATACACAACATATTTCGATCATGTTCATAAATGAGGTTAAAATGAGAATGTGTTCTACATTTACCAAAACGCACAGCAATCCGCAAACACCTCTCCTAGATTCGAACCTGGACCTCTCCCCGCTATCCACACCCACAGTCTGTCGCTGCCTCGCCTGCAGTGAATGATTCACTTGAATGTACCCTGCCGTCCCCTTCAGGAAACCTAATAAATTGTCAGATTTCTAACATCTAACTATAATTAAAGCTCTATAGCATCTGCATGTTAATTTCTGACGATGAATATTTCAAGGCCATTCAAGGCGTAATTTTCGCCTTATCAGCCAGCACTGAAGTGCTACAGTTTTTTGCTTAGTTTTCTATAATTTTTGACCTACCCAGATGCCCGCAGGACATTTGAAGACCACTTTGGTGCTTCTTAGACACACCCTTATAACAAGCAATAGGTCTTTTTGGAAATCTCCACGGGAAGTTCATTGACTTCCCTTGTCAGATTGCGTACACACAATTTGGCGCACTTTAAGCGACGCGCGAAACTAAAACATCGTTTTTATCATAAGGTCACACTCCCCTGTTTTTCGAAGAAGAGTGCCACTAACCTGTTAAGAGATTGAAAAAGAATATTCGAATATTCGACTATTCGAATATTCGATATTCGAAGCCTTCGAATATTCGAATAAGCGAATATTCGAAAATTGGCCACTTTCGAATATTCGAATAAACGAATAATTCGAATATTGGGCCTTCTCGAATATTCGAATAAACGAATAATTCGAATATTGGACTTTCTCGAATATTCGAATAATCGAATAATTCGGATATTGGACTTTTTTCGAATAGTCGAATATTCGAATATTCGAAATTCGAATTTATTCGAAATTCGACTATTCGAAATTCGAAAAGGACAAAGGTATAATCTGCAGATGCTTAATTCACATTTATTAATACGTTCAAAATGCCTACACCGACATCATGTTGAGGATGATTCGCATCCCTGATACATTTTCTATCGCCAGTCTTCAGCCTTTGAATCTTTCATTTTCGTTCATTTTATTCCGCGTACATTTCAGTGTTCCCATCTTGAAATCTAATTTTGAACAGGATGGGGTGGGTTTTTGTACTATCTCTGAGAAGATGTATGGAGTTTTCACTTATTTGTAGTTGTTTATTTGTTGCGAAGGGTTCGAAGAGTTGACTGTGAGCTTTTATTCTGAAAGGCGACATCGATTTGATTAAGCGAAAGTACCGGGCTGTCGTTCTTCTTCAGCTTGGTCTTCGTCGCATGCTAGGCTTCTCTGGTGCCATGTCTCCGTCCTTCTTGATTCCGTGCTAGAAGGTAACAGAAGGCACCAGCACTTTGAAATCCATGCGTAACGTATCAGACCAGCTCTGCCGGGCATTCTCTTCGCCGATTTATGTTAAGCGCTGTCTTGCGAACTGTCTTCTCCATGTAGAACGTGGCTGTACTATCCAAGTTCCATCGACTGCTATTACTGCGCTTATACGTGCGAAGGAAATAACACGCTACTAAGGTGTTGTGTTGCATCAAAACTCGAGCGCCAGATGGGACCCGAAACCGCTACCCTCCTTAGTGACCTGGATGTTGTACGCTATTATACCAACAGCGCAGTTCAATCGAGCTCATCATCCACCACTGGGTTGTGCGTAATTACGATTTACGCCGATTTTTCGGCAACCCTTTTGGCGGTTATACGATTTACGACATCTTAGATCGCAAATCGCAATTGTCGTAAATCCGACCTTTATACTCAAGCGGCGGTTATTGCTAGGGTACCCCCTCTCTAAGCAGTGGGGGCTTATGTAGGTGCCATTTATATACCATTTCCATTAATAAGCGTCAGATGGACATTTTCAACTCTAACTGAAGCCTTTTAAATTTTAAAATGCAGCCTTTCACGCAATATACCTTTATTTAAACAAATCTTACTCTAAAGTCCGACCTTACAAGTTAGAAAAAAATTTGGTTGTACTTTTGGATCCTATCCGTCCCTATTGGGCCTGTTTCAAATAGAGAAAAAGAGATATGTTGGTGAGCATCTCCTTGTATTTCTCTCTTTCCGTTTTTGAACCCCTTTTTCAGCCTCCTTCAATGGACCGCGTCATTCAACCCGAGTAAGAAAACCTGTGACTCTTCACTTGGCGCCAGTTTTTACTGAAAAGACAACTGCGGGGAAAAAAGCGAAATATGGAAGACGCAAACAGAAGGAGGAGGAAACCGCTATCGAGAAAAAAGGGCGGAGAACGATCTCGAAGAAAGCAATCAAACAACGTGTGGAAAAGGTGAAAGCGAAGAAGAAGGTACGTGCCTCCTTTGGACCATTATTGGTCCATTAGTTTGGATTAAGAAAGCATTTCAGAAGCTTCTAAAATATTTAGTTTTCTTGCACCGCATATCAGTGTGACACTGCTTTTACCAGCTGAACTGAATTTCTTAATTCAGGTTAATTCAACTACGGCAAAGAGCAGAAAAGGCAATGAACGCCTCAATCCTCGTCCAGACGTCAAGCAAATAAATGTCTCTCTTTATACATCCACCGTGCCGAAAAAACTCGATGGTTTTGCAGGAGAACCCCTTCTTCGGCTCACCGAAATCCCCAGAGTACGTGAGCTACATCACGAACGTTCGTCTTCTCATCAGAGCCATCGTCAGAGGAGACATTAAAGAACTTCGAAGGCTAATGAATCCCGATAGCAGGTACTATTTCTAGCATCAGCGTTAAGTTGTCCATGCAGTTATTGCTCGAATTTGTGTTCGCTGCACTGTTTTGGGCCCTTTTGGCTGAGCGGAAAGTGCCTAAGCCTAAGCCTTCAACGAAAGATTCTCTAATTATCATGGCAAATTGGCGACCGTCTTTGATTTCGGTCGATGAGCTTAAACAGTATTCTTAACTTTTATTCAATTTTTGATGACTTTTGCTCCTTTGCATCGATATATCTATTTTAATATGCGCGTCCACCTTCTATGCCATCGTTGGGGTGCGTTTTAGTTTAAAGACGCCTTTGAGATTCTAGGCCCGGAATTGTGTGCTTAGAAGGACCTAGCGCATTTTACAGTTCACGACCAAGTTTTTCTGGCGGGATTTTTAAATGCAGGCTCATGTTATTTTTACATTTTTAAAGGCTTTCATAAAATATTGGGTTTTTTGATAATAAACAAATGCTGGGCTACTCTTCGACAAAGCAAACAAACACGTGTTGTAAAGAGCCTCTTAGAGGACACTTAATTGCTATTCATTTTGAAAATTTCAAGTTACAATTCGTGCTTTCTTTGCTTTCTGGTTTTCTCCTTATTGGTGTTGTTTTCGGTGCTGTTCCTGAGACTTCGGTTTGTTCAGTAATTTGTCAATATCAGTGTCATGCTTTTGTGATGATTCTTTTTAATGCTTGATATAGAGCGCACTACCATGTGCTTTGAGTAATCCCACCATATACATATAATAGTAAATAAATAAATAAAAGCTTGAATGAGCATGTATACGCAGAGCTGATTCACTCATGGCTTTGTGAATTTGTTCGCAACTCTCCTAATCCAAGGTGAACATGAATGCTGTATCACTCTAATCTTGTGAAGTTCACGGAGTTGTAACAGGGCCCAATATACTACCATTTCTCACATTTTCCTTGGCATTCTGTTCGAGCTCAGTATACTGGAGGTGGATATGGCGAACTTACACACGAACTAGTTTTCGACCACAAACTACGAGCATTCATGGTACCTTGTTCTTGGAGATGTTCCGTGTTCTGGTCGTATGTGCTAAAATAGCTCTGCTCTTATTCAGAAGCATTGACTTGAATGCCTGTCGAACGTGCTTCTCGCATGCTGACACGCGTACTGCCGATTCCGTGGCTATTCTGAGCAAGAGCGACTCCGTCAGGCAAGAGTACTTCAAGCTGAAATCGCAGCTAAACCAGGCTAAAGCTCCGAGAAAGGAGCCGAATCTTCTGGAAAAGGTGGGGACCGCCTGCGGCTCCAACAAGGCAGTATGAGAGCATCCAATCATTTTAGAAAACCACCGGCAGGTCCAACTTCTACATGTTGGGACGTGCGACCAGGACTGTGGAGATGACTAGAGGTTCTCGCTTTCACTTCACCATTTCTCTTCTGGGTTAAGGTCTACAACGACGTCTGCATTCAGGCGGACGCGAGGGCAACAATGCGCTGCTGAAGTTCGAACCAACAGCTGACAACTACTTTAGCATGGAGGAGTCACTCGTGGAGGGCGGCGCCAGCTACAAGGAGATTGTGAAGCTGTCCAAAGAAAAGAATATCAACGTTGGTCAGTTGCTCAACCAGCCCTAGGTAGAGAGTGCCTTCAGCTTCCCGTGGAACGGCGGGGAAAGGCTTCTGCCTTGTGAAGAGGCTTGAAGCGCTGTTTACAAAAATGTAGGTCAAATCTGCTAAATGGATGAGTTCCTGAGTTAGTTCTGGCTAATCAGAACGTGCGTTGTCGACTCCATCTTGCGCTCACTTACCTTGGATAGCAGCAGTGGTAGCGTTCTCGCTTCGAAGTAGCACGATCGCGTATTCGAGTCCCAGCAATGTCGTCCTTTTTGTATTCGGCAATTTATCGTCAGGTGGACCCTTTGTCCTCATGTCTAACCCACTTTTGAAAAACGTTTGATAACCACTCTCGTTTACGTGCTAATGCTTCTATGCCGAACGAGGTTGAGGTGGATCAATTTATTGAGCGGCCTAACGTTTCGACCTTTTCGTCGTCTTCAGAGGCCCGCTGATCCACCGTTCACGAGGAGCGACGTCGCTACCGCGGTTGTTGTTCGGCAACTAACAACCGCGGTAGCGACGTCGCTCCGCGTGAACGGTGGATCAGCGGGCCTCTGAAGACGACGAAAAGGTCGAAACGTTAGGCCGCTCAATAAATTGATCCACCTCAACCTCGTTCGGCACAGAAGCATTAGCACGTTATGAATCATGCCGAGGTTTTACGAAGAGAGAACATGGAGAATACTCTCGTTTACGTTTTTCGGGCTCTTTGAAAGTGGAAAGGTAGCAATTTTCCGTTTTCCACGTAAAGTAATTCAAAAATGGATGCCAGATTCGTGATCAGCAACCCAAATAAAGTTTCGTCTCAGGTTCGTGACATCCTGCGAGAAGTTCAAGCAGCGCCACTCTCCGAATAATATGGCGCGATGGTCCAGTAAATACAGCCTACGGTACAGCTTGCAGGCATTGATACGAACGCAATGGATGGGATGGTGGTGGTGGCAGCTAGAATGGGACGTCGAGAACTGGCAAGCGCTCTCGCAGAAGGGCCTGCTCGGAGTAACATGAACGACCTACACAGAGAGACCCTTAAGTAAGGTGAAGAATATGCCTTCGCATCTGGTCCGTGAAGATCTACCGTCTCTTCAGGACTGGCGCCACTCTTCCGGAGCGAATTTTGGCGGTGTCCGTACTGAAGAAGGGATATAATAACGCGAACATCACACCTCTTCACACGGCTGCAATCAATCCTAACGCGAAGGTCAGCCGAATTCGTTCACGTCTCTACCAGCTAAAGAGGATGCCGGTCAGGTAGAGCAACTGCCTCGTGCTGCCATACGAGACAAGGCATTGCTGAGGCACTCTGAGTGAGTAAGGAAGCCGTTAGGTAGCGGAGAGGAAGCCGCTACTGTAGCGGAGAGGAAGCCGTTAGTGTATGTAGCGTCGTTTATATCGCGGTCTTGAATAGAGTTCTGAATCGGATCCCTGTTGCTTGGGTAACTCATTTCCTTAATTGTTCCAGTCCAAAAGTATCGCATTCCAACTGAAATACCCCAGCATGTACTAGGCAGCTTTACCATCTACCGGATAGGCATTCTGAATTCAAAATTTGTACAAACGTGAAGCGTATCTAGTCACCTCCCTGACCAGCGTATTCAGAGTTCTGGAATCGAATTCCTGGAAATGGGATTCATCATGCGCTCCATTTTTAAATTCTATCCCGCTTAAGGATTTGAGACGACACCTGAAATGCTGTATTTTTACGAAAAGAGATCCTGTAGGGTATAACAAATATCGCCTGCGTTTCTCTACCTCATGTGTCTAGTTTCCCTAAGCCTGCTCTTAAAGCACGTGATCGTTAGTGTACACATAGTTGCGATCTTACGTCTATCTACTAATCTGAGTTGCACTTCCGACAGCACTAAGCAGTTCTTTACGCATCGCAAATGTTCGATGCATCCGCGATTGTCGCAGAGGATTCCAAGACATTACAGATGAGAAGCTGTGACAAAGTTCTCAACCACTATTAAGCACTACGTTTTAATTTAAATACGCTTGCAATCTTATCCCTGTTTCTATGGCAGGGGCTAATCAAGTTGAAAAACGAATTCTCGTTGTTGCGAAAACTATTGCGAATTGCTTTCCTATCCCCATCGGTCCAATTTTTTTTATTTCACATGAAAAGCCCTTTAATATTTTTTTGACACTTTGCAGTTTTTTGGAAAAATGTTTGAAATTCCGTGGTACGGCCACGTTCTACGTGGAAAGGAAGACGGCGTCCGCAAGATAGGCCTTAAGTTCAAGGTGGTAGGAAAGCGGCCTAGATGGCGTTTGAAGCAGCGCTGGTCTGACACGTTACATATGGACTTGAAGGCTGCTGGTGTTCACCCTGATCTAGCGCTGGATCGGGAAAGGTGGTGTCATTACATAGAATAGCGGACCCCGCTACGAAGCGGGACAGACGCTGAAGAAGAAGAAGAAGAAGAAGAAGAAGAAGAAGATGCCACTGAAATTATTAGGTTGGCAACTAATTTCGTGGACTCTCAAGCGCCTTCAACAAAAATGTTCATAAACAAATAACAAATACCAGTTTTCAACCAAAGTAAGATCTGTTGGAACGCGGGACTGCTTCCCATTTATCAGCTACCTGACCCATCCCACAGCTGTAGAATTCTTGTGCTTTTGAAGCCAAGAATCCTTGGAGGTGCATTTTGACATGGTCCACATTAATAAATCGTCCTCCAACCAAGAAGTGCTGCTATAAAGGTGCTACTCACTTGGCTCAACCTGGGCTGTGAGGTGGATAAGTGAGACGCTCCCAGCCAAGGTCTTCGGTTTTCTGAAGCGTCCCATTCGCGACGTCTGATCTGGCGTTATCTTGTTGAAAGATAATCCACTACTGTATAGCTGTCTGAACCGATTCTAGCTGAGTTCTGCCTGCGCTCGGCCAGGTTGAGAAGTATATTTCAGCATTAATGCTGGAACCGTTCTTGATGAGCTCCCAGAAGTCAATACCTTCTTGACACCACCAAACGGAGAGAACGTGGCTAATCGGACGCCTCAAAAAATAGAAGACCTTCACTGGGAGCGTCAAACTCGTCCACCTTACAGCCCAGACCTTGCGCCGAGTGACTACCGCATTTTTAGTTCGGTGCAGTACTTCTTGGTTGGAAGACGATTTAATAATGGTGACCGGGTCAAAATGCACCGCCAAAGATTGTTGGCCCTAAAAGCACAATAATTCTATAGCCGTGGGATAGACCAGCTACCTGATATATAGGAAGCACTTCTGCGTTCCGAAGGATCTTATTTTGATGAAAGATTGTCATTAGTTGTTTGTTAATAATTACTTTTGCTGAAAATTCTTGAGAGTCCACGAAATTAGTTGCCAACCCAACATATAAGGACGTAAGCAGTGACACTACAATCGAGTTTCACAGCCTTTTTCTGACTTAAATGAAAAGCCCCTATATAATAGGCTTGCACAATAATGCAAAGGAATAAAGGACAACGGATAAATGGCGACTTTAATCAGTCTCTTGTGGGATGCGTCATCCCGGCTCATCCCTCCTCCCAGCAAGTCTGACCACGATTCACAGACCTCGTGGAGATGGAAGGCTTTGCTGGTTCTGTTCGGTACCCGATTCAAGAACCTTTGATTCGGGATGCACGCGACATTGGGTCGGGTCGAGTCAGTGTCTATTTTGACTGCGATACCAGGGGTTCTAGAGTACATTTCTAATTTTACTGCGATACCAAGGGTTCTAGCATACATTTCTAATTTGGAACAGCATCAGCGTGTTCTCTACTTCTCCAAAATATGATGAAAAACATTTTTGTTCATTGGAAAGATACTGCACCCAGTACGGTGTTCTGCCGCTGACACAGCCCTCCTTTTCAGATTCTCGAGCGGCTTCGCACAATCGAACCCAACATCAACATCCCAGACAGCAACAATTGGTTAGTTTCCAACTGGAGCCAAAGCTTACATTCGTGAAGATCGTTACTCGCTCTGCAGGTACACGATCCATTACGCTGCTGCCTGCGAGGGGCCGGAGCCGCTGAAATTTCTGCTGAAGAGCGGCGCTTCGCCACTCTCTTTCAACAAGCAGCTCGAGTCACCGCTTCACGTTGCTGCTCGAGCCGGCAGGAAGGACAACGTCAAGGTGCCTCCCACGACATTGAGCCGTTGGGCGCTCTTCAGCTAGTGCAATAGAAATTTGATCCTCTTCTTTAAATGTCAACCGTGTGTGGATAGCTGTCACTCTCACTAATAACTAAATTCTTCCCTACGGTTCTTGATACGCCATCCATTATAAAATTTCGCTGACACATTTGTCCCGCTGTTTTTGTCGTTTGGACATTTCTTAACGAAGACGACATATTTCAGATACTTTTGGACGCAATCACTAACCTCGAAGCTCCGGAGAAGGGAACAGATCGCGTGAAACCAGAGAAGTCGGCGATTAATGCGCGCTCGAGGCGCGGCGATACGGCCCTCTGCTTAGCAGTCCGCTACCAGAGGTAGGTCACCTTACCAGAGATACCTACTAACCCATCTGACTTGTGCTCTCGTTCAGACTGGGTGCCGTGGCAGCACTTCTCGCGCATGAGGCAGTTCTCGTCGATCACCCCACTTCTAGCTCTCGAGGCAAACTGACTCCATTGATGGTAAGAGGGGACGCCTTCTGAATTCGTGTTGGTCCAGGAATAAGCTCCTTGTGAGCTGTGAGCTCCTCAGCTTTGTTGCTCTTGAAATATTCTAGCATTCGAGGAGGCTTCTTCAAGGTTAGCTGAACAATACGCGGTGATGTTGCCTCTCGTTGCTCTATAGGCTGGAGGCCAAGGTTGTCATAGGCTTGGTTTCGGCTAACACTCCGACATCTTCGCCATCTTCGGAGTCGGGAAATGTCAAGGGCGCTTTATGAAGCTATTCCTCCAAACGTCACTTCTTCATACATGGTGCAGTTCTTGAAGAAAACAGATACGAGATCCGAAGTCCGACGTACAACGCAGGAATTAGTCTCCCACGTACGCAGTTGCCGACAAGGAGCACCGCAGTTGGAGAGAGAAGCGGGCGGATGAACATTTTCATCTGTAAATCTGTAAGGCTCACAGCTTATAGAACTACGTTGGAATAACTAGGATCTGTATGCCAGGATTTAGCGGAAATCGAACTTAAACGATATGTGGTGATTTTCTGGGATTCTAAATTGCAATAAGGTAACAAAGCTTACCTAAAACAAAACTCTTGCAAGCATGGGACTGAATTCGACTCCGGGAAATGCGCTAAAGCGAGATCTGAACAAGCTTCGTTTAGAGGTGGTGCCAGGTCACAAGCTATCTGCCGCTGTCGAATGGTATCACTGTGGCGCTTTTGTGGTGCATACCTCTTCCAACTGCCTTCAGCGAAGTTATAATTAGGACTACTATAGAAAATCTAACAGCATTACTGCTAGCCTGAAACGTGTCAAATAAAACAGTGTTTTGTCGAAATAGCCAATGATAGCCGGTGAGTATTGCTAACATCATTGCTCCCTAAATTCACTGTACACATACTGCATGTCTAAAAAGCGCTCATGCTTTTTAAACAGAGATGGAAGGCTTACTCTTTTAGCAGCTTTGAAATCTTTAAGTTCACTTTTTTGCATGTTATCTCTTGTGCTTCTATTATATTTTCGTAATTCGTAGTCCTCTTTTTAAGGTTGCAATGTTGTCTCCGAATGAATTTCAAGAGTTTCACTGGAAAATAGAACATGGGATGGAATTCCTTCCCACATTTCCGAATGTCCTGTTCGATGAGCTTCGACCGGTTGGGAATTTTTCAAATATGAGTGACTCCGCGCTGACTACAATACCGCTCGCGCCGCACGGTCAAAAGTGGGCGAAAAAACGCCAACATAGCGTCGCAAAGCGTCGCACGCTCATAACTCCTTCAGTTTTAGGTTTCTTGAATAAAGATTGGTACCATTCGATTTGCCTCTTCGAGATCTACACAAACATTTGTAATACTTTACTGGACCACCCGTATTTTCGCCGTGGGTGGTCCAAAATTGACTGGACGGGCGATTAGAGCAGCTTATTTCCCAGGATATGTGTGCTTTCGGAGTATCTCAAAGATGGCATACGTCGCCAGTGCTCTGCCATGCCAGGAATGCCCTGAGAGTGCGCCGTGCACAATGCACACAGAACCTAACCTATCAATCGAGTGGACGAGCGCATGTCCCCCGCGCTTCTATCTTCTCTCATTGGGAACTGCGACGTTTTCAAGACTATTTCGAACCCTTTGGAGATGTTATCAGAGATTCCTCGCCACCCCACTCAGGATTAGCTCCAATCTGTCCCAGCGAAACTTTGGTGTGCGCGATGAACAATGCATACAGAATCGAACCTTTCAATCGAGGGGGGACGGCTTGTAGACTGATCGTTTAGGCAGTTTTACCAGAAATTTCTTGCCACCCTACTCAGGAATTGTTCCAAGGCTGTCCAGCGAGCCTTTGGAGTGCGCCATGAACATGCATAGAGAATCGAACCTTTCAATCGAGGGGGGGGGGGGGGGCGACCGCTCGCAAATTGCACGCGCGGGCGTCTTCGGAGCACAATAGCTCTGTCAAGTTGGAACCTTTCAGGATGCAGCTTGTAGGTCTCGTAGGCAGTCGAACGGTCTGCTAGCACGCCAAAGCAGAATGGTTTAGCATTGGAGGGGGCAATGTTATAGGGGTGCGAAAATGCAGGTGAGGCTTGTGTGAAGCATTTTTTCCGATTTCCGTGGACCACTGCGAGAAGACGCCACAAGCTAACGGCCTTAAAATGCGTTCGCGAACAGAGCGCTTAAGGTACTTTACGACGACGTGCTCGTAGCTCCTCAGCTGCCCAAACTGCCTAGCCTCAGCTGCCGTTTTAGAGCGGCGAAACCTAGCGGTTAGAGTTTCTTGCGCTCCTACTCGCCCAGACTTGAGTCTTCGAAACTCGCAATGGCACCGTTCCGTTCAGCATGGAAAGCACTATCGAGCGGTATCAATTTCGACCGATTTTGGAAACATCAATTTTT
>OX375868.1:66012197-66340027 GCA_947359475.1 Heligmosomoides polygyrus bakeri | reverse complement strand
ATCCCTCGTGATGTGGTGAGTGAGTGACTTGAACGATCCATCTCAGGCATTGCCGGGAGGGACGAATTCCTTTAGAGCTGCTTTCGAGAGAGAGGAACTTCAGTAACCTTTCCAGATGTTGCCCTATATTCTAGCAAAGGCTGGGGTGCAAGTAGACCATCATATCCTATCGTTTCAGTTCGGTCGCACTCCCCTGCACTACGCCTTCGCCTCTCGCAGCCAGTTCACGAAAAACGCCCTGGCCACGGAGCTTCGTGACCCGATCGCTGTTGTTTCGATCCTCACACGCAACATGACCAAACAGCAGGTGGGATCCTCTGGCCCACTCAGATCCTCTTGGATATGCAGTTCTGTTGCAGCTGGACTGGGGAGACTGTGAGGGAAATTCTGCCCTTCACCTGGCTGCGTTCAAGAACGCCAATATCTGCGCCGTCACCTTGATACGCAAGGGCGCCAGCGTCTCCCTTAAGAATAAGGTAAGAAAAACAATTACGAGAACACAGAACTAGCTGAATAACCTCTTTCAGGAGGGAAATATTCCACTAGCCATCGCTGTACTACACGGTCGACAGTCGGTTGCACTCACCCTGATTCAGGCAGACAGCGCTGTGACGGAACAAGTGTGTTGAACCGTTAATCACTTCACTTGTTGCAGCAGAATAGGTATATACCTAACGGTAATCGACGAATTACAGGTATTTCCACCGAGGGCAGCCGAAGTCGAGAAGAGCGTATGGAAATGGAACGGAGAACCAAAAACCGAAGCACCGGTGTGCGTGTCAACGATACCCGAACAGATCGTTGCTAAAGGCGGCGGATGGGAGGCCATGGTGTACGTACTGCTGGACGCCTTGGGAACGGTGAGGAACCCTCAGAAGCAGAGCGAGGGCCTGTCGTTTGAGCGAGACGCGAACGGTTTCAGAACATCGCATCAATGGTGCAGCTGGTTGACGCCTCGTTGAAGGAGCGGCAGTACAACTTGGCAAACCAACTGACCAAGTCCCTTCAAGCCAGAGTGATGGGGAAGAAGCTGCCGCGTACCGACCACAATCTTCTGCTGACCTTCGCCAATCATTTCCGAGGTACTTCCCCAACGAGATGCCACATACTGTTCACTGCTCGCGTGAATATAATAAGTGTCGTTTCAGGTGAGCTGTCCGAGGACGGTGTGGAGCAGGCCGTTCTACAACGCCTTTACTCCTTGGGCTGCGAAGTAATGAGCGACGGTGTGAGCCTACCAATCGAGGCGACCGTTCTTCATGGCTCTTGGTCGCTGTACAAGCATTTTAAGGTATTTTGCTCATATTTTTTGCGATACTTTCGAAGTCGCCGCCGAAAAGCATGTTCGCCATAAGGAAATGATTTTCTAAGTCTTCCTTGCAAGTGTTAGCCAAAAGCAGCTTGTACCGTTAGGTGATGGCGAGAAATACATGTTTCAGGATCGATTAGGAAAGAATTTCAAACCTGCTTCTTTGCTTCTCTTAATTAGCACAGGTCTGAACTATTAATTTCGTCCTTTTAACGCTGCATATGGATCCGCATCTATCGCAGTTGTGTTTGCTCCTCTCTACGAACCCTTAAATGACAACAGAAGTCGAGATGTGCAATTTTGTTTAGAGAACCATTGGTCTCAACATCGTAGTTGGTAAACTTCTTATCCCAGGAATAAGGTAGCCAGCTGTGGCTCTCTCTGCTGAAACACAGCCCTGTATCAAAAATTCAAGATCTTTTACCTATCGTTGGCAGGCGTGAAATCTTTCAGAAATTCAGAAGAATCAGAAATTGATCTCCGCTAGAGGAGCCTATTACCGTTCGCTCCTTTCGTTAGATCTATGAATTTTTAAGGCTCGTGTTGGGAAGGCATTCAGTTCGCTTCGTCCATCCCAACCCACCGAGGGCGCACTAAGAAACGCAGTCGTTCGTCTTTCACAGCGATGCGACGCGGAGTCTGAAGCTGTGCTTCGTGACATCGCTTCGCTGCCTCATTTCAGGTTAGCCCTCATCTGCCTTTCCATTCCCAACGTCAATTGTAGTTCTTTCTCACACTTTATCTTATCACAGCTCTTCTTTTTCAGCTTGGACGAACCACTTTCTCTCGATCTACCGTATGAACTCACTGAGGTCTCCCTATCCTCACTGTGCCCCATTGCGTGGGCAAGCGCTTCGGGGGCAACGAAACTCATTCTCCGCTTAAGAGCTGCCGGAGCTGACGTGAATGCAGTTGATTTGGAAGGACGGACGCCTTTAATGATAGCTCTTCTGGCCAACAAAGAGGCTGCAGTTGAGGTATAGCTTGAGTGGATGTACGTTTAAGACGTTACTCAGTTTTCCTCATACAGGCTCTTTGCGGTGACGGTGCTATGGAGGTGAAGAAGGTGGCTGCCAAGAAAGCACCAAAGAACAGATCAGCGCGGCTGTTGTTGGGAACACTTGGTGCGAGCTCAAGGAAAAGAAAGGCCTCCGACGATGAAGGTAGTGATGAAGGTGCGGAGACCGAGGAGGATTCGACGAGCGACATTGACAATCCCGGATCTGAAAGCGATGGAGACGACGATGACGAGGAGGTCCTACCGGAGGATATCGAGCCCTCGACGCCAAAGAAGATCCGCATCTGCAACAAGAATGTGAGCGTTTTTCACCGTCATTGCTGCACATCGTTTGTTCTCATCTGCACCTTTTCAGTTGGACTTGATGATCTCGGATCGTAGAGGTAGAAATATCACGCACTACATGGTGGAACCAATTCACTGGGAAAACGTCGAGCTTCTGAACAAACTTCACAAGGAGGCTCCTGCAAAAATCAAGCACCTGCTACAGCAGAAGAATAGGGTACGATGGGGAGGTGGACGTGTGGCGTTATTCTGCGCGCTTCTGTTTTCATTCAGTATGATCTCTTCAGAACGGCGAGACACCGCTAGACGTTGCGATCAGAACAAAGCAGAGGAAAATGGCCAAGGCAATAAAGGCGCTGTTGTACGGCTCAGCGAAGAAACCTAAGGCTTCTAACGGGTAAGTCAAACAGGCGGATGCTGGCTGTGATGAGAAACCTTTTTGAAGGGACTATTCTTAATGTAACAACGTTTCGGTAGAAGCCCATGGGCACGCAACATTCACGATATTCTCGTTGCAATGACCTATCGGCTCTCACGGCTGACATCAGGGTGGCAGCAGTTGAGCTAAAGGCCATATTGGAAACAATATATATATCTTCGTGGACGTTGCACAAACTGCACTGGTGGTACAATGGGCTAGCATCTTATCCGGAAAACGAAAGCTGTGCGTTCGTCTACCGCTCGGTGCAAGAGTTACTATTCTTACTATTGTTAATATTCGGACATGTTGTAGCTCCTAGAACAACTGTATAAAAAATAAAACAATAGAATAAAATAAACAATAAAATAAAACAAACAACAATTGAAACAATTACAATATCTAAATTAGTGTTGGTTTTGTCTACTTCCATTTTGTGCCAAAGTTCACAGAACAGTTGACGTACTGCGGATATGCCTAAAGGGCGAAACTAGCTGTAGAGCTGGAATTTGACGCGCTGACGAGAAAAAGCGCTCTACGCGACCAAAGTAGGAACCCTTCTGTTTGCAGGGTGCACATGTCGGACCTGCCGGATGTATCGAATCTCGCCAGCAAGTATACTGTAAACGAGGACTCCAGGCGGTTCATCGCTCATTGGCAGGCTGAACACGAAGCGCAACACGTATCAACTCCGCCGAAGCCCTGCGCACTCAGTGGATACCACGACACTGCGGAGCTACTTCTCTGTCCGGACACGCAGCAGTACATGACGGTGCGCTCTTACGGTGTTGGTTTTCTAGGCAAGGGAAGCTAGCTCCACCAGCCGTCGCACAAAATAGACATCTTGCAGTCGTCTGTGGAGATGGTTCTCTGTCTCTCTACGAGCCTTGTATCAGCGCAGATATTGCCTTTTTGTGGCTCTTTTTTATAATTTTTCCTCAGCCCCTGTAAGATCTCGAACAATATATTGTTAAACGGCCTTCCTTGGAATACTAGTTATGAAGACTGGAGTTTTCGTAAAAGACGAGCAGATCGTCACAAGCTTGGAAATCAGTGTTGCACATTATTTTTATTCAAAACATTTGAGGACGAATTCATAACATTCTCGAGGGATCAGTTAACATCGTAAGAGATTTTGCATGGTGTTCCTTTAAGATGAGCATGCAGCTTGTTGCATCCTCCTGGTTACACTCCACATCCATAAGAATTCGGGAAGCATTACAACTCTCCATATGTACTTTTTGGGCAATTGTGACAATCGTTGCATTTAAACCAGAGTGTTAAGGGCTTGTGTAGGCCGGTTAGAAATTTCTCGTCCGGTTCCCGACTGGGGCGAACAATTAAGAACGTTACTTATCGTTAGATCGTATGAGAAAAGTACTAAAATCATGCTTATTACACACCTCCAGTGTCGATGAATCACTACTAGGGAGGATGAAGCACTTATCACTTATCACTTATCCCATCGGCCGCTCAAAAGAGGTTGTTGTTTGAATAATGGTCAAAATTGCCCCTACGATATTCCTGGAACCACAATAGGGTTGCTTAGCCTGGAGCTTCACTTTTATCCTTATTTCACATCTAATTTCTATGAAAATTATAATATGAAATGGAAATCCAACTTTCTCTACTCTTAGGCGGTTCTCAACAAGACCGACCTGAGCTACGGTCGATACGGCTTCCACAACTTCTACAGAATAGAGCTGATGAAGCGGCGTGACACCGATCTGTGGATTTTGTTCACGAACTGGGGTCGAATCGGCAATGGACGCGGCGAGTTCCAGACCACGCCGTTCAACAGTTTCGAAGCAGGTAACTGTCGTGTCTTGATCGGTGGTCCCCTCCCCACTCAAAAGCTCTGCCTGCTCAGCGCTGAAGGAGTTCAAATCGGTTTGGAAGTCGAAGACAGGGCAAGATTGGGGACGGTTCGACGAGTTTCAAGTTCTGCCGAAGAAGTACAGGCTGACACAGGTTTGTACTAATCGTAAGCTACCACTCTCTTTTTCCCTATGACTTACGGGTTTTCTTAAGATCTTAAAGTGTTCTGGTATGCAAAGCGTATTATGTTTTCTTGAATTCATTTGAGACCTGCATCGTTCGTCACTTGTCGTTCCACTTAACGATGACTTTCTCAAACGGGTGCTACAATTTATTTATTTATTTATTTATTTATTTAGTACACTACAGAGAGTGTGCCATAAAACAACTATACAACATATGTTGCTAAAGCAGAAGGGTTAGAAAACGCAGAAAAAAAACAGCAACAATAAGAGCAGTAATAATGATGAAGACCAGATTAATCGCAATGAAGAGCCTTTATGCTCTGAAAAAAAGTCGAGAGATATTCCTAGTTTAATGGTTGCTGCACGCATACGTAGCTAATGCGATAGTCTGTTATCCGTACCAGTTGGCCATGGTACCCTCATTCCATTTCTGTTATCATAGGCCACTGCTGGAGCTTCGGGACACGGGTATGCCAACCACCCACGTGGAACCAGCAGATAGGACAACAGCGAGAACTTCAATTAGCCTAGCGTACGCTATAACAGCCTCCAGAGGGCGATGTTCTCTACAAAAATCTTGCAGATGAGTGAGTATCCGGGGGCTCCCATCAACGATCGATCTGGTCTAAACGATGGAGAGAAATACATAGAAAAAAAACTCAAGGCTGAGGAGCTTAAGTAAGCGGAACGAAGTAAGTCAACGCAACAGGAGCAGAAATAAAGTCGTCAAAAGTAAACGCAAAGTAAACACCAACAAAAAACTTAAGGAACTAAACACTAAACATTGAATAAACAGGAAGGAGCAGTGGTCGAGCAAGTTATGCTGAAGGAGGAATAAGGCACATCCTACCAACGACATAAACGGGGAACACCATGAAAACCGTATAATGAGGTTGAAGCATTCATACGCGCAAGCCTGAAACTAATTGTTTAAATACTCTTACTTTAGAAGCTGTAATAAATCAAGATTCTCCAATTTCTTTTTGAAAACAAGGCTGTTCTCGGATTGCAAAACTTCAGTTGGTAGAAGTTCCATCCACCGTGCGACTCTAAAGAATAAAAAGTTAAACAGCTTGCTGTAACTATTATTCCTAATACGAACATAATGCAGATTAAAACCACCAGTACGAATGCTACAAGGCCTGAATACCCAATACTTACTAGCTGGTAATCTAACTTCTTTACGTAATATTCGGAAGCAGAAAACTAGGTCTGCAGCCGCTCTTCTAAAACGCAAGCTTTTCAGCCCTAGTGCTTTTAAGCGCTGGCAGTAATCAGGTATGCGGGCAGAGCTATCCTTTTTGTAAGCTCGATAAAACACCATTTTAGTGAAAGTCTTCTGCACTTTTTCGAGCTGTAGGATCTGCCTCTTCTTAGACGGGCTCCACGCTTGTGAACAATAGTCAAGGTGAGGTAGCACGTAGGTTTTATATAAACGTGTAAGAAGCAGAGGATCGTCAGCATGAATACTACGGAAAAGTAAAAAAAGAACAGCGTATGCCTTTTTTACCGCATGAGTTATGTGCTCCGAAAAGGATAGCCTGGAATCGATCATCACGCCAAGATCTTTAGCTAAGGGAATACTCTTTAGAGGTACTCCATTAATACCGTAATCTCTTGCAGCTCCTTTTCCGATGTGCATAACAAAGCTTTTATCGGTATTCATAGTCAAATTCCAGGATGAGGTAAAGTCGTATAATTTCGCAATTGATCTCTCGAGTTCGGAGCTGACTTCATAAGAATTGTCGTCATTATAGATCCCGTAAATTTTTATGTCGTCCGCAAAAATCTTTATTTTAACAAACTGCGAAGTAGAAGAAAATTTGGGCAGATCCATTGTATAAAGTAGGAACAACAAAGGTGACAGAACCCCGCCTTGTGGGACACCGCTAGTACAACGAAGGCGTTGTGAGAAATCATTACCAACTCTAACAGTCATATGCCTATCACTTAAATACGAAATGAACCAATCTAATAAGTGACCATTAATTCCTAACATCTTGAGTCTATCAATCAGCTTGGCATGGCACACTTTATCAAAAGCCTTCGAAAGATCAAGATAAACAACATCGACTGACATTCCTTGATCGAGTGCCAATTTCCAATCAAATAAGGTATCAACAACATTTGTGGTTGTGGAAAGCCCAGCAAGAAAGCCATGTTGTTCGGGAGGAATAAGCCGGAATTTTTCTACCCACGATAGAAGCTTCCTCCTTATAATCTTTTCCATCACCTTAATCGGCGTGGGAGTAATGCTTATAGGACGGTACTGAGACACCAATTGAGTGTCAGGACTCTTTGGGATTGCCGTAACTAGTGCATCTTTCCAAACATCTGGCACTTCACCAAAAATCATGGAAGCATTGAAGATGAACGCCAGAGGCTTCGAAAGTGACTCGGCGCATTTTTTGAACAATATAGGAGGGATACCATCATACGGTTCAACAACGAAAGGCTTAATTTGTTTGAGAATCTTACATACTTCTGAAGGATGAAAATATACATCACAAATTTGATGATTACCAACATTCGGGCAACTAGTTGAAGGGGAATATCTTCCAGTGCCTGGAGAAAAAACGCTCGCAAAGAAGTTTCCCAATGCAATAGCCTTGCTTTCATCAGAAAGGCATATGTGCCCATTCAAATCAATAAGACTAGGAATGTTTCCGACAGATTTGCCTTTTTTGCGAATATAAGCATGAAGCCTTCTCAACGATCGTTCGGAAGCAATCCTCCGTTCTTTGTTTGCCCAGAACTTCCGCAGGTGGTAGTCTATGTCGGAACATATTTTTTTATAGTAATTGTTTTGAAGTGGGTTGTCGGAACTGAGAAAAATCCGCTTTTTCTGAGAAAGCAAGTTGAGAATGTGCCTTGGAAGCTTATGCTTTGCGGAAGAATTTGATTTGAATGGTACAAAATCAGCAAGGTGGTCGTATACAACCAGGCAGAATCTCCGGTAAAGATCGGACGTAGAAGTGTAATTTTCAAACAATTGAAACCAGTCCACATCCTGGAATTTCATATTGAGGGATACGTAATCTACACTCAGGAAATCTGGCTTAGGGATAACGAACAATGGATTACGGGGTGCGCAAAGTCTAAATAGGACCATGGAATGATCAGAGGTGGAGAGAGGAGGTAGAGCTTCTACATTCCCAACAACGATACTTGAAGTGAGAATAAGGTCAAGTATCTTGCCATTACAGGTGGATTGAGTCACAAGTTGCTTGAAACCACAGTGATGAAAAAAGCGGCAAAAACGTAAAGACGACTGATCTAGTGCTTTGAAACTCGCCCACTCAACATTAAGATTGAAATCGCCGAGCAATATTGTATTTTCATGGAGTGTCAATGTGGAAATGAGCTCAATAAGGTCCTCGTCATCACTTATAAGAGAGTTTGGAGGCCGGTAGACAAGAATAAATCTTGCCGGCGAAGAGTTTTCTGTAGAGAACATATCAATACACAGAACATCTGCTTTCACTTTAGAATAATGCGGAATTTTTTTAGTACAGGGAACGTTGTTGAAAATGCAGCAAACTCCACCCCCTCTTCGTCCACCTCTATCAGTACGGTAAATATCATATGGCAGTCTATTCAAGATCTCTGCGTCGGTGATTCGCGACGTTAACCAGGTTTCTGTTACAAAAACAGCATCGGGGTTGTGGCTATAAATGAAACCATGGAAGTGATGTAATTTGTTGACGAGGCTTCGGGCATTCAAAAGGTAACATGAAAGAGGGGCGTCATCTCCATGCACCTTCACATGTTTCCCGACTCCCTATCAGGAAGCTCAGAAACATGCTTCAGTTGACCGCGGTACACCACCCACTCGCGTCTGCTCTTACCCGCGTTCCGCTCCTTTGCCAGCTTCCTTAGTTCGAAATCCTTCTTGCGTTCTTCAGGAGTCATGCTCCTGCGAACAAATACGTCTTCGAACCCAGATGTTTTTCTAAGAAAGCGGGCATTGGCAAGAGCTTTATTCCAATGGGTCCTGGACGGCAGCACAACTTTGACTAGCCTTGGACGACTGGGGTCGGGCTTGCCCATACGGTAAACATCAGAAGGGCCGCACTCGACCTTCAATACATCAAGTACATCGCAGACGTTTTCAACCAAATCTCGATGACGCTCATATGTAGAGCCGCCATCCCGCGACTCTTTAAGCCCTGAAATGACAATACTGCGCGACCGTCTGTCAGCTTCAGCAGCATCTGAGTAATCCATTGGGATTTTCTCACACGCTACCACCAGCATTTGCGCAATGACAGGATCGCTATTGCGCTCGGCAATGCATTTCATGAGATCGGCCAGTGTCATCTGACGCAAAGTCTCAGCACTCAGCAAATCACTGGATGGACTTGCTGGAGGAACAGCTGTAGACTCAGCTACGTTTTGCGACGTACTTGCAGCATTGGATTTTCGCCCAGTTCTAGCCATCTTGCTCTATTTGATCTACCACACCTTGTCAATAAATCAGGCTACCTGAAAAAAAAAACAAGAGGGCAATACAAAACAAAACGCAGTTATGTTGCCTAGAAGAATGTTAATCTATCTAAACGGAACAGAACAGCAACTCTAATTAATGAGCAGAACAGGTGAAAAGCAATTATGCAAAATATAAAAACGAGGAGCCTGAAGTAAGACAAAGACAGAGCAATAGAACGCGCCGCCACCTAAGATGAGCGTGGGGATGCGAATGACAATTGTCTCCGTTTCTCCCTCTTGTATGCCAGAGCAGCCCAATACTAACATTAAGCATTTAGAATAGCCACTGCTTCCTATTTGCTTGACAATCAGTATATTCCTCGCACGAGGAGTTCCTGTTGTCGCCTGTTACTAAGCCTATGGTGCCTAAAGTTTCCCTAGTTCTCTAGTTCCTCGCCAGCACATATACCGATAAAATAAACCCCCAAAAGGGGTAGTTCCAGTGGGTGAATCCGCTTCCGCCTTGCAAATTCACAATCTTACCTCTTAGTAGTCGACGCTTTTCGGCCACGATATATCCTCACTAACAATAGGGAGTAAAAAAGGCCTCGGGAGAAATCGTCTTCGTCTTTTCAGACAACGAAGAGTGTCAGAAATCTGTCTGAGATTACGCTTCAATTTGCCGAGAGGAAAGAAGAGAGTTTGGCGAGAAGAACCGTACAGGACATAAGCGATGTGAAGAAGCTGAAGTGCTACGCTAAACAGGTGACATGGCTCTGAAAGGCTGCATTTACTTTCATTTGTCGCGTTGAACATCCGAATGCAGACGTGATTTCTTCTTGGCAAATTTCCATTGCTGATGTCTAGCCGAAGCTCAGCTACCTCTCACCAGACGCAGTCTTTTTATGCTCGTTCTAGATCGACCAGTCACTGTCATGTCCCTTTGGCCACATTACCGAGGACGCCATCGGAAAGGCTCGAGACATCCTAGGCGCATGCGAAAAGAACGTCCAGGAGCTCGAGAAGGTCCTTGCGAAAGAGAATCATACTGACGCCGACGTGCTGAAAGTGCTGGATGCAACAGTGAGTGGCCCTTCTTTGTTGTAGTAGATCGAGAGTGAAACTGGTTGAGCTTTTTAGCGTTCGCTTACGAGCGAGTTCTACAACACATTCCCTTCTACCGAATTCGAATACGGCTCGGTTAGGATTCTTGAGAATGTGAGTGTTCCCCTAGTTTCCACCTTCACCTTTCTGAACTTGTCTCTTTCCCTCTCTGCTTCAATCTGTATGTGTCACAGCCGGCGTGCTATATTGTTGTATATTCTACAGCGTATCGAACAATAGGTGTTTCTGGAGGGCTTCATTATGTAGTCCCTGTTCTGAGCCTTCATTCCATTTGAACGTTCCTGGCGTCGCACTTTGGTGGCACTGGTGTCTTTATTCTGCGGTAGATTAGCTCTTGTGTCGTTCCTGGATTTTTCCTCCTATTAATTAGTTTAACAACAGCTTGATGAGATCAACCGTGCCCGGGAGTGCCTGAACCGGATGAGCGAGGTGGAGGTGGCGACGCGTCTCCTCACGGCTTCCGCATACCGTAAGGACGTGGATAGAATCAGGTACAGAGCAGACGTTATTCGCTGCAGAACCCTCCATCATTCATCCCTTCAGCTACATCATGGAAGGTCTGGAGTGCCGGTTCACGGAAATGACTCCACTAGACGCCATGAGCCAGAAAATCCTTCGATTCATCTATGCAACGGGCGGATCTTGTTGGAAAATCAAGGTATCGTATCGTATCTTAAAGCACACATCTGATGCATCCAGCCCATTTTCCTGGCTTCTTTTCAGGGTATTTTGGCGCTGACTCCAAGAAGTGCCACTATAAACTTTGACAAATACTGCAATGACGAGAATCAGATGTTAGCAACTATTGCAGCTTCAACCCGTCATTCTTCTAGAGAAAAGACGAATGTCCGCTATTTCAGGTACCTTTGGCATGGAACCAAGGCAGTAAATTTGATGAGTATTCTGAAAGACGGGTTTCTTGTGAATCCTCCGCATTCCTCGATTACCGGTCGATTGTTCGGAGATGTGAGTCATGACTTATTGCGCATTTGATTGTGGGTAACATTTCTTATCTTATCCTATGCAGAAAGCAGAAGTGAAGAACACAAACAGAAGACGACGAACAACGTATAGTTGAGTTCACAGAAATGGGTACATGTGTGACGTTTCGGGTTTACATTCTCTCTCGTTTAGTACTGCAGAGACGGTATATCTAAATAGACGATTGGTGTACGGAAATGTACAAGAAGTTCTTGAGATGTATAAGCGTAACTCTTTAAGGGCCTTTGAAAAATACTCAAACTAGTGAACAACGATGATGCTGCGGCTTTCCGAGTTTGTGCTTATTAAGTTGTATCATGGACGTCCAGTTAGGTATGAGGCAAGAAACTGTCTAACTGCTCTGAAATGACCCGTATCTTCTTGATCCCAACTTGCCGCTCGCTTTCTAGTACGCCTTTGATGTTTGCCTCAATAAAATTCCAAATGTTGGCACCTATGAAGAAAACCTTAAAGCTTCGGACACACGTGAGAGCATATGCAGTGTGCGCCTAGAATGTACGCTATCCCTCCAAAAATCTCGTTTCAATATAGTTGGATATTTTTTAAACCTTATTCTGAGCAATGTTCAACATAACAAGCCTGCTCTTGGCTCCTAGTATTTTTTCGAACAACAATAGAGTAGGCTGAAAAATGTATTGAGTCTTAATCTTTTGAAAAATGTATTGAACCTTAATATCGCAGTGACTTCAATAATTGAAGCCCAAGGCCCTTGACAAGGGAGTGCGAAGCGGTGGAAATTGTCCTTAATTTCTCTGTAGAACGTACAACAATATAGTATATTGTTCTGTCTATGAATTGTTTGTTTTTCTTGCTAAGTTTCTATTTCCTTTTTGGCTCGGTACTCTGTTCTACTAACCTTGTTTTTTGTTAAGTCCATAGCACATCCCTCAGTGGCGCAGCATGTAAAATAAATGCAACATATTGACAAAATATTGAAGGCGCATGTTGTATGTCTAGTTAATCGCATGGCATGTGCGCAGTGAGGCGTGGTATGGGCCTTGTACAGGTTTGAGGAACGATATGAACACTCTGTGAGTGTGAAAGGACAGGTCGGAACTGGATGCCCTGTCTTCAAAACTATCGGCTGAAGAGGCTTATTTTGGGGGGGGGGATGGGTTTTATCGACCTGTTGACAGTGCTCGATAATAAGGAGAAGCTCTCTCCGACGAAATGGAAAAATGTGGAGGAAAATTGGGGCATCTACAGCACCGCTAGTGACCAGTGCCCATTTGGCGTCAGCGACGCTCTACGTCGTTGCAGTATCGGAATCAGTCGCAGTGGTGTCTTGAAGGTGTAGGCACTATACCTTTGTCCTTTTCGAATTTCGAATAAATTCGAATTTCGAATATTCGAATATTCGACTATTCGAGAAAGTCCAATATTCGAATTATTCGATTATTCGAATATTCGAGAAAGTCCAATATTCGAATTATTCGATTATTCGAATATTCGAGAAAGTCCAATATTCGAATTATTCGTTTATTCGAATATTCGAAAGTGGCCAATATTCGAATATTCGTTTATTCGAATATTCAAAGGGTTCGATATCGAATTTTCGAATATTCTTTATCAATCTCTTAACAAGTTAGTGGCACTCTTCTTCGAAAACCAGGGGAGTCTGACCTTATGATAAAAAACGATGTTTGAGTTTCGCGCGTCGCTCAAAGTGCGCCGAATTGTGTGTACGTAATCTGACAAGAGAAGTCAATGAACTTCCCGTGGACATTTCCAAAATGACCTATTGCTTGTTATAAGGGTGTGTCTAGGAAGCACCGTAGTGGTCTTCAAATGTCCTGCGGGCATCTGGGTAGGTCAAAAATTATAGAAAACTGTAGCACTTCAGTGCTGGCTGATAAGGCATAAGTGACGCCTTGAATGGCCTTGAAATACTCAGAAATTAACATGCAGATGCTATAGAGCTTTATTTATAGTTAGATGTTAGAAATCTGACAATTTATTAGGTCAAATGAATAATTCACTGCAGTCGGGGCGTGGATAGCGGGGAGAGGTCCAGGTTCGAATCTAGGAGAGTTGTTTACGGATTGTTGTGCGTTTTGGTAAATGTAGAACATATTCTCATTTTAACCATATTTAAGAACATGATCGAAATGTGTTGCTGCAGTCCATCTCTGTTATGTGCTGATCAGTCTTCGGGTTCCTATAGAGAACGTTTCTCTTGTAAATTTTACTAATTTTAGCATCTCTTATAAAATGCATCATTTTTGACCCAATCCGTAGTATTGTACTCCGTTGTATTCGTAGCATTTGCATATAACACCAAATACAGTATTAACAACTAAATTAATTAGTCACCTTCTTCACTGACGAGCCTCGGGGTGACTAATTATAAACATGTTTTGTATGAAGGCAGAGGCGAAACAAGACATGTTTAGTGTTGTTGTTACCATTGTTTTAGTTATTACTTGTTTTAGTTGTTGCCTGTTTTCCACTTGTGTTTGTTATAGTGTTTGATGTTTGATTTTGTAGAAAAATGGGCAGACGACTGGAAACTTCCTTTAGCGGTTGAGAAAACACATTGCTTTGTAGTTCACCTAAGGCGTCAGCCCCATTTTCCAATCTACAGGCTCAAAGGCATTGATCTGCGGCAGGTTTCGGAGGCTCGAGACTTAGGTATTCTAATAACTAGTGAATTGGATTTCAATCTACATTTTAAAGCCCTTGTAAGGTCAGCTAACTATCGAACGTATAACTTGTTCAAGACTTTAAAAACTAATGATCCTCGGGTTCTCCTGCGTGCATACAAGTGCTATGTTAGACCCATTATGGAGTTTTGTACCTCCGTTTTTAATCCTTGTCCGAAGAAACACATCCAATTACTTGAAAGCGTTCAAAATAATTACACACGTAAACTATTTATGAGGTGTTTCAAGCTAGGATATGCGGACATACCAAACGGAGTTGAAAGAGCCAAGCAACTTGGCTTACCCTCCCTACGCAGCAGAAGGAAAAGGGCTGATCTAATCATGCTTTTTAAAATTCTCACAAACAGAATTTCCATTGAAAGCATAGAGTTTTTTGATGTCCCACTGACGACGAGTAGAGGCGGAAGACTTAGATTGTATCCCCAAGTGCCAAGGTCAGAGGTTAGGTCTAACTTCCTCACTTATCGGAACCTTAAGGACCTCAACCTGCTTATAGGCGAATCTGAAGGTTTTCATAACATGTCTGTCTGTCAGTTTAAGAACGTTTTAACCAGAAAGGGTTTTTTGTAGATGGTTTTAGTTACATATTTTTATATTTGTTGTTTGAGCTTGTGTCTTACACGCGTGTGATTGATTGTAATTCACGCCATAAATAAATAAATAAATAAATAGTACAGAATGATTTAGAGTTCATGTATGCCCCAGGTTATTTCTAATTCTACTTCGTTGTTTAGACATTGAATTTAAAACTGTTTAAGTATTAAAATTTACATATATGATTAACTTATTCTATTGGCTTCTTGCAGCCTATTCTTCCTCGGCCACTCTCCCGCACTGACGGGGGGGGGGGGCTTTGCAAACGTAGATACTTGTATTAATCCCCATGACTTCGTAAGTAGATAATAAAATTTCGTACAAATGTTGTCCTGAGGGTTGACTGAGGTTCTGATCACGAAGCTGGCAAACGCGTTCGGTGTTACCGTCGACCATAATAGGCGACGGTGAGTATGTGCGAGAAAAAGGTGCAGAATAACCGGCCGTGTTGTACTATTGTGACTCCAAAAGTGGAGTGGAGGTCGACTTTTTTCGCCCAAACATCGCCTATACCTGTTATTTTGGATGCTGAGCACGAATATGGTATCCAATTTCGACAATTTGACCGCTTACGATAATTCATTGTGTGTGTACGTGAGTAAGGATGGAGTTGTCATGACCACTGATTTCGTCCTTTCCTCGCCTTAGGAAATTATTTAGGCTGCTGCCACGAATCTGTCATTTCTTTTTCTAAATTATCCATTTTTCGTGCACTACTTTCCATCTCAAAGTCGAAGACTGGAAAGCAAGTCTGATCACATACGTAGGTGAAGAAAGCGATTCTATGTACTCAAACTGATAAACTTGATCACTCATAAAAATGTGGAATCACGCGAAAACGTTTACTAGATTTGCGATCAGCACCTCAGTTAGCCCTCTAGACGACGTTTGTGCGAAAAATGCTTTCGATCTCCGGAGTTGTGGGAGTACAAGTCCCTAAACCTTCGATTAGCAGAGAGTGGTGGGGAGGCGATAGGCAGCAGGGGTGTGCGTTAAATTTTTCGGTAAATTTTTAACGACCACTTTTTAACGAAAAATTTTCGCGTTAAAAAGGTAAATTCGGTAAATTCGTTGAATAAAATGTCCCTTAGCTGCATCCAGTTTTAAACCACTGGGGTGCCTCTCGGACAATCCCCCACAGCGCTCAATAGGTCACTTATAAGATTCCCACGGGAAGTTCATTGACCTCCCTTGTGAGTTGACGCGAAGTAAGCGCTGCAAGCGCGGCCCTCCGCTGCGCAGCTGCTTCCTTGTAAACCGCCGTCTAGCGTGCTGTGGCCATTCACGTGAATCGCACATGATTAGGGTTATGCCTGTACACAGATATTTTTACCTTCAGTGTAATACGGGAGAATCTTCGTTTTGTATTTCTACCCCAGTTACAACAAGGGAACGATTAGAGCCGAAGGGGCTACGGTAGGGAGGTAGAACTTTCAGGGGCCTAGAAAGCTCCTGCTTTCTGGCAGTAAAGACGTTGAAGAAGAGAGGAAGAGCAATGGCTATGGAGTACAAGAGCCGGTCATACTCCGTTTCCTATGAAAGTGAGCCATCCCCATTTTCGCTCTAACACTGTCCAAGTCGTAGTGTCGTGTCAGATTAGATTCCAACGCGGGTCCGTTTCTCTTCAACGGAGCTAGAACACAAACTGAATGCCATTCATGAGACTCCAGTGCGCCCTTTTTGCACCAGATCGCCTTTGTGTCATTTCTCCGCCCATGATAATCATTCTTTTACCACCTGGAAGCCTCGCTATAACGTAAGGAAAGATAGCAACCTAAAAAGAAAGACCTATAACAATCTAGCTCTGCCTACCCAAGGTGTTTCTCTCTTCTCGGTGCACGAATTCTTAGGAAGCAAAGCGTGCTTCATTGCCATTATACCGCTGTTATTGTCCTTTGGTCTCGTAAAGGAAATGGATGGAGCAGCCATCCATTTCCTTCACAGTGGGTAATAAAAAATAATTAAATGTCAACCACTGGGTGACGACAGTAAATAATAGTGTTCATTTGATTATTCGAATATTCGACTATTCGAAATTCGATTATTCGAAATTCGACTTTTTGAAAATCGAATATTATTTGATCATTCGAAATTCGAAATTTTGAAAATCAAATATTATTCGATCATTCGAAATCTGAAATTTTGAAAATCGAATATTATTCGATCACTCGAAATTCGAAATTTGGAAAATCTAATATTATTCGATCATTCGAAATTCGAAATTTTTTCCCAAGGACAAAGGTATAGTAGGCACCACTAAATTCGCCTGAAACTTCTAAAACCTCTGCGGATCTTCCTTTGCTTCAGATCTGTATTAATTACAGCGATTTCCCTCACTTCCATCATAGATGTATCTGCATCCTTTAAAGTGATCGTTTTGGAAGTCAACTTGCATCATCGGAATCACCGTGGAGTGGTCTTTCCAGCTATCTAGGCAATTTCTGTCACTATTTAGCAGACCTATTCATTGACCTATAGATACACCTCCGCTGTGGCCTTCTCCCTCGCGCAAGAGCATAATTTATACCCACAGGGTATGTATGACTTCACAGTTGGCAAATTAAGCAAACAGTTTCAGAATTTCACTACCAAATTTGCCCTTAACACATCATGGGTATCGCGTCGATAGTGAATCCAACTTCGAGCAATCCAAGCCGAACGCGTGTAAATTTAAAGACACAAAAAACTTCACTTTTACTACACGATACCATCCTTTGTCATCCGCCTTACTGTAGTATTCGAGCTGCCTCTACAGCGGAAAGCCTCCATATGCCAGAAATCCTGCTTTGAACATTTAAATTCCCGCATTTCAGCGCAATGCAAAGGCACTATTTCTCCTATTTTCCATCGTTAGAAAAGATTTCTTTCTCTTTCTTGATATGGCCGGCGGTGCTGACACATCTACGTGTGAGGGAACACTGAGCCACTTGCGATCATTGACGAGAAGTTTCTGATTTTCTCCTTTCAAATGTTCTTACTTTCCTACATGTAGAGGAGTATGACGCATTCTCTTTTGTCGCCATACAATACCGCTCGCGCCGCACGGTCAAAAGTGGGCGAAAAAACGCCAACATAGCGTCGCAAAGCGTCGCACGCTCATAACTCCTTCAGATTTAGGTTTCTTGAACAAAGGTTGGTACCATTCGATTCGCCTCTTCGAGATCTACACAAACATGTGTTAAACTTTACCGGAACACCCGTATTTTCGCCGTGGGTGGTCCAAAATTGGCTGGACGGGCGATTAGAGCAGCTTATTTCCCAGGATATGCGTGCTCTCGGAGTATCTCCAAGATGGCGTACGTCGCCAGTGCGCTGTCATGCCAGGAATGCCCCAAGAGTGCGCCGTGCACAATGCATACAGAACCTAACCTATCAATCGAGTGGGCGAGCGCATGTCCCCTGCTCTTCTATCTTCTCTCACTGGGAACTGCGACGTTTTCAAGACTATTTCGAGCCGTTTGGAGAATGTTATCAGAAATTCCCCGCCACCCCACTCAGGATTAGCTCCAATCTGTCCCAGCGAAACTTTGGTGTGCGCCGTGAACAATGCATACAGAATCGAACCTTTCAATCGAGAGGGGGGGGGGGAGAGCTTGTAGACTGAGCGTTTGGGGAGTTTTATCAGAAATTTCTTGCCGCCCTACTCAGGAATTGCTTCAAGGCTGTGCAGCGAGCCTTTGGAGTGCGCCATGAACAATGCATACAGAATCGAACCTTTCAATCGAGGGGGGGGGGGGGCGACCGCTCGCAAATTGCACGCGCGGGCGTCTTTGGAGCACAATAGCTCTGTCAAGTTGGAACCTTTCAGGTTGCAACTTGTAGATCTTGTAGGCAGCCGAACGGTCTGCTAGCACGCCAAAGCAGAATGGCTTAGCATAGGAGGGAGCAATGTTATAGGGGTGCGAAGATGCAGGTGAGGCTTGTGTGAAGCATTTTTTTCCGAATTCCGTGGCCCACTGTGAGAAGACGCCACAAGCTAACGGCCTTAAAATGCGTACGCGAACAGAGCGCTTAAGGTACTTTACGACGACGTGCTCGTAGCTCCTCAGCTGCCCAAACTGCCTTAGCCTCAGCTGCCGTTTTAGAGTGGTGAAACCTAGCGGATAGAGTTTCTTGCGCTCCTACTCGCCCAGACTTGAGTCTTCGAAACTCGCTATGGCACCGTTCCGTTCAGCATGGAAAACGCTATCGAGCGGTATCAATTTCGACCGATTTTGGAAACATCAATTTTTGACTGTTTCGCATCGAGGACGAGGCCGCGGCGGAAGGACGATGACGTCATCGAAAACCGCTGTCTTGGAGTTGGGCCACGCTTGATACCATTCGATAGAGCTTTTCATGCTGAATTGAATGGTGTTATTGAGAGTAGGAAAAACTTTAATGCGGGCAATTAAGAGCGAGGAGAACATCGACTGTTGTTGTGCTAAATTGCACGCGCGGGCGTGTTCTGAGCGCGATAACTCTGTCATGTTTGAACCTTTCCGATTGCAGCTTGTAAATTCTGTAAGCAGCAAAATGGTCTAATAGTGCGCCGAAATACAGCAATGTAGCTTATGACAGGACAAAGTTACAGCAGTGCGAAAATGCAGGTTGGCCTTGTGTGACACGATTTTTTCCAATTTCAGTCGACCCCTTCGGGAAGATGCAGAGAGCTAACAACCTAAAAATGCGCCTCCGAGCAGAACGCTTAAGGTTCTTTACGACGACATGCTCACAACTCTCTAGTTGATTAAACTGCCTTAGCACAAGCTGCCATTTTAGGGCCACGGACACAGCGGTTGAAGTTTTCTTCTCTCCTACTCGCCCATATTTTGGTTTTCGACACTCGCAATAACAACGTTAGCTTCACCACGAAAAGCTCTATCGAACGATGTCAATCTCGACCAATTTCAGAAAAATCGATTTTTTGACAATTTCCTTCGAGGGCGCGGGCGCCCTAGGCCGAGCCTGCGCGGACGATGACGTCATCGAAAATCGATATTTTCGAAAATGGCCAAATTTTTTCGTACAAAATCATCTTGGGGTTATTTGGGGCGCTGATTACGAATCCGACGTCCGTTTTCGAAAATTCCAAAGATTTCAATAGGTTACTTCCCGTTTGAGGTGGTCGGATCAGGATCACCGATCACCTTCAATCATTGGTATCGGTGGTCTCCTGCCATAATCGGCAAATGAACTTCGGCATCGTGTTCGGCATCCCGAATAGGCCCCCGCACCTATACAAAGTTTGAGCGAAATCGGTGATTCTTACCCGACCACCCTCAGTTATCCAGAAGAAAATCCAAAACCTATTGAAATCTTTGGAATTTTCGAAAACGGATGTCGGATTCGTAATCAGCGCGCCAATTAATTCCTAGACAATTTTGAACGAAGTTGGCACGAGGAAATTCGGCCAATTTAGAAAACATCGGTTTCCAATGACGTCAGCGCAGGCTCGGCCTAGGGCGCCCGCGTCCTCGATGGGAAATTGTCAAAAAATCGATTTTTCTGAAATTGGTCGAGATTGACATCGTTCGACAGAGCTCTTCGTGGTGAAGCTAACATTGTTATTGCGAGTGTCGAAAACCAAAATAGGAGAGAAGGAAACTTCAACCGCTGTGTCCGTGGCCCTAAAATGGCAGCTTGTGCTTCTTCTTCTTATTCTTCAGCGTTTGTCCCGCATCGTCGCGGGGTCATCTCTTCTGGTGTTACGACGCCACCTTTCCCGATCCTGCGCTTGATCAGGGTGGACACCAGCTACTTTCATGTCCGTGTGTAACGTATCGGACCAACGCTGCTTCGGGCGTCCTCTAGGCCGCTTTCCAGATACATCCAACTCAAGGCCAATCTTGCGGACGCTGTCTTCTTTCCCACGCAGAACGTGGCCGTACCACCGCAAGCGAGCTTCGCGCATCTTGTCCGCTATCGGCGCGACACCGAACTTCTGCCGAATAGCATCATTTCTGATGCGGTCCATGCGCATGACTCCAGCCGTCCAGCGCAGCATCTTCGTCTCCATGACGCTGAGGCGTGTTCCACTTCCTTAGTCGCAGGCCAACACTCAGCGCCGTACATCGCTACCGGGCGCACGACCTCTTCGAATCTTCGACTTCAGGTGCTCTGGTATCCTCCTATCGCAGAGCACGCCAGTCAGCGAACGCCACTTGGACCAAGCTGCACTCACGCGTGAATTCACTTCAACCATCAGACCGCCGTCAGACGCTATTGCTGATCCCAGGTATTTAAACACCGAAGTGCGTGCAAGTTCAGTACCGTTAATCTTAATGGAGCCGGACTCGTTCACGTCAGTCGTTAGGTACTCGGTCTTCTTGACGTTCAATTTGAGTCCGAACCTCGCCAGACGGTCGCATCAAGCTTGCACCTGCCGCTCGAGATCGTCTTTCTCTTCGCAAGCGAGCATCACGTCATCAGCATAAAGCAGCGTCCATGGAACAGGATGCTGAAGATCTCGCGTAATGGCATCCATGACGACAACAAAGAGGAGTGGAGAAAGCGCAGAACCCTGGTGCACCTCAACAGAGATGGGAAACTCCATTGAGGTTCCAGCTGCAGCTTGCACTCTACTCTTTGGGAAAGAATAGAGCATCCGCACCCACTCTATAAGTTCCTCAGGTACGTTGTGTCGTCGCAAGGCGTACCATATAAGCTCACGCGGTACGCGGTCGAAGGCCTTCTCCAAGTCGAGAAAGGCTATATGCACCGGCTTCTGTTTCTCGCGATGCTTCTCCACCAGGAGGCGGGCGGCGTGTATAGCATCAATGGTCCCACAACCAGACACAAAGCCGCACTGGTTGTCGGAGAGCTTGACGATTTCACGGATTCGTCTATCGAGGATTCGCTCGAAGATCTTCATGCTGTGCGAAAGCAAGCGAATCGGACGGTAATTGAAGCAGTCCGCAGGACTGCCCTTCTTCTTCCAAATCGGAATCGTCGTACTGTTGTGTCAACACTACGGTACTTTCTTCTCCTTTACTACCTGGTTGAAGAACTCAGCCAACCACTCAGCAGGATACCAGAGCTTCGACTTCCAAACATTGGCTGCCAGATCATCCGGCCCTGTCGCCTTACCGGGCTTCATCTTCTTTAGAGCCGCTTCTGTTTCCTCCACGGTGATCTTGCGAATGGAACCGTGAACAGAAGCCACAGAAGGGATGGCCGGATGAGGAAATTCCATAGTGGAAGTTTCCTCAAAGTAATCACGCCATCGCTTCAGCGCCTTTTTGCGGTCTGTCAGAAGATGGCCGCTTTTCGGAAAACGGTGTTCACAATGGTGAGGCTATGCGATTCCGCATACTCAAGAATACGCTCACCATCGGGGTTACGAGACCCGTATCCGAAACCACCATGACAGCTGTACCCGTCCTTCGCAGCACCTTCGTGCCCATTAAGGTCACCAGCGACTATGATGATATCTTTCGACGGTACCTCTGCTGTCTTCTTATCAAGCAGGTTCCAAAACTCATCCTTGGCTTGATCGCAGCAACCAGTCTGCGGAGAATACGCAGAGAAGAAGTGATAGAGTCGCTCCTTAGCGGCGACAACGATCTTCATCAATCGATCGTCAAAGCGCTCGACGCTTACAATCGAGTCACGAAATCGTTCGGAGACGATTATTCCGACACCGCTGGTGGTCCTGGGACTTCCACATAGAACGGCCTTCAAACCACGTCCTATGTCCTTTGACTTGCGGCAGGACCACCTCGTCTCCTGCACCGCACAGAAATCAACTCTTCTTCGCTCCAGTGCTTCAACCAACTCACACGAGCGGCCCGTCAATGTAACCACATTCAGCGTAGCTACTCGGGTCCTGCTTACATTACGGGACTTTCGGACTAGCTCAGTTGCCCCCCGATGCCGTCCTCGCATCAGGGACCCTCGCATACTTCTCACACTCGCCGGGCTCTGCGAGTGCGCGTCGGCTCCCGCGGACGCCGTAGCACTATCTCGAGAAACTTGACTTATCATATACCATGTGATGTGACATGGGTCTTCGTAGGCCGGCCTGTCACAAGGGCCTGTCGCCTGCATTCGAATGTCCGTGATTAGCTTAGCTCGCAGAGCGAGCAGCTTCCAGTGGCACCACGTGGAGGAACGGACATCGCCACCAAATGGCAGCTTGTGCTAAGCAATTTAATCAACTAGAGAGTTGTGAGCACGTCGTCGTAAAGAACCTTATGCGTTCTGCTCGGAGGCGCATTTTTAGGTTGCTAGCTCTCTGCATCTTCCCGAAGGGGTCGACTGAAATTGGAAAAAATCGTGTCACACAAGGCCAACCTGCATTTTCGCACTGCTGTAACTTTGTCCTCTCATAAGCTACATTGCTGTATTTCGGCGCACTATTAGACCATTTTGCTGCTTACAGAATTTACAAGCTGCAATCGGAAAGGTTCAAACATGACAGAGTTATCGCGCTCAGAACACGCCCGCGCGTGCAATTTAGCACAACAACAGTCGATGTTCTCCTCGCTCTTAATTGCCCGCATTAAAGTTTTTCCTACTCTCAATAACACCATTCAATTCAGCATGAAAAGCTCTATCGAATGGTATCAAGCGTGGCCCAACTCCAAGACAGCGGTTTTCGATGACGTCATCGTCCTTCCGCCGCGGCCTCGTCCTCGATGCGAAACAGTCAAAAATTGATGTTTCCAAAATCGGTCGAAATTGATACCGCTCGATAGCGTTTTCCATGCTGAACGGAACGGTGCCATAGCGAGTTTCGAAGACTCAAGTCTGGGCGAGTAGGAGCGCAAGAAACTCTATCCGCTAGGTTTCACCACTCTAAAACGGCAGCTGAGGCTAAGGCAGTTTGGGCAGCTGAGGAGCTACGAGCACGTCGTCGTAAAGTACCTTAAGCGCTCTGTTCGCGTACGCATTTTAAGGCCGTTAGCTTGTGGCGTCTTCTCACAGTGGGCCACGGAATTCGGAAAAAAATGCTTCACACAAGCCTCACCTGCATCTTCGCACCCCTATAACATTGCTCCCTCCTATGCTAAGCCATTCTGCTTTGGCGTGCTAGCAGACCGTTCGGCTGCCTACAAGATCTACAAGTTGCAACCTGAAAGGTTCCAACTTGACAGAGCTATTGTGCTCCAAAGACGCCCGCGCGTGCAATTTGCGAGCGGTCGCCCCCCCCCCTCGATTGAAAGGTTCGATTCTGTATGCATTGTTCATGGCACACTCCAAAGGCTCGCTGCACAGCCTTGAAGCAATTCCTGAGTAGGGCGGCAAGAAATTTCTGATAAAACTCCCCAAACGCTCAGTCTACAAGCTCTCCCCCCCCCCCTCTCGATTGAAAGGTTCGATTCTGTATGCATTGTTCATGGCGCACTCCAAAGGCTCGCTGCACAGCCTTGAAGCAATTCCTGAGTAGGGCGGCAAGAAATTTCTGATAAAACTCCCCAAACGCTCAGTCTACAAGCTCTCCCCCCCCCCCCCCTCTCGATTGAAAGGTTCGATTCTGTATGCATTGTTCACGGCGCACACCAAAGTTTCGCTGGGACAGATTGGAGCTAATCCTGAGTGGGGTGGCGGGGAATTTCTGATAACATTCTCCAAACGGCTCGAAATAGTCTTGAAAACGTCGCAGTTCCCAGTGAGAGAAGATAGAAGAGCAGGGGACATGCGCTCGCCCACTCGATTGATAGGTTAGGTTCTGTATGCATTGTGCACGGCGCACTCTTGGGGCATTCCTGGCATGACAGCGCACTGGCGACGTACGCCATCTTGGAGATACTCCGAGAGCACGCATATCCTGGGAAATAAGCTGCTCTAATCGCCCGTCCAGCCAATTTTGGACCACCCACGGCGAAAATACGGGTGTTCCGGTAAAGTTTAACACATGTTTGTGTAGATCTCGAAGAGGCAAATCGAATGGTACCAACCTTTGTTCAAGAAACCTAAATCTGAAGGAGTTATGAGCGTGCGACGCTTTGCGACGCTATGTTGGCGTTTTTTCGCCCACTTTTGACCATGCGGCGCGAGCGGTATTGTATACAGGGTCATCATGTAGGCCGGTGGAAGCAATTAGAACAGACATGGCACAAAGGGAACTAATTCACATTGATGCGTTCAATTCGCTACTGTAGCTCTTTACGATAATCAATCAGCAGTCAGTCAGCCGACTTGACGGTCAGTTTGAATTCTAACTGGTACATCATCCAAGCATTCACATCACACTGATATTGTTCAATTCTTCTATCCAGGGGCAGTCTATTCACGTGAGCTTTACCTCAGGCGGTAAACTCCAGATAAGAATCCATAAAATCGATCACTACTGTCGACCGATCGATACCGTTCACTTGCTGCCCCTACGCTTCTTCTATGGAATGGGATGGCCCAATTGTGATACCAATTGAGCGATAGAGGTTCTCTTTTGTGAAAATTACTGCCGTTCACTCTTCTTCCTCATTTTGGTGGTGATACAATTTTTCAAAATAGCGTTGATTGGTGTCAAAGTATCTAGCGGAATTTTGTCCTTTTTGCATACACTGATTCCTACGCCGCGCTGAGTCGCGTTTGTGAGTTGGCTGGCTATTCCTTGCTGTACGTGTCGAGGAAATTGCCTCGGGGAGGGACACTACCTTCAGTAATATGCTTCCTAATTTAAAAACCGGAAATGGACGTTCTTTAGGAGAAGAGGTACATTTTGAGAACTTCCAGCCAGGACCTTATCGCAGATACGAAGGGCGACTGCAAAGAGCCTGAGAAATTTCAGTTATAGTGTCAAATACTCGCGGTTGCTTATCCTACATTTCTCTGGCTCTCTCCCCTTGCTGCATAGCCTCACTGATAGTGAGCCTTTTTTCAATGATCTCACTATGTTGAATCTGACCATTGGGTATTTTTCATGTTTTTATTTTTATTTCTTACTATTTTAATAATTTTTATTTTTCGTGTTTTTTAGTGTTGTTCGTTCGACCAGAATCACCTAGTTGGCACATCCACAGGCACATTCATCCCTCCGCACGGGTGTATTTATAATAAATAAATAAATAAATAAATAAATAAATAAATAAATGATCTCAACTAATCGTTGTATGTGCGAAAAATTTTCAAATATTCTATACGGAAGCTGCCAGTGGGATTATATTTTGTGATAAAAACGTTTGGGGCTGGATCACGCTTGCACCTAATTTCCTTGCCCATCTACGTTTCTACATGCTTGGAAAACCCTATGTTCAACGTGGTACTCCGGAAGGTTCAATTGCGTTAACTGAACTAGAAACATTCAGACAGATGGTTAGAATCCATAGTATGAAGGTGTAAAACATGAACGAGAAATGTACCGCTCACTCCATGCCACTATGCGAAATGCTAAGGAGCTTCCGTAGATCTGTCTGTTGAACTATAATGCCTTTCCTGCGCAACCTTGATTACCTATTAGCCCTTTTTTCAAGTCAATTCCAAGGCTACATTGTTATTCCCATTTTTTCGCTCTAGGAACTTTCCTCCCGAGAGTCTTTAAATCGTCTGACCCTTTTAGGGTGTCTACTTGGCGGATTCATTCGAGAAGAGTACTCATTACTGCGAGGCCTCAGCCAGCGGATTGAACTACATGCTACTGTGTCGGGTACGCTCTTGGTTGAGTTACAACTTCACTTCCTCGTCATCGCGCTGTGACGAATAAATTTCCCAACTGCTCTTGATGCTCCCGGAGGATTACTTTACCACTGCAAAATGCTCACCAATAAACAACCTCGCGCCTGTTTTTTAGACTGCGCTAGGCAAATGCTACTCCTTGAACTCCTGGAAGTACAACTGGGGTGATGAGATGCCGAAAGGCTACGACTCGTTGCACGTGGTGGGGAAGAAGCGTCCGCTGTCGTCCATTACTGAAAACGGTGAGTGTTGATTTTCGATTCGGATCGAACGAAGTCTAGATAATGGTTTCCCACTTCAGTGTGGACTGAGAAGTCAAAAGTGACGCCTGGAACGGCCTTGCCAGAAATTAACCTTCCAACGTTGTGGAGCTACAGCTATAGTGGGATCATTGCAATCTAATAATTTCCCAAGTTTATTAAAAGAAGCTCCAGGATGCATTCAAGTGCGACTATCGCGTTGTGTGTTTGGCCGATTGGAAAGTGATTCGACTCCGAAGATCGGGTCCCGAATTGCAAGGGGAAGCTGAAAAAGGTTGAAATATAGATGGATAACCGTGTGTAGCTGACATACTCTGCAGTCTCTTCCCGTTTCTGCAAATGGAGAGGAGGGTCGAGGATTCGACTCCGGAGGCGGATCTGTGTTTTGGTAAGTAGACACTTCTCGTTTTTGCAAAGAAGAGTGCATTTTGGCTTCGATAGGGGACCGCATTATTGAGTAGTGGTGAAGCTGAATAAGGGTGACGAGATCGTGGCCACCGATTTCGCCTATATCTTGCCTATGGAAATCGTCTATGCTGCTGACCACCAATCAGTCACACTTTTTCTGAATGATCAATTTTACGTGGTCTACTTTCCATTTCAAAGGCGAAGGTTGAACAACACGCCAGGCACATGGGTGGAGAAAGAGATTCTACTGATGTAGACGGCTTTGCTCAATCAAGCCCACCGTAATCTGCCGTAATCGACGAAAATTGAAAAATTATATCATGTCCGTGATCAGCACTGCAAATAACCCTCGTGGGTGATGTCTGGATGAAGTGTTTTTCCGACTTCTCCTCGACCTCTGGAGTCTTGAATGTATAGTAGTGAAGATTATTCTGGGTACACCCCTTACACCCCTTTGCTTACCGACACCACCTAGCCTACTGTAATCTACTATTGTTTCAGCCAAAAAGGTTGCCAGCTTAGTGAACAGCGTTCCATATAATCCTTTCGGTAAATTTTGGGCAAACATGTTTTTCGACCTTTAGAGTCGAGGGCGTGCTCTTCTCTGCAATGCCACTCTCCCTTCTCGTATGTGTGGAAGACTGGTCAGGGAAAAATACACAGGAAGACGACCAAAAACGCGAGACTGGATAAAATACGCTGTCTTTGGTGATAGTTAATAGAACTAGTGAATGTTGCGAGAAGAATAACAAACAGTCTATGCAATATAACAGAAATCCGAAGAATGATGAGCACGTTTTGATGATGGCTCAAAGCAATACTTGTTGATCGTATTGAGGTTCGCAAATCGCAAATGAGGTGACTGTGAAAAACACTTGCGAAACTAATACTGAACATTACAAAGAGGTCAGAGAGCATCTGAAGAGGGCTTCCTCAGCAAGTCGAGCCTGGTTTAATGAGCACGCGACGTATGCACACGCGGTAAAACTAGCCTCTTCCACTACGATAACAGGCCGAAAGCGGGGTCAGAAAATGAATACCGCACGTGCCGAAGCCAAAACGTGCTCTTCTTTGCAGAAACGATAAGTGTCTACTTACCAAAATGCAGATCCGCCTCCGGAGTCGAACCCTCCTCGAACCTGTTCTAAAAGTCCGCATCGCTACCTACTCGTCCACCCATTCGCCGCGCCGCGGCAGTCGTTTGTAGTGAATCACTTGAATGTACCGTGCAGCTTCTTTTAGGGAACCAGAAAACATCAGATTACAGTGATTTGGCAATAGTTGAAGCTTCACACCTTCTGTAGATTAATTTCTGGGCGCAGCCAGGCCATTTCAGACGACACTTCTGCTTCATCAGCTCGCCCTGAAATGATGCAGCTTTTGCCATTTTGGACCACCCAAGGGCATTTAACGAAAGCGAAACTGTGATCGTCTTCCGATGCCCTACAAGACTATATACACTGCCGTACGTTTCGCTCCGACCAGCAAGCACAAGCGCCGCGCAAGAGGAAAAGACGCATTTTTGTGCTCGAAAGCGCCGTTTTCCGCGGCCCCGGGTCGCGCCGGACGCCAAATGGATTAGGTCACCCCTCAACTTCTGGGGCTAGATTCATCAACGATGCCGCCGGTATCATCTCACCGCGGATTCGCCATAACTGATACAGAGAGTTTGAGCCCAAAATTACTACACCGCATGTTGATGAATCGCAATATCAGTAGGTTTGGCGGTACTTTTCACTGTTATCGGCCGGTAAGCGGTTGATGAATTAGGCCCCTGGACATTACGCCTACCTATTTGTTATTCGCCGACTTATTTGTTGCGTAGAAGGGCATATCCTACTTTATGGAACTAACAGCCACAGGGCTCTTCCAGAATCCCCCGGACCGAGCTCACTGACCCCTTTATTAGAGGCCGGGCTGCTTGTGTGACACAACATGCGATCACTCCCCGGCTTTAACGCCTTCTGTGTGGGAAACCGTTGTTGCCTTAGCGGGGGGGGGGGGGGGTGCAGCTCTCCATTTGGTCCCTCAGGATGAGACACTGATTCATGTGCCAGCTTGCTCCAAGATAGCACTGCGCTAGAATGGAAGAAATTCCTCGAAAGGGAGGAGCTGCGCATATTTTTGCAATCATTTCATCTCTTGTTTAGTTTTTCTTATATAGAGTGCTTTGCAACTGGCTGGTATATCCCTATTGGATCTTAAGCATCCCTTCTAAAGTCGCATTAGGGGCATTGATCAATATCGAAACAGTCTCCGGTTGTGCGAACGGTATATCCGGCTAATACAAGAATGGCTTCATCAAGGTCTCTACGACGAGCCACTTCTGCTCCCCTAAGAATCTCTATAGGCATTTGAACCCCGACCTAATCCTGCAAAATGCTCACCATGTGGCCAAACCTCGCATGTGCATGTCGACGTACCATGCCCAGCTCACTCCTCCTTAGATCTAGGTGTAATGGTACGTTGGGTGGCCGACTCTGCGCCGGTGCTACACTTCTTTGACGGTGAGAGCGAAGCCACCGTCGTCACGCTGGGCTGGCTACCACGATTCAGTGGTCCGATGAGGATATTGTTTTCCCCGAGTTAGTGATGTGATATTTCAGGTGTGATGATGCCTCTGACGGACTTCAGCACGTATCCCTCGCCAAACTATGCAACGCTAGAGTTCTCAGAGTACATTGTTAGGGAAAGCGATAGGGTTTTGCCGCAGTACCTTGTGATATACCAGTGATTGATCTATGTACATTTGTTTGTTTTTTCAGAAGGCAATCGCTAGTGCACTGTTCCTAATTCCTGGATTTGTTGTTGTTTCCTCGAAGTCGTTATGTGCTAGATCCAGTACTGTGTGATTAGCGATTAGTGCAGGAAACATGCTTCCTTTTCGTGGAATTTGATCACTGGTTTAGCGAGAAGGTTTGGAACTTTTGGAGAATCAGCCTCTATTTTTGGTTTTAATATCAGGCAGTGTCGCATACTTCAATATTTTCCTGCTTTCTAGAATAAGATTCATTCCTTGACTGACAACTGACATTTTTAATTGATTGATTGATTGACTCTGCAACGGGATTGGGATCTATTTAAGAATTCGATAATTGTTACATACAATCTCTTTAACCATCGAAATCCTCTCCAGTCGTCTGCCTCAAAGAGCTAACGTTGTATTCAAGACTTGCAGAGTTTCCTTTCACGGTTACATGACTCCCCTCGTTGGATTGTCATCAGAGACATATAAGGTTTCGGTGTAATAAAGATGCTCTTCCAAACAGAGTTCCTCGTTACTGTCATATTTATTATTGTGACCTTAATAGAATGCTCGACTTTTTAATGCTGAAGAAAAGGCAAATGTGAGATAACAGTACTTCCTCGTGTATTGATTACATACAGTCCTCCAGGAAAATCAGACAGTCCACATATTGCAGACCGACTGCGACATCCTCACCCCATCGTCTCCATGGATGTCTAGTATAGACATGAGTTCATCCTCCAGCGCTGACAGTTTGTAGGCTTCTTGGGATGCAGGTCTCCTTGTTCCACATGCGCCGCACTTGAGCGCAATTATGGTTACCTATTGTTCCTTTGTGCCGGGCTGTAGTTGCATTTAGAATCTTCTACTTAATTTCTTCTTGATCATGTATTCAATTAGTTTCTTCCAGCGAACATATTTTGACAATGCTTTCATTTTTGTTAAGGGCCTCCACCTATTTCACAGTTACAAGAAATTCTGGATCAGTCCTAGTGGGGGGGGTTAGTCACTAGAAACGCGAGACAGACCCGCACGGGATAAGAAATTAGGAAGCCCTTACTCTTGTCTCATACTCCAATTTAAAGTACCGTGTAGCGTTCTACTTTTAATTTTTTCACCAATGTTGAGAACGTAAAGTGAAGTGCTCTAGTCTCGATTATGATAGATTTCCGTGCCATGCGATGGACCTGACGATTCGGATTTGAAAGAACTGCACTTTCCCGGGATTTCGACTAGCCTACTTTAATGTTCTGCTACCACACTTCCACCCTTCCATTTCCACCCTTCCACCTGCTAGAGTGGCGTTGTGACGGAAGTTGGCATCATTCCGGCCGCTCTTTTTCCTGAGGTGAAGCGTCGCAAGAAGTAAGGACAGTTCTGGTTGTCTTTGTTGACTCGGAATAGATGGCCAGTCCGTCAAAAGCGATGCTAGATGAACACTACGACGCCCCTGCAGAAGCTATTAAGTGAGTGTATTTTTTTTTTTGTTCAAAGAATATAATACATCTCTATTGTTGAGTTCCTCGCGGCGGGATAGACCTTCGTTCTGTGCCTTTCCGACCTCTTAAGTGAAGTCTCACATTTGACGCAGACTACCCACAACCAAGGTTTCCATAGGAAAAGTGGCACCAGCACAACGATAAAGAATAAGGATAAAGGACGGCGTTACTCAATCCCTTCTGGGATGCGCCAGCGCATTCTACTTCTACGGGATGTCGTGGAGGCGACGTGAATGCGTATTTGGCCATACAATGACTTGCGGTGGCCAGCCGATGAAGAAGTCAGCGCTCTATCCTTCCCAGACAAGTCTCGTACCAACTCACCGACCCCGGAGGGATGGAAGGCTTGGTTGGCCTGGGCGGGAAATCCGAACCAGAAACCTGGTATCGGGTGCACGCCACAGTCGCGCCTCCTCCGACTGCGCTACACGCGCCCATACTAGATTAAGTAGCACAACGATAGAGACGGTCAATAAGGGAAGAAAATCCGGAAAGAGTCGGAAATATGTGCGTCTTCAACCTGCTACTTAATCTCCGTTTTAGAAGTCGTTTGTAAAAGTATGAGGTGCACATTTGTGAAAATACAATACCGCTCAGCCGCACGGTCGACAGTGGGATTTGCGAAGCCAAAATAGCAACGCAAAGCGTCGCATGCTCATAACTCCTTCAGTTTTAGGTTTCTTTGAAAAAATGTTGGCACCATTCGATCCACCTTCACAAACAACATACAACTTAACAACAGGCTCTCTCTCATATGAAGAATACATTGAGAAGATCGTTGGTTTGGCTTATACAAGGTCTAACTTTATACTACGTCCCTTCAAAACGCGAAGCATGAGAATTCTCTTCAAGCTTTTTGAAACCTATGTCAGGCCAATTCTTGAATACTGCACACCATTGTGGTCTCCTTCACAACTACAATATACATCGAAGATCGAAAATGTTCAAAGAAAGTTCACCAAGGAGATATTCTCAAGAAATGGTCAATTCAATTCCAGTTGTGCGCTTGAACCAGTTACGTTGTAGTTCTTTGTAGCTAAGACGAACTATATACGACCAGAGCTTTCTATTTAGACTTCTCATGGGCTATGTCGACGTAAGCTGTGATCTGCCTCTCACAATTTCTCAGTCCGTTGGTCGAACAAGAGGCCATCATCTTCGTGTTGTTCCAGGAAGGGTCAGTACACAGCTACATAACAGGGTCAAGCGTGAGGTTCGATTTCTACCGAAAATTTATGACCCCCCCCCTCCCTCCCAGAGCGGATCTGGTACGACCCCCCCCCCTTGTGTAAACCACTGCTTTATTTCCTATCCGCATTGATTTTTTAAAATTTTTAATGCGATTTTTGTACCCTTTAATAGGTCCTTCTTTCCAGGTGCAGCATCGACTGTATCAGACTAGCTCAAGAAAGAGTGCAACTGTTTGGTAATTTGTTAGAAAAAACGCTGACAAAGGTTCTGTGTATGTAATTTTCTGATAATAATATTTTGTTTGTTTACAGTTGAAAATAAAGCATTTTTTAGAGCAGTTGTCGGATTAATTACAACGAGTTCAACTTTTCAGGCTTTCCGAGCATCTCGTGGACACAACACATTTTTGTAGGTGAAGAAACATCTGCATTCGAAGTTGTACTCTATACAATGCTGAGTGATAATTTCTATTGCTGACTTAAGTGCTTTATCCACAAAATTTTTTAGACTCTCGGAAGAGATAGTGGAATGACAACCGAAGGGTGGACTTGTCACGGAACTAACTTTTGCTCTTCTCCATAAAACAGCATCAGGGTGTAGAGTTCTACTCAATAAAATTTTAAGCCACAATTTGACACACGGGAATAAAATCTGTTTTTCTGAGACAATCTTCTGTATAAACAGACGCTCCGATTTGCATCATTTGCCGAAAAAATTCGACACCGTCAGTCACATGGAAGCCGCTATTTTTACAAGCTTCTTTTTAACCAGAACCCACACTTCTTACAGTTTTAAGAGCTCTAAGAATTTTTTAGAGATGTCGCACAATCTTCGAAATATGGCAGGTTACGTGGAGCCATTGCGTTCTCCGATATCACCGATGGCCACTAAAGGACTTCTCGCGGCAAAAATTTCTACTTTCTGGTGTAAGAGCATCAGAGAGGGAAAACTGTGCCACCATAGAAAGACGTGAATAATATGCAATAAAAACTAAGCTTCTTCGCAGCGATCTCCGATATGGTCAGGGAGGATCGATTTGCAAATTCTCGTGTTTCATGAAACATAAATTTAACAAATAAAGCGAACGGTTCCTCACAAATTTGACCATAACTCGGTTCGTTTTTTGAAATTCAAAAATCCCAGTTTCTTTTTGAAAAATAGAGGAAAGATGCTTTCTAACCATATAGAAACCATTTTTTAAAAAAGGGGTCATCACACAGGGCGCGGGGGTTGCCATTCCGCTATCGCTTCTGAGAGAGTCTAAAAAATTTTGTGGATAAAGCACTTAAGTCAGCTTTAGAAATTAACACTTCACGTTTTATACACTGCAATTTAGGATGTAGATGTCGCTCGTTCAGGCAAAAAACTGTCGCGTCCATGGCTTACTGAAAGAAATCTAAAAAAACGGAAACCTCTCATTGACTCCAAATCTGACCGCAGAAAATCTTTATTTTTAATAAGTAATACAATTATTATTTAAAAATTTTTGATATTGATTTTTACAACTTTGGGAGACGAAGGAGAGACTATACGATTCTGTAGACATTCCTGGAAAAAACAATTTATTAAGAACAAAAAACATCTCCTAAAACCCCGAAAAATAAGAGAGAGTCCTCTGCCAAAACCAGAAGAGTGCGACCCCCCTCCAAGAGCGCGCTCCTTACTCATGTCATCGTCCCCGAAGAACTTCGCCCAACAACTTGAAGACTTGAAACACAAGGGTCGCTTTTGACATTATCACTTATCATTTTTGGCCTTTCGGACGAATCTGCTGGTGAAGTGAGCCTTCCATATCCAATCGACTGCTCATTCTACAGAAGTATGCAGAAATGGTCCTACAGTTTCTGCCAGCACATCAAGTCCCTAGTTATTTCTCATAGTTCATTTCTCTGCTCTGTTTGTCAACGTCTTTCGCAAGCCCTTATTCTTTTGTGCAATAGGTTATGAGTTTGCATTGGCTAAGAGTAGCCCCTGGTCATAACTGATACATATTTTTATACAAACAATTTTCTTTTTATTCTGTTTCTGTTCAAATTTAAAGGTTGCTTTAAAGATTCTCATACTCCGTACTGACGTTTTTCGTTCGTGCGTTTAAATATGCGTCGCTCCCTTCTATGCTACCGCCTGAGGTGCGTAGTAGTTTAAAGAGGCCTTTGAGATACGGACCTGCCTTGGGGTCGTGTGCTTAGAAGGTCGTAGATCTGGCGCAGCCTCTAAATCGCATGCAAGACGTCCTCTTATATGAAAATTGTAATGAAAGAATCTTATGTAAACCTTATGTTCTTTCTGCATTTCCAACAGGCTTCACGAGTTATTCTCTTCCATTATAATAAACAGACGGGCTACTCTTTGACAACAACAAATACCACTCCAAACATTGCCACTTTTTTCAAGTACATAGCCAATCGTAAATCTCTTATTCTAGGTCTTTTTTGCAATCTCCGTTGTTATTAGCTGTAATAAATATACCAACTTTACCGGAATACCCACATTTTCGCCGTTGGTGGCCTAAAAATGACTGGAGCGGGCTTTTGCGATTGGAGCAGCTTATTTCCCAGGACATGCGTGCTCTCAGAGTCTCGTCAATCATGCCGTACGTTGCCAGTGCGCTGTCATGTCAGGAATGCTCAGAGAGTGCGCCGTGCACAATGCACACAGAATCGAACCTATCAATCAAGTGGGTGTCGCGAATGCGATGATCGCTCCCTCTCAATTCCATGCTCCGCGGTCACCGGTCCCGTAGCGGCACCCTGATGAGGTACGTGCGGAGCGGCCTGCAGCCGCAGCCCACCCTATCGATCGCTGCCGCCCCGCCTGCTCCGGGCACGTGGCCGTGTCTACACTTCCACCGGGGTCCTGCGCGGTCGCGCTCCGCAGAGCGCCGACCTTTCGGCATCACGCATCTATCTATGCGGCTCCAGGAGCGGCCTGCGGGCCTTGCCGTCTCACCGCCACCGTTCAGAGCCAGCTGCAGGCAAGGGGGCTGCGAGCCTGATGGAAAGGCTCGCCTGCCATCGAGTCCTCCGATCTATCTGTATTCCAGACTGCTGACGCGACGATCGATCGAATATTCCTATTCGACGATCGCCTCTTCCATATCTACCTACTACTGTATTGGTATGCTATATATATGGATTGGAAGTAAATCTGTATTGTTGCCCACGTCTAAGGGATACAAGGAGCCAGGATGGTAAGTCCTTAGCATGCATGGTCACTCCAGTGTAGTCGTGCCGGGTCGCGCACTGGGCGGACCCGGGTAAAGTGATTATTATTTATATTTTATATTAAAATTTTATATTTATATTATTATATTGGTATTGTGTTGCTGTATTGTGTGTATTGGCCCTATAGCGTCATTTCATGAGGGGTGCAGTCGGTCCGGAACCGGCTGTATTGCGCAGCATGCACCTGGGAATTGGCTCCGCCCCTAAGAAAGACTCCGCCTCCTGGATCGCGGGTCACCGCGCGGCACCCCCCCCCCCCCCCAACTGGACTTGAGGACGCAAGGCATGGGGTTTTGCGCTCCCCCTCCTTGTGCAACGGGATCCCAATGGACATAGCCGACAAAGGGCAACCGCCGATTCGCCACAGTGGGCGAGTGCATGTCCACTGCGCTTCTATTCTACCTTTCTGGAAAATGTAAACCCTTCAAGACAATTTCGAACCGTCTAGAGCACTTTATCAGAAATTCCTAGCCACCCTACTCCGGACTGCTCTAACACTGTCCAGCAAGCTCTGGAGTGCGCCGTGAACAATGCATACAGAATCAAACCTATCAATGGGGCGTGGGGCGACCGCTTGCAAACTGCACGCGCAAGCGTGTTCTGAGCGCAATAACGTCATGTTCGAATCGTTTCGGCTGCTGCTCGCGGATGTTGTAGGCACTAAAATGGTCTAGTAGTGTGCTGAAACACAGCAATGTAGCTTATGATTACACAAGGCTACAGCGCTCCGAAAATGCGGGTTAGCCTTGGGTGACACGATTTTTTCCAATTTTTCAGTTTCAGTCGACCTCTGCGGGAAGATGTGGAACGCTAACGGCCTGCAACTGCGTACGCGAACAGAGCGCTTTATGTGCATTGCGATGAATGTTCAGAACTTCTCAGCTGCCTAAACTGCCTTAACCCAAGCTGCCATTTTAGGGCGGCAGAAACTAGCGGTTGGCGTTTCTTGCGCTCATACTCGCTCAGATTTGAGCTTTCGACATTTGCAATGGTACCATTCCGTTCAGCATGAAAAGTTCTATCGAATAATGTCAATCTCGACCAATTTCAGAAAGATCGATTTTTTGGCAATTTCTCATTGAGGCCGGGGACTAAGCATGCGCGGACAATGACGTAGTCGAAAATCGATATTTTCGAAATTGGCCACATTTTTTCGTCCAAAGTCATCTGGGGATTATTTGGGGCGCTGATTATGAATCCAACGTCTATTTTTAAAAATTCCTCCGATTTTGGTAGGTTTTGGATTTTCTCCTGGATAACTGAGGGTGGACGGGTCAGGATCACCGGTTTTGCTTAAACTTTGTCTAAGGGAACGGGTTATTTAGGTCTCCGAACACGAAGTCCATTTGGCCGTTTATGGCAGGAGACCACCCATACCGATAACTGAGGGATCGGTGATCGTGACCCGGCCACCCTCAAGCGGCAGGTAACCTACTGAAATCGGCTAAATTTTCAAAAACGGACGTCGGATTCGTAATCAGCGTCCCAAATAACGCCTGGATGGTTTTGAACGAGAAAATTTGGCCAACTTCGGAGATAACAATTTTCAATGACGTCATCGCGCAGGCTCAGCCTAGGGCGCCCTCGTCCTCGAATGGAAAATTGCCAAAAAATCGATCTTTTTGAAATTGATCGAGATTGATATCATTTGACAGAGCTTTTCGTGTTGAACGGTGTGGTGTCATCGCGACAACCGCTAGCTTCTGCCGCTCTAAAATGGCAGCTGAGGCTAAGGCAGTTTAGGTAGCTGAGGACTTCTGAGCACGTCTTCTCAAAGTATCTTAAGCGCTCTGTTCGCTAACGCATTGGAAGGCCGTTAGCTCGCCGCGTCTTCCTGCAGTGGTCCACCGAAATCGGAGAAAATGCGCCACACAAGCCCCATCTGCATTTTCGCACCCTTGTAACACTGCCCCTTCCTAAGCTACATCATTCTACTTTAAAGTATTACTAGACAGTTTTACTGCCTACAAGACCTGCAAGTTGCAGCTGAAACGATTCAAACTTGGCAGAGTTATTGTAGTTCGAACAGGCCCGCGCGCAATTTGCGACCGGTTGCCCCACTCGATTGATAGGTTCGATTCTTTGTGCGTTGTGCACGGTGTACTCTCGGAGCATTCCTGACATGACAGTGCACTGGCAACGTACGCCACTCTGTCCTGAGAAACGCATGTCCTGAGAAATAAGCTGCTCTCATCGCAAAAGCGAGCTCCAGTCACTTTTAGGCCATCCACGGAGAAAATGCGGGTGTTCCGGTGAAGTTGTACACATGTTTGTGTACAGAGTGAACCAATATAACGTGGACAAGATTTTTTTATCATAATTTAAAGCAACCAACAATTCGAGAAAACAACAACTAAATTACAATAATACAAACATTAAGGTAGATCATGCTCAAGTGGTTTCGTAGTGGTATCCCTTGGAATGAATGCACAGGGCCAAGCGCTTCGCGAGGTTTGGGGCGATGGGCGGCAGGTGATGGCTGGGAACAGATTCTGTTCACAGATGCGAAGCTGTTCACCGTGAAGCAGGCGCACAATCGCCAAAATGATAAGATCTGGTCTACAGGGGCTCCAAACAGCTGTTCTATCGTCGAACACTGCCAGAACCCACAATCGGCCATGGTTTGGGGCGGAATCAACTTTCTGGCAGGACCCCTCTGGCTTTCGTAGATAAAGGAGTGAAAACCGAAAAAGATGTGCACCAGCGAGAAATGCTCGAGTACGTAGTTCTTCCTTGGGTTTAGTAGGACTTCGGTGATGCCCATTGGACGTTCCAATAGGACTCTGCAGCCGAACATAGGGCGAAGAGTGCGCAGGCGTGGTGCAAAGCCAACTTGTCCGATTCCATCACGCCTTCGGAATGGCCGCCGTATTCTCCGGATTTGAATCCGATGGACTTCAGTGTGTGGGCATTTTCAAGACTAGGGTCGGCGTCGAGCGCCACCGCAGTCGCCAGGAGTGGGAATGATGGTTTCCTGATGACCTACGGTCCATCGCCCTCAAACCTCGCGAAGCGTTTGGCCCTGTGCATCCACTCCAAGGGAGACCACTACGAAACCACTGGAACATGATCTACCTTAATGTTTGTATTATTGTAATTTAGTTGTTGTTTTCTCGAATTGGGCGCGTGTAGCGCTGTCGGAGGAGGCGCGACTGTCGCGTGCACCCCATACCAGTTTCCTAGTTCGGATTTCCCGCCCAGGCCAACCAAGCCTTCCATCCCTCCGGGGTCGGTGAATTGGTACCATACTTGTCTGGGAAGGATAGAGCGCTGACTTGTTCATCGGCTGGCCACCGCAAGTCATTGTATGACGCATTCATGTCGCCTCCACGACATCCCGTAAAAGTAGAATGCGCTGGCGCATCCCAGAAGGGATTGAGTAACGCCGTCCTTTATCCTTTACATTCCAGCAAAGAATTTTTGGGCAATCTACAATAACTCTTCAATTAGCTTTTAGCTAAATTTAGTTTTTTGCATAGAATTGCAAAAATCTGAATTTAGCTAAAAGCTATTTTAAGTCGTTATGCCGAACTATATTTTCAGTATTTAGCTCATTTTTAAATTAGTGCTACAAGGTGTTCTACCATAACCACAAGTGCAGGCTTCACTTGAGAATTTCGATCTAGAGGTGTGGTGCAAGGACTTTTCAAGATTACTGTGGATGCCCGTATGCAGAGTGTAAGAAAATCATGAAATTCTATCCGATCTGAACAAGAGCAGATTCTAGAGATTTCAAGTTATTAAGTTGGTTGGATCAGCATAAACTGTAGAGCGCATAATTCATCCTATTAAGAGCTCGGTGCTCTATTGTGGAAAGGCAGTTCCCTCGAAAGCAGGCATGAAGAGTGGCCAGAGCAGCGTTTACATAATTCGGAAATCAAGATTTCTTGGACGATCAAACTTGCACGGACTCCGCTCGAAGAATTGGCAGCCTGATAGATCAACATAGTTGCAGAAAACGAATAGACTTAATCATTTTATATGGGTTTCTACATAATAACGATATGTCAAGTTTGCGAAACTCATTCGCGGCAGGTCCACCTAATTTTCTAGTTCTAATTTTCGACGACTTTGCCCATGCGACAGAGTATCCGATTCTCGATTTTCGATGTTGGGAACTCCGGAGGCCTTCTCTCACTTGGGTGAGTCGTGACACTCCGAGCATCGTCCTCTCGATTCCACGCTGCGCGACGCTGATCGCGTGTTCATCCTCCTTTCATATAGCCCAGGTCTCTGAGGCAGGAAGAACGGTGGAGTCGAATAGGTGGGCACGGAGTCGGACATTCTTCGTTTTCTTCATGAAATCTTCGACACTCGTGAAGCTATTCAAGCCGCTTGCTTCCTCCTGCTCAGCTCATTGCGAGATGTTCTTTCCGTTGAGCGAGAATGAGCATCAGAAACTCGTTCGTTCCTCATGAACATCGTCTTCGCAAGATTCAGCTGCACCCCAACGTTCCCACACACGATCGAATTCGGTCAGCATTCGACCCGCCTGTCTAATACTCGGTGTTATGAGCTCGGTGTCGTCAGCGAAGCGAAGATGGTGCAGCTGCCGGCCGTCAACCTTCACTTCCATGTCTTCCCGTTCTAAGTAGTTCGCGCATGACATTTTCGAGAGCTTCGGGATATGGTATCTCTCGCTGAGCCTTTCTGCTCAGGTTGACGACGACGTCGTTGTAGAATGATAAAATCTTGGTCGTGAATCCACTGTACAGCTTTCGGAGGACTCTGATGTACTGAGTAGGAACGGCCTGAGTGCGCAGGGCTCAACAGAGTCAAATGCCTTCTTCTGGTCGATGAACGTAAGGCACAGCGGCAGCTTGTCCTTTCGCAACACTTCGATGAGCTTCGAAATGTTGTATGGTCGATCGTGCTGAAGCCAATTTCCCACACGTCTCCTTCCTTGTACAGCAAAACGGTCCTGCTGGTGTTCAACTGATAGTGAGATGAAGGCATGATCTTCGACAGGTAGAGCTTGAAGCGCCGCGCCATTGTGTTGATGAGCACTGGTGAGTGGTTTAGTTATGAGATGAAAGATACAGTTATCCTAATTTGTGGTTTTTACTGTCGGCTCGACTGTGAGCACCATCATATCAGTGGTATTTACCATGGGTCGCTGTGAAAACAGCCGCGAAACACGGACGACCTTCTTAAATGTCATTGTGCAGCACTGTCCAGCATCAGTTAGTCCTATGTGGCTGAAATTTGCTTTTTAATTGATTCTTTTCTAAAAGACACCATGGAACGATGTTCAAGCACGAACCTAGCCGCTGGAAAGTGTTTGATGTGAGCAAATGTGGTAGTCTATCCTGTGACAATAGCAAATCCGGCGCGGATTAGGTGCGGCCTGGGAGGAAAGCATGCTTATTCCGAGCTTCCAAGGAAACCATCTGCAGTGTAACAAGAAAAAGAAGGTTTCGCTGAAACGAATGTTGCTTCGGCTGGTAATTGTGGATGAGGATGTATTGCCTAGGCTCGCTAACGACCAGGCGACAGTCCTTAGTGGAGGCAAAAACCAGCATAATATATTTCATCGTGATGAATACTTAGGGTACTTTTATTGCAGATGTTATGCTCTAGACCAGAAAATAAATGTCGATGTCGTATACTTCGATTTTACAAAGGCTTTCGACAAAGTCTCGATTGACATACTGTTGTCGAGATTGCGACGAATAGATTTGCATCCTCGTATAATTAAATGGATCGAAGCCTACATGGTTGGTAGATCTTTTCAAGTTAAAGTCAATAACACTCTCTCAGAATCTTATCCAGTTACCAGTGGTGTGCCGCAAGGAGGAGTTTTGTCACCTATTCTTTTCATAATATATACTTCTGAAATACCTGAGGCTATTGAAAGACACGGTGTATCATGCAAAATGTTCGCTGATGACATAACTATCTATAGAGACATTAAGGGTATTGCGGATAGTGCTTCACTTCAGTCCGCGATAGATATAATTGCCGCATGGTCAGTCAAATTGAAGCTTCCACTGTCTGCCCCCAAGACTAAGCTTCTTCGTCTGGGGTGCCCCCAAAGTAGGTATACATACTACGTTGGTAACACCCAGCTTGAAAATGCAAGTTTAGTTCGCGATCTCGGTTTTCTCATTGATTCTAAGCTTACATTTGATGCCCACTGCCACGACATTTCGAATAGAGCAAACAGAGCTATCCATAATATATTCAAATCTTTGCAAACGAACTCTGTTAGACACCTCGTTATGGCCTACAAGTACTACGTAAGACCCATTCTGGAATATGGGACGACGGTGTTTAACCCGTCTTCCAAACGGAATATAAGAAAACTGGAAGCAGTGCAAAACAATTTTACTAGGAGGCTTTGGATAAGACTTCATGGGTATGAGTACTTCGCCATCCCGCCTGCTCCCGCACGTAACAAAATTTTCAATATTTCGTCATTGGCGTTTCGAAGGAGAAGATACGATCTTGTCATGGTTTACAAGATGCTAAATGATGAAGTCGCTCTTCCTCCGGAGCAGTTTTACAGTATTCTGCCTTCCACCACCAGAGGAGCCAATGCAAAACTTCATTTTACAAGGTCCAAAAGTTGTTTGCGAGCTACACTCTTCACCCAAAGAGCTGGTTCGGAATACATCAAACTAGAAAAGAAGTTTCCAATTCCAAATTCCCTAAGTGCATTCAAACGGTTATTAGACAGGCACTTCCAAGAAGCTTGAATGATTATAGAGTTCTTGAACTCATGATTTATTTCGCCGTTCCTCTTCTTTTTTTTTGTATGATGGTTAAATTGCGTTCAGTTCAGTGTTCGTTCGTTTTTTTTGTGGCTATTCATATATGTGTTGCTGTATCTAGCGTGGATTCCACGTACAAATAAATAAATAAATAAATAAATAAAGTGAGGATGAAGCTGAGTGAAACAGTGGAATGTAATTAGTCAGAGATGTCACTGAACAAACATCGCATCTTCAAAATATAATACGTTGTTAGTAAAACCCACACGTTCTACTTTTGCTAAGTATCGTGGAGGAAATTTGAATGCGTCTGCGGCTTATGCTGACTTAAAGAGGCCAGTCGATGGACAATTCTTACCAGGGAATTCTGGCAAGCATTCGCCGACTCCGGAGGTATGGATGGCTTGGTTGACCTGGGCGGGAACCGCCGAACCAAGAATGGATTATTCGTGTGCTTCTTTACGAGACGCCTTCTTTCACTGCCCTATAGGGGCCACAAAATTCCGTAATTACTCGTAACAGCGAGTATGACAAAACTAAAAAACTTTGATCTTAGCCAAAAGGCCGAGGAGCGATGACTCCTGGTTTAAGAGTTTCCATACTGACATCTGGCCCTAAATAGCCACTAGACTTGGATGTGGGCAGGATTAAGTGAATTGTCGTCCCGTTTTATGGGTACATTCGTTAGAGGTACTTCCAGGTTAGTCCTTCGCAAGCACAAAGGAGCCAAATAGAAATCTGGTTCAGGAGATAGGTGAAGCCTCAGTAGTTGACGTAGACATCCTGTCTGATTATACGGTTTCTCATAGCTTACCCGGTTGCAATAGAAATGCCTGAAACATCAGCTGCTGCGCTACTCCCTGAATGACTGCGTTTGGGTAGCACTGAGCTGATAGCCATGTTGACGCGGAGGAGAATCTATGACTTACGATTTAGCGCGATTTGTACTATCTCAGGTGATGCTGGAGTGCATTACGTAGGAGATACATTCTATAACATTACAAAACTTATGGGAAAGGACAATTCTTATGTTCTATCTGTGTATTTTACTTACAGCCGAACACGGTAACCTTCCTGACCGTTACAATATGGTTGAAATGTTTGTTTTGCAATAGATAGGGCTGTATAGGTTGGCTTTGGAACAGAACTAGTACAGCGGGGCAATTGAGGGAAATAAACTCTATGAAAAGTTTCTGCCGAAGGTGTGTACTTTAGACAAGCACTTCAAAAGAATCAGGCCTCCTCATGACGTAACAAAGCAATTCATTCCGTAGACAAGCGGGTCTATTCTGCACTTGGGAAGATCAGCATGTCACGTCACCACCATTCGGAAATGCGCTGTGGTCGGTCCAGATTGAGAAAAATCTTCTGTGCTGGTCGGATTCGTGGCAAACAGTGATATTTTGGGGCAAAATGTGGCGACTCCCATTATAAGACCCATTCTATGGTAGAGTTGTATAAACGGTTAGTTGGATATGGAGGAGACGAATCGAACGGTGCGAAACGTTCTCAAAAAGGAGGTCATCAGAGAAGCTGCTGCATCCACACCGACGAGGTGGCCTGCAACTAACCGGTTTTCCTGCTATAGGGTGCACATCACGAATGTTTCCATGGTTGAAGACTTCTCATAATGATTTGCCCCTTATCTCCCTCAACATTGTGAAATGAAAATGATGGATAGCTCATACAAGATCGACTTCCAGGATCTGACGACGGTGACACGGCGGAAGCGCTAGTCAGAGAAAGCCTTAACATTTCGGATTTGGTTGTATTCGCGCACGGCACTAAGCAAAGGCCGAAGTACCTTTGATTCCTCGATTAATCGGTGATCGTAATCTATTCTTTTAATGGGATGCAAAGTCCTTACACCGTTCGGAGAAGCATTGCGGAGTTTGCGAGCGTTCTGCTACTGTATTTTTCAGTTTTAAATCGCCCTTCCTAGAGAAGTTGCCCGTCAGTAATCTTGGGGAGCGGCTCGCTGAAACCGGCGCTTCGGGCTTTCCGATGGACTTCGCAGCGGGCTAAATGGAGCCGGCGTGTTGCGAAACAGAGGCCGAGCACGCAAACTCGCCCAATTAAGGATGAGCTCGTCGTGCCCCCGGCTCGGAGCCGCAACAATCAGCAGAGAAATCATTAGGGGGAAATCGATCCCCGACTTAATGCCTCCGCTCCTCCCCCGGTTGCCTCGTCCGGCTCCAAAATGACATACAATCGCTCACTAAGCACATCTCTCTGTCTCGCCGATAGGCGCGGCCGCTTGTCGGCACCAAAGCCATCTCTCTGTCTCATTGCCTCAATCGCCTCCTCCTCGACGAGAAATCACCAGCCGTCCCCGGCGGCCGACCATTCTCTCCGGTGCCCCTCTGAGAATAACCCCTCCTGATTTCGACTCGCTCATGGCGTACTATAGCCAAAGTTGCGCTGGACGAGCAGTGACAGTAGTAAGGAGAAGTGTGGATCGTTGTGAAATCCCAACCACGTCGACACACTGTTTGAGACCTACCGGATGTAATCTCAACTGTAACAAACACCTTGACACCCATATTACTCCATTGCCGGCTAAGTCCTCCTTCCTTTTGGCTACACGTTCTTGTTTGTGGAAGCTACGAGATTTTCATTTTTCGCATGGTAAAGGGTTGCGTTAACTTCTTAAACAAACTCAGTCTGGCGTGAACATTTAAAATTTACATCTCCACTCTATGGAAGAATTAATGGTGAGTTATGCTTGATTCTGTATGAAAATTCGGATATCTTCTAGTGGAGGGCGGGGTGTTGTTAGAAAAGCGAAAAGCGAATCAGATACACACAGGGAAGAGTTCCGTATAGAAAAATGCAAAGCTCTGTCGCCAAACTCGTCTTTCTTCATCAGTGCATTTTCTCCTGCAAAAGACGAAGTGAAGTGCCTCCCTCCACTAGGATAGTATCCTTGCCAGTGTGGGTACTACAGTATTATTCAATGCAAACGCTTCCCGCCACGTTTGCGCGGCTGTACTGTACATGAAAATGAGTTTTAAAAAATCGCATACAATATTCCTTCTGTATGCCAGCCGTGATCTACATCCTTTCTGTGGCTAATCCATTTTTAACTTCTGACTGCATTCCTGACAGTTCTACTCTAATGAGCAATCTCTGCACAAAAAAAGCTACTTCATGAAAGCAACAGAAGTACCATATGGGACACATCAAACAACAAGAACTTCTTCTTTGAGCATTCAGGTTGCCCTGAACACCAACTGGCTGCCTGTCATATTAAATGGACCTTCTAGTTCCTAAAAACAAATGTGATGATTCGAAAACGAACGCTGGTTAAGAAGCTACCTTCCACGTTTTACCGATGTAAGAAGAGTTCCTGAGAGCAGCAGCGAAACGGCAGAAGGCCTGTTCAATATTTTATCAATTCAGTTTTGTTTCGTCCGACAAAGCCTAATGCACCTCCAAGATCGATGAATTAGTATCACGCGTCTCCGAAAAGTCATTGACTTGCTTACCGATTGGCAACTGTTTCATAACGCATTCACACTGCTCTCTCAATTGCGCTAGAATACTGCCCTCTCTATTGCGCTTGCTCACCTAAAGTGAATACAAAACAAAATATAAAACGAATAGGAAGAAGAAGAACAAGTCCGCATTCCTAGTCTACTGACTCCCACTTCCCCGGTCATATGCCTGACCATGGCAAAGCTTTCCATCTTGGCCAGCTATTATCACGCTCAGGTGTAACTTATTCTCGTTCAAATCGAAGACACGGCTCGGTGAAAACGAGTCGAACTCGGCGCAGCTTTTCTGCTGCTGAGGAACAGCTATGGTGATTAGCCCGACTCTTTACCGTAGGGAGTTGTTGCATATTCGATCCAAGCGTGCTGCTGCAGCAGCCCAGAACAACAGCCGTCCCCACTACACCGCGGTGCTTTTCAGTTCCCCCAGTTACATACTGCCCAGCACTTGGCACCTTAAACAGCAGCTACATACTAGGACGACTGCTCTGTGGCACTTCGACTTAAAGACTACCACCGAACACGCCAGTCATCGAGCGCCTTTTGAACTGTGCTGTACTCACGCCCGAATCCACTTCAACCAGCAGTTTACTTAAGACTATTGCGCATCAAACACTTTAAAAGTGAAGCGGTAGCACAGCACTATTCCTTCATTATTGGTTGTTAGCATGGAAGCTAACACGGAGGAAGCCATTCACAGTTATTAGTTAGTAGTTAGTAGTTACTGCTTTTAAAATCAAAATACGTTTGGTTAGCCCTTTTTAGCAGAAAAAAACCTAGCGGTCAATGGTCACAGAAGGATTATCTCTTGAGAGGTATAGAATTTATTTCACGCCTTCAACGTCAGTACAGAAGCGTGGAATATGCATGGAAACAAATGTTAGTTTCTATTTTACTCGCAGTGCTACAGCTACGCTAGCTTTGGAGTCACTGTGCTTCCTTTTACGCTCTGAGACGATCTCAAGAAAAGGCCACTGGGCTCGGCTTGCCGGCGGTGGTCATCCTATCGGTTTATTCTTATTCGTTGGTGGGCAAGCAGCAACACTTGTCCGCCACTGATCTTGTCTTTGACGAAGCGAATGACCAGCCCGCCTCTCATTCCGCTTTTTTTGAGTTTTCGACGGATCCGTAAGACACGATTTCCCTCCATGATACATGAGAGGGCTGTAGGCCTGCAACACATTGGTTGGTCCTTAGAAAGCCGTTCCTGTGAGCGATGAATCGGGTGCGTCGCAGCGCATAATGCCTTCTGTCCTGGTGTGCCTACTTCTGCGAAAAATCCTTCATTCGTTTTCTCTGCTGCAGTGCTTTTCGTTAATGATGTTGCAATGAGAGGCGAATCGGGCTAAGGAAATAAGGAATACTGTGGTGCTGCAAAAACAGGGCTGCACTCTCTGCTTGGGGCTGATGGATTATATGGCCCATTTCGTGTGCCCAATGTGCTCCATGCAAATGGGCTTCGGGTGAGGGGACCTTTCTGAGAGTGAGAGACACAGCCGCGAGGACAGCTCCCGCGTGCGGGCTGAAGTGCATTTAATACGCGAACATTCGCGATTGTATCGCAATAATCCCTGGAGCCCTCATAGAGCTGTCAAGTGCCGCGCCGTGTCATCTGAGGATGAACCAAATCTGACGGATTTCAGAGCTCTGGCCTCCACCCTTCCGCACTTCTTGCCACCGTCGTCTCATCTTCCAGAGATAGGAGTCGTTGCATGCATACTTATGGCCGGGAACCATAAACTCGAAGTGGAATGGGAGCACCGGCATGCCCATTGCCTTCTCCTGCTCCCTACCCTTCAGCCAACCTAGAGGACCAGCTTAATGTGGCCTGTCGAAACGAGATAAATATTGTTTCTCCCCAAGGGCCAAACAGCGCACTCCTCGTTTATCATCGCACATGTTCCTCCGCTTTCTTTCGCCGTTGCTTGCCGTTTTATGTCAGTTCAACGCTATGCTTCGCCAGTTTCTACTATTGTAAAGTTTTATAACGAGCGCTCATCTCGAGAACAAGTTAATCTTATTATAGAACCATACACCAACGAATTTTCTCAAACCCTAAAAAAACTACTTTATTACAATGTACTTTTCCTGATGCACCGCGCTGGAGTGATCAGGACTCTTGGTAATTCTTGAACCCATTTGGAACATCGTTTGTCCATATCACAGCTTATAAACAGAACTGGTAGCTGATATTTCTAGCAGTTTTGACAAGAACCCTACAAGCACTATAAGCAACGTTGTAGACTAACTCATTCACAACAAAGGCAGCATACAAGACCTCAATTTTTCTGGAGATTGGTGCAATACCACCATCTATCAGAGGCGCATTTTCTCGCTAATCAGGGGAGGGTTTTCAGCAGAAAGGGTTTCGATCTCCCTTGGAACTTCAGGTGGAAACCAGGGTCATTATAAGGAGCTCGGAATGCTGATTACGAAGATTTGTTTATTTACTTTTTTTTATTCCTGGACCAGAAGTGCGCCTACAGTAAAAAAATTTACAATTTAGCTCCCAACTTCTCTCCTCTTGAAACCTCGGCATTGTAAGTTGTTACTGTTAGTATATTTGTGCCACACGAGGTTTTTAGGTGGGCAAATTTATTAAGCAGGGCCTGACGTTTCGACGTTCCGTCGCCTTCAGAGGCCTAAACATGGTGTGAAGGTTAGATTTGCGCTCTACCCCACCAAGCGCCTCAACCACTCTAGCATTTTCGACCTACTTCTACAAACACCCGAAGAGACCAAATGAGAGGACGAACTCACCAATGTCCACCGTTGAGGGCATATGTTCGCCCTGTGACCAGTAGAGGCGAATGAACCACACTACGGATACCGCTCTCTGATCATTCTACAGTTCACAATGAGGCACAAACGGCAAGAAGTCACTTGTTACGGCTAGACACTCATTTTGGTTGTTCATTACTGGATTCGTCGTAAAAATCCAGAACGCTTCCAAAGCATTTCGTGCCGAGATATCACTCTCAATGGCCAATATTGTACATTTCACCTCGTAGTCGTTTCCGTCATTCGCATCAATTCTGTGTCTTCCAAGTGGGCTGGATTGCAATCCACGTCTTTTGCTGGCTAAGTGTTCTTTTATGCGAACGGCCAAAGCTCTTCCCGTTTCCCCAATGTATTTTGCGTTACAGCTCAAACACTCGATTTGATAAATTGCTCCTGTCTTTGAGCAATCTCCAAAGCTACCGTTTGGGCAAGTAACGCAGCTCTCTGACATGCACTGCTTGTCATAGAGTCGATTCCGGACTAGCTGCCGTCTGATATTGTCTCCAGGAACGTTCACCAAGACAACATCGTCCTGCAGCTGCGCTGTAGCAAGAACTCTTTGAATGTCAGCAGTAACTCTGTCGGAGATGAAGGGAAGAACGAGAGGCATCTTATCAATCCGGGGTCGATCTCGACGATTATTGTGAGATCTTCGTTGGTGACCTGATTCGAGACGGCTATACTTGCAGCTAGTCGCAATGATTCTTGTCGTTCATTAGGTCCTGTACACATCTTTACTGCCGTCCGGAACATGTTGCTTACAACAGCTCGTTTCAAAGAAGTGGGATGTGCAGGCCTGGCGTGAATCAAGATGTTCTTAGAGCTTGGTTTGCAGTACCATTTCACACTAACTTCCCCGCTGGACACTTTGATTTGCGTGTTGAGATAGGCGAGCCAACCATTATTCGGTGTCTCCCAAGTAAACCTAATGTACTGAGATTGCTCGTTCAGTAACCTGAAACACTCATCCATTTCGGACTGTGTCGATGTTACGATACAGCAATCATCTATGTATCTGCAGTACATTAACGATGAGCGGTCAAGCACCGCCTGCTCAATTCTACCCATAAAGCAGACGGCGAGAACCGGCGCTAATCGTTGACCCACGGCTAGTCCTCTTACTTGCGAATAATACGAGCCTGACCATTTAAAGACGTTGTAGCGCAAACATTCCTTGACGAGGGTCATGATGTGCATTTTTGTGAGCCTAAAGGTGTTTATGCTCCTGACATGCAAATCTAACATTTCAGATAGTGCCTGCAGCGCTTGTTCGTTTTGGACGTTTGTATAAAGTGAGGTCACATCGAATGACTCAACTACCCAACTCTCTTCAAAGCGAGAGTTATGCAATAATTCAAGGAATTTGCTCGTATTGGTCAGCTAGGACGGAACCTTAGTCAACAACTAGCTCACAATGTTGTTAAGAAACCAGGAAATCCGATCGGTTGGTCCGCCAACACAGCTTATGATAGGTCTTATTTTACAAGTGTCGGGGACGTGGATTGCGTATCCTGCTGGGAAAGCTTGTGCGTTTTGACTAGGCTGTAAAAAACCGGACAACAAGGGTTATCCAGTCTCATATCCCTGAGAAACCTTCTGTCAATACCTGCAGACGCTCCCACTGCCATCCAAGCACGGTTAAGGCGTCTATATTGCGACTTGAAGTCTGTAGAATGATCAGAGAGCGGTATCCACAGTGTGGTTCATTCGCCTCTACTGGTCACAGGGCGAACATATGCCCTCAACGGTGGACATTGGTGAGTTCGTCCTCTCATTTGGTCTCTTCGGGTGTTTGTAGAAGTAGGTCGAAAATGCTAGAGTGGTTGAGGCGCTTGGTGGGGTAGAGCGCAAATCTAACCTTCACACCATGTTTAGGCCTCTGAAGACGACGGAACGTCGAAACGTCAGGCCCTGCTTAATAAATTTGTCCACCTAAAAACCTCGTGTGGCACAAATATACTAACAGTTACAATTTAGCGTTTGATAAGCATTTGGTAGATGAAGAGTTTTAAAAACTGAAGTACATGAACAAAACATACATTGAGAGCTGATTTCCCCATAAAAGTAGGAAATGGGTTGGAGAGTACAACCTATATAGGAAACGCATAGGATTAGAAACACAACAAAAGAAAGCGGATGGGGTTAGAGAAACGCCACTCCCTACGTGCGTTTGCGCATGCGTAGGAAATCTGAAAAACAATGGGAGTCAAAATTCCCAACTGGAACTCCTGGACGAGCCCTGACCTGCCGAAGTTCACCGGGTCAACTGTAGGCTGGCCGTGCAAATCAGCTTTAGTGATAGCGATGAGTGATGACACTGACAAGAGTAGGATGGGCCAACTCCTAACGAGGCAAAGCGCTATGTGACTCTAGGCAACAGGAGCCGTTCTTCTCGGCTCTCATCCGTCATCCGTTTATTCCTAATCAGCATTCCATTTTTTTATATCGAGAAAGTGAAGCTTTACAGTTCATTGAGGGATTTTTACATGAACGATTTTCCAAGAACATTTGCTGACCGATATCCGATGCGATCGTAATGTTATTGCTTCGCTGCCTTCAGTAAAGTTTAAACGGTGAAGCTAAAGAATATTAGGTATTAGCTTTCCATCGTGGGTCTTGCTAAACATGCAACTTCATTCCAATCTCTCAGTTTTCCAGTGAAACACCCCTATTGTGTAAAGGGAACCATTCCCTTTTAGGGATTCGCCGGATATTCTACTTCCACCCTTCTGTATGTCATCACTCTTTGAGTGCACATTTGGTCTGCACGTCAGGTAATTCCGCGTCCGAGCGATCTTGGAATACTGCCGAACAGCAGTTCTCATCAAACTGTGAACCGAAAGCTGTTGTGCAGCCTTTATTCGGTTGACGTTTCGGCGCGGGCGGCTTCTCAGTGTGATTGAAAGCGCAAGAGATCGAGGGAATTATCCATCCAAGAATCATTCAGTTTTGCAAAAGCCATAAATGGAAAATGAAGAATTAGGCGACTGGTGAGAGGTGCACCCCAACCGACTTTGAGGAAGCAGGCGAAAGGCCGTCAGATGAATACAAATGTGTGGGAATAGGAAGTGATAGAATCTTATATGTATTTGTCTCCCTCCAAAGGTGTCTTACTGTCCTCTCGACTGTTGCCGTACGGTCACCAAGGTTGCTTTGAGGGTTTTTCTACCCGCGCCGCGGTGCGTACGAGCACCGATTTGGTCGACGTCCTGGTGTTTTTGTTTTGTTTTTAATGCTTAAAATTCAGTCGATTGTTATTCTCTATAATACCCCGTTTGCTATAATGTGATTATATCCACCGCCACAATCACAATAACATTAGATAGTAATGTCAAAGTATTTACGAATCAACACCAACCACGTAGAGCGTAAGGAACGTATGAACGCACCTGGAACGTTGAACGCTAAAATTTTGCACATGTAAAGGTAGTGTCCCAGGTCTTTTCGTTTTTCACCTCCGACGGTTCTACTCTCCTGCGTATGTCTTTGGCCTCCGAGAGGAAAAGCAACTATGGCCACTCTATAGGGTATCGAGTTTCCTCAAGCTTCGCAATAATTAAACATCGGCTCTATGATCTCTGCGACAACACGGCTCTCCATCGACCACCTGTCCAGCTTTCAGCTCCTTCCGCAACGACGCTCTCCTCGATTTGTACCCGATTCGTTTGCTGCTTAATCCCCTCCGAACTTCTTCCAGTGAAGTCGCTGCCTTATGCTCACGTAATTGGTTTATAGCGCCATTTTATGGTAATGTCATGCAGTCAGCAATGTAGCTTGCGGAATCCCAATACCACCTCTAAGCCCCCATATGCCAGTCTAGGCTAATCTGTCATCCATCACCATAGTCTACGGCTCCCTGCATAGAGAGACTCATCGCCATTGCCTCCTCAAATCTGGGCAACTGACCATAAGGACCTGGAATTGAGATATTCTGATTGCACTTGAAATGTGCTGGTATGGTTCACTCTGGTATGTCTCAGGTTCATCACATATCCTACTATATATAAAGGAGCAAGCGTGTGTGTGTGTGTCACTGTGTGTGTCACTGTGTGTGTCACTGTGTGTGTCACACCGTCCGTCCGTCCCACTTTGAGTTGGGGCGCGGCAGCCGAACACGTCGGCGACCGCGCATGGCGAGCCGCAGACGTGCCGAACACGTCGGCGACCGCGCATGGCGAGCCGCAGACGTGCCGAACACGTCGGCGACCGCGCATGGCGAGCCGCAGACGTGCCGAACACGTCGGCGACCGCGCATGGCGAGCCGTAGACGTGCCAAACACGTCGGCAACCATGCATGGCGAGCCGTAGATGTGCCGAACACGTCGGCAAACGTGCCTGGGCATTTAGATGACCATCGACGGGAGGCGTTGACAGCAGGGAAGGCAATCGATATCGATCGATATTATCGATTTTTTGAGGATGACGTTCAAGCGGCACGAAACTTCGGCCCTGGGGGTAACCGAGGTCGCTGAACACGAATCTGAAGTCGGATCAATCGATATCGATCGATATTATCGATTTTTTGAGGATGGCGTTCAAGTGGCGCGAAACTTCGCCCTTGGGGTAATCGAGGTCGCTGAACACGAATCTGAAGTCGGATCAATCGATATCGATCGATATTATCGACTTTTTGAGGATGGCGTTCAAGCGGCACGAAACTTCGGCCCTGGGGGTAACCGAGGTCGCTGAACACGAATCTGAAGTCGGATCAATCGATATCGATCGATATTATCGATTTTTTGAGGATGGCGTTCAAGTGGCGCGAAACTTCGCCCTTGGGGTAATCGAGGTCGCTTAACACGAATCCGAAGTCTACCAATCGATATCGATCGATATTATCGATTTTTTGAGGATGGCGTTCAAGTGGCGCGAAACTTCGGCCTTGGGGGTAATCGAGGTCGCTGAACACGAATCTGAAGTCGACCAATCGATATCGATCGATATTATCGATTTTTTGAGGATCACGTCGAGGAAGATCAGCCGATCCATCTCGATTAACATAATGGTCAGAAGGCCTAGGAAAGAATAGGAAACCCGTAGCGGCCATGGCGTCCTATTCTCGGGGTTTGGGGGCGAAGCCCCCAACCAGTCGTAGGCGGCCGCTAGGCCGCCGAACGACTGGTATCTCATATTCTTCACATATCCATCACTGGGTATGCTCCGACTTTTCTTTTTGTGAAAATATATCCGGATTCATCGCTTTAGACTATGGTTATTGTGTAGAGTTGGCTGATGAGCGTCTAACGCTTCAATCTGTTTTTTCTCTTGAGAGCACCGCTTACTTACTGTTGGTGCGGACCAGCCTAGCTACAGCGGATGAGAGCAGAGGATTGGAATCTCCGCTAGGCCATTTAAACTCAGCCAACCACTTCATTCGTCGTAGAATTTTAGCAACTCGTAATGTGGGACAAATTGAGGACGTGGAATGAGCACAGTCTAGTATAGGAGACTGATGCAATCGCCGTCAGTATTAAACCTCATTGACCATTCGCTTAAGAGGGAGGGGGGGGCAGCTTTCACGCCACAACGGAGATTCGTAGTTCCTGCGTTAATAATGCCGAAATTGTCGGAGGTCGAAGATCCGACTCATCTCACCTGATGTTTAAGCTCACATACGTAAAGACATATTGAGGGTTCTCGATTGTTTGTTCCAGCAGTCAGTGGTCTACTATCTTTGGTGTAACTGTACATGATTAGGAACTTGGATCGCATCTACTATCGCGGTTTCTTCTAAGAAGCACCTTGGAGCTTCACAGTCTGTCGCTAGGCAACCAAAAGGTTGCGAAGCGAACACAACACTATTTATGGACTATAATGACTCGATTTAATCACATTCTGATGAATGGGTGGACATTTACAGCGACATGAAGAGCGCGTCGCTGTCCCAGGGATATGCTTGCAAGAGGGCGCCCTAGGTAAAATCCTGCGGTCTAGAAAACCTAGAAGGTATGCTATTAGTTGGAGCTTTTGATTTAATAAATTTATGCTGAACAGAACACCGTACTCCTCATATCGTGATATAGGAAGGTTTGGGCTGCTCCAGCGAATTCTCGGCTGCTAACACTTTGTTGACAGTCCATCCGAAGGCGCTGCACATTCAACAGAGTAAATGGGGCTCTTGCATAACTCCTGCTTTTAATCGAAACTTTTTCCAAACTTTTCATTTTTCCAGTTAAAAAAATGCAGATTCCTATAACCCGACGAAGTGAATGCGAAGCCTTCCTCCCAAAATTTCGTTTTTCTCTGAAAACTTCTCCAGGACTTTTCGCTTCTTATCTACATCCAGAATCCGTCTCTTTGAAATTGAATAATTCTCTTTGGATAGCGCGAGTACGGATAGTAATGCTTGCGCACTTTCTATGTGGTAGCGCGGCCGACCGATGAAAACCACCTGTGTGTCACTTTTGCACGTCCATGACCGGTCATCAGAGGATTATTAACGCTCTAAAAAGCATTGGCTACTAACCCTGTCACTTCACTTTTGCCATTGTTTCAGCCCAAATCCCGTTTTTCGGAGCACAGTGGAAGGACTTTTCGCCCAACCTTCATAGGCATCCATTCAGCCTTTTCCAGCGGCTGCATCATTATTTTGTGGCAAATCATTTAGAAACGGAACCTCTCTATCCTAGAGCTCACACTTGTGTCACAGGCTCACCTCGCAGTTTGTTCAGGTGTACGTAGCCGCTCCCTGCGCGTAATCAAGTAACCTTTACCTTTCGGTGCAGCCTTTTCCAACTTATTTTGCTCCATGAATGCCTAGATTCTTTGCTTGCGCGCCATGCCTGCTAGCCGTTACTCAAAGGGTTTGGGCATCGTAGTGAGCTCTTGAGTGGGTAGTACTTGGAATAGCTGGAAGCAAACGCAAGTGCTTTGCTCCCCGAACCGATCTTATCTTCTGGTTCCACCCCACCCCGACCAAGCTGGATTTCCACCGTTTTCGGATCCGCGAAGTTGAGCTATAGTTCACTAGGATGGCTAACATTGACTAGCCATCACGTGTCACGCGGGCAAGCTTCAAGGTGCCTTTACGATATCACGTAAAAGTTATAGTTCGCCGAAATTTATCTCAACTTTTCTTTTTCTTTGTTCTTTTTCTCAATTTTTCTTTTTCTCGACTTTCGGTTTTTACTATTAATTTCTGGAGAAACAAAACATTCTAACAACCTATAAAAACTTAATGGACGCATTTTCGGGCCGCTTGAATAAGCCACTGTCCATCTTTTGCCAGAATTATGTTGGTGTCAGGCAAAAAATTATTTACTGCTATAACGACTTCCTTTTTTGACCTTGTTAAATTTGAACTCAACCAGGTCCACCGAATAGGAGCGGGGGGGGGGGGGAGAAGAGGAGGCAGGCAATATGGTTACCGATACAATACGTTGTTTTTCTGTTGGATTCGCTTCAGTCCATTCTTGTCCCTCTAACCTCAAATGTATTGAGACTGGCAGGGAATTTAGATTTTGCGTTATGTTTCACCCAGTGCTTTCTATTTAAAGTTTTTAGAGTAGAACATATATAGATGCCTATTCTCCGGAAATTGCTCAATTCGGTTGAATGACCATACAATTTTCGAAAGAATTCCTATTCACCTACGGAATGCCAGCAATCAATTTCCAGCTCTGCTCCAGTGGCGAATCTGTTTTTTATGCTCTAGTGGCAACCTTATTCTCCGCAGAGCTCTGTACAAGTCGTAATACGCCCCTTTTTTGGTAATGAAGACACCTTTTTTGTAATAATACCAGCGTCGGTTGCGGGCTTCGCCCGCACCCGACTCTGGCCGGGCGGGCCACGCTAGGCTAGCCGGCTTCGCCGGCGTCGTGTATGGTGAGCCATGTGGGGTCAGAAACCCAACCCAACCTCGAGCCCGCTAGGGTCCCCACAACCCAGCGTCGGTTGCGGGCTTCGCCCGCACCCGACTCTGGCCGGGCGGGCCACGCTAGGCTAGCCGGCTTCGCCGGCGTCGTGTATGGTGAGCCATGTGGGGTCAGAAACCCAACCCAACCTCGAGCCCGCTAGGGTCCCCACAACCCAGCGTCGGTTGCGGGCTTCGCCCGCACCCGACTCTGGCCGGGCGGGCCACGCTAGGCTAGCCGGCTTCGCCGGCGTCGTGTATGGTGAGCCATGTGGGGTCAGAAACCCAACCCAACCTCGAGCCCGCTAGGGTCCCCACAACCCAGCGTCGGTTGCGGGCTTCGCCCGCACCCGACTCTGGCCGGGCGGGCCACGCTAGGCTAGCCGGCTTCGCCGGCGTCGTGTATGGTGAGCCATGTGGGGTCAGAAACCCAACCCAACCTCGAGCCCGCTAGGGTCCCCACAACCCAGCGTCGGTTGCGGGCTTCGCCCGCACCCGACTCTGGCCGGGCGGGCCACGCTAGGCTAGCCGGCTTCGCCGGCGTCGTGTATGGTGAGCCATGTGGGGTCAGAAACCCAACCCAACCTCGAGCCCGCTAGGGTCCCCACAACCCAGCGTCGGTTGCGGGCTTCGCCCGCACCCGACTCTGGCCGGGCGGGCCACGCTAGGCTAGCCGGCTTCGCCGGCGTCGTGTATGGTGAGCCATGTGGGGTCAGAAACCCAACCCAACCTCGAGCCCGCTAGGGTCCCCACAACCCAGCGTCGGTTGCGGGCTTCGCCCGCACCCGACTCTGGCCGGGCGGGCCACGCTAGGCTAGCCGGCTTCGCCGGCGTCGTGTATGGTGAGCCATGTGGGGTCAGAAACCCAACCCAACCTCGAGCCCGCTAGGGTCCCCACAACCCAGCGTCGGTTGCGGGCTTCGCCCGCACCCGACTCTGGCCGGGCGGGCCACGCTAGGCTAGCCGGCTTCGCCGGCGTCGTGTATGGTGAGCCATGTGGGGTCAGAAACCCAACCCAACCTCGAGCCCGCTAGGGTCCCCACAACCCAGCGTCGGTTGCGGGCTTCGCCCGCACCCGACTCTGGCCGGGCGGGCCACGCTAGGCTAGCCGGCTTCGCCGGCGTCGTGTATGGTGAGCCATGTGGGGTCAGAAACCCAACCCAACCTCGAGCCCGCTAGGGTCCCCACAACCCAGCGTCGGTTGCGGGCTTCGCCCGCACCCGACTCTGGCCGGGCGGGCCACGCTAGGCTAGCCGGCTTCGCCGGCGTCGTGTATGGTGAGCCATGTGGGGTCAGAAACCCAACCCAACCTCGAGCCCGCTAGGGTCCCCACAACCCAGCGTCGGTTGCGGGCTTCGCCCGCACCCGACTCTGGCCGGGCGGGCCACGCTAGGCTAGCCGGCTTCGCCGGCGTCGTGTATGGTGAGCCATGTGGGGTCAGAAACCCAACCCAACCTCGAGCCCGCTAGGGTCCCCACAACCCAGCGTCGGTTGCGGGCTTCGCCCGCACCCGACTCTGGCCGGGCGGGCCACGCTAGGCTAGCCGGCTTCGCCGGCGTCGTGTATGGTGAGCCATGTGGGGTCAGAAACCCAACCCAACCTCGAGCCCGCTAGGGTCCCCACAACCCAGCGTCGGTTGCGGGCTTCGCCCGCACCCGACTCTGGCCGGGCGGGCCACGCTAGGCTAGCCGGCTTCGCCGGCGTCGTGTATGGTGAGCCATGTGGGGTCAGAAACCCAACCCAACCTCGAGCCCGCTAGGGTCCCCACAACCCAGCGTCGGTTGCGGGCTTCGCCCGCACCCGACTCTGGCCGGGCGGGCCACGCTAGGCTAGCCGGCTTCGCCGGCGTCGTGTATGGTGAGCCATGTGGGGTCAGAAACCCAACCCAACCTCGAGCCCGCTAGGGTCCCCACAACCCAGCGTCGGTTGCGGGCTTCGCCCGCACCCGACTCTGGCCGGGCGGGCCACGCTAGGCTAGCCGGCTTCGCCGGCGTCGTGTATGGTGAGCCATGTGGGGTCAGAAACCCAACCCAACCTCGAGCCCGCTAGGGTCCCCACAACCCAGCGTCGGTTGCGGGCTTCGCCCGCACCCGACTCTGGCCGGGCGGGCCACGCTAGGCTAGCCGGCTTCGCCGGCGTCGTGTATGGTGAGCCATGTGGGGTCAGAAACCCAACCCAACCTCGAGCCCGCTAGGGTCCCCACAACCCAGCGTCGGTTGCGGGCTTCGCCCGCACCCGACTCTGGCCGGGCGGGCCACGCTAGGCTAGCCGGCTTCGCCGGCGTCGTGTATGGTGAGCCATGTGGGGTCAGAAACCCAACCCAACCTCGAGCCCGCTAGGGTCCCCACAACCCAGCGTCGGTTGCGGGCTTCGCCCGCACCCGACTCTGGCCGGGCGGGCCACGCTAGGCTAGCCGGCTTCGCCGGCTTCGTGTATGGTGAGCCATGTGGGGTCAGAAACCCAACCCAACCTCGAGCCCGCTAGGGTCCCCACAACCCAGCGTCGGTTGCGGGCTTCGCCCGCACCCGACTCTGGCCGGGCGGGCCACGCTAGGCTAGCCGGCTTCGCCGGCGTCGTGTATGGTGAGCCATGTGGGGTCAGAAACCCAACCCAACCTCGAGCCCGCTAGGGTCCCCACAACCCAGCGTCGGTTGCGGGCTTCGCCCGCACCCGACTCTGGCCGGGCGGGCCACGCTAGGCTAGCCGGCTTCGCCGGCGTCGTGTATGGTGAGCCATGTGGGGTCAGAAACCCAACCCAACCTCGAGCCCGCTAGGGTCCCCACAACCCAGCGTCGGTTGCGGGCTTCGCCCGCACCCGACTCTGGCCGGGCGGGCCACGCTAGGCTAGCCGGCTTCGCCGGCGTCGTGTATGGTGAGCCATGTGGGGTCAGAAACCCAACCCAACCTCGAGCCCGCTAGGGTCCCCACAACCCAGCGTCGGTTGCGGGCTTCGCCCGCACCCGACTCTGGCCGGGCGGGCCACGCTAGGCTAGCCGGCTTCGCCGGCGTCGTGTATGGTGAGCCATGTGGGGTCAGAAACCCAACCCAACCTCGAGCCCGCTAGGGTCCCCACAACCCAGCGTCGGTTGCGGGCTTCGCCCGCACCCGACTCTGGCCGGGCGGGCCACGCTAGGCTAGCCGGCTTCGCCGGCGTCGTGTATGGTGAGCCATGTGGGGTCAGAAACCCAACCCAACCTCGAGCCCGCTAGGGTCCCCACAACCCAGCGTCGGTTGCGGGCTTCGCCCGCACCCGACTCTGGCCGGGCGGGCCACGCTAGGCTAGCCGGCTTCGCCGGCGTCGTGTATGGTGAGCCATGTGGGGTCAGAAACCCAACCCAACCTCGAGCCCGCTAGGGTCCCCACAACCCAGCGTCGGTTGCGGGCTTCGCCCGCACCCGACTCTGGCCGGGCGGGCCACGCTAGGCTAGCCGGCTTCGCCGGCGTCGTGTATGGTGAGCCATGTGGGGTCAGAAACCCAACCCAACCTCGAGCCCGCTAGGGTCCCCACAACCCAGCGTCGGTTGCGGGCTTCGCCCGCACCCGACTCTGGCCGGGCGGGCCACGCTAGGCTAGCCGGCTTCGCCGGCGTCGTGTATGGTGAGCCATGTGGGGTCAGAAACCCAACCCAACCTCGAGCCCGCTAGGGTCCCCACAACCCAGCGTCGGTTGCGGGCTTCGCCCGCACCCGACTCTGGCCGGGCGGGCCACGCTAGGCTAGCCGGCTTCGCCGGCGTCGTGTATGGTGAGCCATGTGGGGTCAGAAACCCAACCCAACCTCGAGCCCGCTAGGGTCCCCACAACCCAGCGTCGGTTGCGGGCTTCGCCCGCACCCGACTCTGGCCGGGCGGGCCACGCTAGGCTAGCCGGCTTCGCCGGCGTCGTGTATGGTGAGCCATGTGGGGTCAGAAACCCAACCCAACCTCGAGCCCGCTAGGGTCCCCACAACCCAGCGTCGGTTGCGGGCTTCGCCCGCACCCGACTCTGGCCGGGCGGGCCACGCTAGGCTAGCCGGCTTCGCCGGCGTCGTGTATGGTGAGCCATGTGGGGTCAGAAACCCAACCCAACCTCGAGCCCGCTAGGGTCCCCACAACCCAGCGTCGGTTGCGGGCTTCGCCCGCACCCGACTCTGGCCGGGCGGGCCACGCTAGGCTAGCCGGCTTCGCCGGCGTCGTGTATGGTGAGCCATGTGGGGTCAGAAACCCAACCCAACCTCGAGCCCGCTAGGGTCCCCACAACCCAGCGTCGGTTGCGGGCTTCGCCCGCACCCGACTCTGGCCGGGCGGGCCACGCTAGGCTAGCCGGCTTCGCCGGCTTCGTGTATGGTGAGCCATGTGGGGTCAGAAACCCAACCCAACCTCGAGCCCGCTAGGGTCCCCACAACCCAGCGTCGGTTGCGGGCTTCGCCCGCACCCGACTCTGGCCGGGCGGGCCACGCTAGGCTAGCCGGCTTCGCCGGCGTCGTGTATGGTGAGCCATGTGGGGTCAGAAACCCAACCCAACCTCGAGCCCGCTAGGGTCCCCACAACCCAGCGTCGGTTGCGGGCTTCGCCCGCACCCGACTCTGGCCGGGCGGGCCACGCTAGGCTAGCCGGCTTCGCCGGCGTCGTGTATGGTGAGCCATGTGGGGTCAGAAACCCAACCCAACCTCGAGCCCGCTAGGGTCCCCACAACCCAGCGTCGGTTGCGGGCTTCGCCCGCACCCGACTCTGGCCGGGCGGGCCACGCTAGGCTAGCCGGCTTCGCCGGCGTCGTGTATGGTGAGCCATGTGGGGTCAGAAACCCAACCCAACCTCGAGCCCGCTAGGGTCCCCACAACCCAGCGTCGGTTGCGGGCTTCGCCCGCACCCGACTCTGGCCGGGCGGGCCACGCTAGGCTAGCCGGCTTCGCCGGCGTCGTGTATGGTGAGCCATGTGGGGTCAGAAACCCAACCCAACCTCGAGCCCGCTAGGGTCCCCACAACCCAGCGTCGGTTGCGGGCTTCGCCCGCACCCGACTCTGGCCGGGCGGGCCACGCTAGGCTAGCCGGCTTCGCCGGCGTCGTGTATGGTGAGCCATGTGGGGTCAGAAACCCAACCCAACCTCGAGCCCGCTAGGGTCCCCACAACCCAGCGTCGGTTGCGGGCTTCGCCCGCACCCGACTCTGGCCGGGCGGGCCACGCTAGGCTAGCCGGCTTCGCCGGCGTCGTGTATGGTGAGCCATGTGGGGTCAGAAACCCAACCCAACCTCGAGCCCGCTAGGGTCCCCACAACCCAGCGTCGGTTGCGGGCTTCGCCCGCACCCGACTCTGGCCGGGCGGGCCACGCTAGGCTAGCCGGCTTCGCCGGCGTCGTGTATGGTGAGCCATGTGGGGTCAGAAACCCAACCCAACCTCGAGCCCGCTAGGGTCCCCACAACCCAGCGTCGGTTGCGGGCTTCGCCCGCACCCGACTCTGGCCGGGCGGGCCACGCTAGGCTAGCCGGCTTCGCCGGCGTCGTGTATGGTGAGCCATGTGGGGTCAGAAACCCAACCCAACCTCGAGCCCGCTAGGGTCCCCACAACCCAGCGTCGGTTGCGGGCTTCGCCCGCACCCGACTCTGGCCGGGCGGGCCACGCTAGGCTAGCCGGCTTCGCCGGCGTCGTGTATGGTGAGCCATGTGGGGTCAGAAACCCAACCCAACCTCGAGCCCGCTAGGGTCCCCACAACCCAGCGTCGGTTGCGGGCTTCGCCCGCACCCGACTCTGGCCGGGCGGGCCACGCTAGGCTAGCCGGCTTCGCCGGCGTCGTGTATGGTGAGCCATGTGGGGTCAGAAACCCAACCCAACCTCGAGCCCGCTAGGGTCCCCACAACCCAGCGTCGGTTGCGGGCTTCGCCCGCACCCGACTCTGGCCGGGCGGGCCACGCTAGGCTAGCCGGCTTCGCCGGCGTCGTGTATGGTGAGCCATGTGGGGTCAGAAACCCAACCCAACCTCGAGCCCGCTAGGGTCCCCACAACCCAGCGTCGGTTGCGGGCTTCGCCCGCACCCGACTCTGGCCGGGCGGGCCACGCTAGGCTAGCCGGCTTCGCCGGCTTCGTGTATGGTGAGCCATGTGGGGTCAGAAACCCAACCCAACCTCGAGCCCGCTAGGGTCCCCACAACCCAGCGTCGGTTGCGGGCTTCGCCCGCACCCGACTCTGGCCGGGCGGGCCACGCTAGGCTAGCCGGCTTCGCCGGCGTCGTGTATGGTGAGCCATGTGGGGTCAGAAACCCAACCCAACCTCGAGCCCGCTAGGGTCCCCACAACCCAGCGTCGGTTGCGGGCTTCGCCCGCACCCGACTCTGGCCGGGCGGGCCACGCTAGGCTAGCCGGCTTCGCCGGCGTCGTGTATGGTGAGCCATGTGGGGTCAGAAACCCAACCCAACCTCGAGCCCGCTAGGAATGCTTCCTTACCCAGCGACGGCTGCCGGCTTCGCCGGCAACCGACGCTGAGTAAGGAAGCATCCCTAGCGTTGATAACGAAAAAGTGCAGAAAAGAGTAACGGGCCGTGTGGGGTAATGGTCAAGGTAAGGCTGTAGACATAGAGAAAAATTGAACGGAAGAAATGCCATCTGCGATGCAAAATAATAGTAAAAATGTGCGAAAAAGAGCAGCCGGTTGTCATACTGCACAGTGGAAAAGGATTCAATTTATTATGGAGTCGTAGCTTCCCTGGTGGTGGGGTAGTGGTAAAAGTATGGCGGCAAACATAGAGGTAAATTGAAACAAAAAACGGCTTATGTGAGGCAAAATAGCAAAAGAAAAATGCAGAACGGGGCAACCCGTTGTCATACTGAACAGTGGAAGAGGATTCAATTTCTGTAGTAGCAGCAACCCTGGTAGTGGTAAAAGGTAGTGGTAAAAGTATGGCGGTAAAAACAGTGGAAGGTTGCACCACACAGGAGAGCTGGGAAGGAACACTGAGGTATGACCACTAGACACGTATTGGGAAGAGACCTCTTTCGAAATCATCCTACTCAGGCAGTCGATGGTAGTCGATCGTAAACAACAGTGGTGGTTGGGAAGAGACCTCTTTCGAAATCACCCTACGTCAGGCAGTCGATGGTAAACAACAGTGGTGGACAACTGTCAAGCGTCTTCGTTTGGACAACTGGCAACCGCACCGCAAACTTGGGTGATTAAACCGGCTAGCTAGGCAGTATACGAATTGCGGGTGGCTAACATCGGACAAAAAACCCTTCCTCTTTTATATATGGGGGATTCAGCTTCGTTAAGGAATTTCATTGTTGTTCTATTTTTTTCTAGTTCCGTTTAGGAATACCAAAAACTGTGATATATACCTATTGGATTGTTCAAAAATGATGTCGAATTTGAACTGGAGTATTGGAATCCAGATATCCTCGCTCGAAGAGTTACACCAGCCCAATAACCATCGGAATCTACACATATCTAAAACTGTCGCTTTCTACATATCCTCCTTGATGATGTGTCTATGATAAGGTTCCCAATATTAATTACTTGTGTAAATATGATTGAAACAATTCCCGTCCGGTCAGAAGGAGGTGCGGGTTCGAGTTCCGCCTGGCGCTAGAAGTTTTGGTCGCAATAAAACATCGTTGTGACAGCTTACGACCTCGATACCAGCCAATTGAGGCTTAAAGAAACTGATTTGAATCGTTTCTATCAAGACCATCAGCTTAACTGTTCCCATGCTGATATCGGCGGCCAGCTCATCCCGGATACGGGTGGGTGCTGATCGGTCCCACGAGGTGTGGATGTTGCGTTCGATTAAACGGCGGCGGTGGTATAATGGCGTAGAGCATTCCCGCCCGGTCAGAGGGAGCTGCGGGCTCGAGTCCCGCCTGGCGCTAGAAGTTTTGGTCGCAATAAAACATCGTTGTGACAGCATACGACCTCGATATCAGCCAATTGAGGCTTAAAGAAACTGATTTGGATTGAAACAATAATTATAGTATTATTAATGTGGTTAATAACCTCTACTTCACAGACGTTGGTCTATTGGTGAAATACGCTTTCATAAATATCAGGCTGTCGCAAATTAATAGCCGAAACGAACCGCTTACTTCAAACTGCTATAACTCAGCGTAAATACAAGCTTATTAATCGTAGTAAAAACCACCAGAATCTATACATATTTGCAAACGAAACCGTGATGAACCTGATCCTTTACAATGAAAACTGAGATCACAGGAATTAACGAAATCAAGGAGGGCACATTCAACATCGGCCAAATTAGTGAATCGTTTCTGACGCATATGGGAATCAACAGCTCGGAAGCAGTGATAGTCAGGGGGGCGGGAAGGTCGGGAGAATATGGTGTGTGAGGAAGAACTTCGCTACCTAAATGGGTAAATTCTCGCCGAATGATTTGTGTGGCCTTGCTTTGCTCTGCAACAGGAGCGGCCCTTCTCTATGTATTCACTACTGTCGGCCACAATTTTTGCAACTTCTCATACATTTGGACTTAATCGCAATAGTAAGAAGCTGCTGTGACTGCCTGACTAGGTGGCAAAGAGCTGCAGGGCAAAGAGATTACACCTTTACAACACCACCACAAAGTTGGCGCAAGTTTTTTTTATGGTGAAGGTCGGGTTTAGGAAAGGATGTTGGAGAAGCACCCTAATCTACCCAGAAAAATCCCTGCTTCCTGTTGTCGTAGAGGACCCATTTTTCATCTACAGTTATAACAATAAGGCTTACAAATGGTCCTTTTTAGAGCGAAATAGCAGGTTGGAGCAAGTGTCGAGACGTGCCAGACGTTGCTCATCGGTCAGCTCATGAGGCACTCTCTTAGACATCTCATTCACCTTGCCGATTCTCGCCAAACGCCTTGCTACCGTACTATGATGTACGCCAAAGTTCTCTACTAACGTATGTACGCGCATTCGTCTCCGGATTTGCTTAGACGGCTCTCCTCAAAACGTCATCGTCCAGCGAGGACGTGTGCCCGCGACCCGGTCTCTCTTTGAGATCAAACTCGCCGGAAGCGAATTATTCGAGGCAGAGCCTCACCGTTCGTCCGCAAGCACAGTTCGTCCCAAGAGCGCAGCTAAAGCTACGGGATGCCTCTGCCGCAGAATGTCCCAATTTAGATTCGCAAATCATGACGACTCGATAGTCGCGTCTGTTCATGATTTTACTGAGCCCTGGGAAAGGCCGGCTAGAAAAATTAGAGCGACATTTAAATGTCTTTTGAAAGGGTAAAACCTACCGATCGATATGTGTGGCTTTCTCTGAGATGGAGTAACTAAGGGTAAAAAAACTTTTTTATTCATACATACCTCGAAACGGACATTAATTTTGCGACAACTTAATGCTGCAGCCACTCTTGAGTTCAAATGCGCCTCTTGGAATTTTTTTTTTTTGTGACGCACAGTTCGAAACTTTCACATAACGGTTCTTGCTCTCCAGAAATGGCAGCGAATTCCTCTTCCTCCTGCGTGCTCTCCTGTTCACCATGCAGGCCTCAATTGTTATAGTTTATGAACAAAGAATCATTTTGCAAATCACTTTAAACGCATCTAAACTCTGAATAAACATGATCTAATTAAGTCAAAATTATGTTTTTTTAAAGAAAAGTTTAACTAAAATTTTAAACTCGCAGAGTGTCTTAAGGACAAATGGTCACATTCTTTCCATAGACTCAATACATATTTGCATAATTTAATCTCAAACAATATATTTAGGTTTATTGTAAGGTGATAGAAGATCGAAATTCTGCGAGTGTGTTATGTGGATGGATTGTGCCACACACCCACTCTAAAAATTGTGCGATCAATAAGCTGACAGTGAAGGACCTGCCTACATGCGCCGAAATATTGAAATGGCACAAGAACAATAATAATAAAAGCAATTACCCTAAAGAAACACGCCACCGTTCTTCCCCGAATAACTTCACGTAAAGAGGATTTACAATGGCATTCGGATTCTGATTGCAAAGTTGTGAAGGCATACACGGCACATTCCCTTTACGCGAGAAATTATTTTCATTGGAGCAGGGTGCTATTAGGTTGGAAAAAAGTCTTTTCATTTTTTTCAAAGATTTATTACTTCACAACTACAAAGTCAAATCAGTTGAGACAACCTCCATTTTGTTCCGCTACACTTTTCCAAAGACTGGGTACTTTTCTAATTTCTCTCGCTTAAACGATTGCAGTTCTGGAGTCGAACCTTCGCTGAATCCAATTTTTGAGGTCTTCGTCCGTTTCAAAATATTTCTCTCCAATTTCTTGCTTGGAGATGGAAGAGATGGTAGTCGGTAGGGGCGAAGTCAGGGCTATACGGTGGATGTAGCCTTACCTCCCAGCCCAGCTCTTTATTGCTTCTCTTGTGAGTCTTGCAACATGTCGCTTTGCATTGTCATGCAGGATCATCATGTTTGACTTCTCAGGCCTCTTTTCTTGGAGAGCTGCGGCGACTTTGTGGAGTTGGCTACAGTGTGTGGCGGCGGTACGTGTCTCTCCACTTCTGAGAGTTTCCCAGTACATCACTTCTCTGATGTCACCAAACACGAGAATCCTCCTTTTGTGAGCATTGTGCTTGAGATCAGGCTTAGGGTTCTCTCCTTTTTGTACCCATTGTTTTTTCTTCGGAAGTTGGCATACAGAACTCAGGACCCATCGCCTGTCACAATCCGCTGCAGAAACGATTTTCTTTCGCGTCTGGACAGAAGAGAAGCAGCTATGGAGAGCCATTGACCTTTCTGAGTGTCTGACGGGGCATGTGGAATCCAAGCTCCAAATTTCCATGCAAAGCCAAGATTCTTCAGATGGATTCCCACTATCCTATGAGACACTTCGAGCTTCTCTGCCAGTTGAGTTGTCGTCTGCCTACTATCGGTACGAAGAAGATGGAGTAGTTCAGTGTCGTCCAATTCATTTGGCCTTCCTGACCTTGCTTTGTCCTCGAGTGAATAGTCTCCCTTTAGAAACTTTCCGAACCACTCATAACAGGCGCGATGAGTAGTAGATCCCAAGCCATATATTTGGTCAATTTGGTCGGCTGCCAGACGTGCTGCAGATCCTTTAACGATTTCATGAAGAATGGCGTGCCGAAAATGGCGCAGAGGTAGATCTGGCGTTGAGTCCGGAAGAATGGGTAGATAATGAAATACACAAGAAGGGTCTTGACCTATGTCCATGTGCGAACGGTAGACAAGTGTGATAAGGATAAGGAGCACATATTCAATTTGAGCTACACCAGAGCGAAAGTGCCTGCTAGGTGGAAGCATGCTTTTGTGACTCCCATCCTTAAGAAGGCCCCGCTAAATGATCCCAGGAACTACCGGCCAATAAGCATCACCTCAATCTTTGCAAGAACTTTCGAAAAAATACTTAAGAAGCACATCCTGAGTCATCTTGAGGCTCATGGTGTAATATCTGACAACCAATACGGTTTTCTCAAGGGCAGATCTGTAGAAACAGCCGTTCTTACCTCCTTGAATGACTGGTCAAGGGCTGTTGAAGAGAAGAGACGCACAGATGTTGTGTATTTTGACTTTTCAAAGGCTTTTGACAAAGTATCAGTCAAAAAATTAATGGCCAAGTTGGAGACAGTTGGTGTTCACCCCACAATTGTAAACTGGATCCGAGAATTTCTAACAGGAAGAACTTATCAGGTTAAGGCTAAGGACCAGTTTTCCGATGTCTTCTCAGCTTTAAGTGGTGTTCCTCAAGGAGGTGTTTTATCACCAATCCTATTCTTGTTATATACCTATGAACTCCCTAATTGCATAATTAATTTGGGAGTCACTTGTAAAATGTATGCTGATGATGTAAAAATCTACAGAAGAATAGATGGTGCACAGGATTCAATGTCTCTCCAGACGGCAATAGATTTCATTAGTTCTTGGGCAGAAAGATGGGAGTTGCCACTTGCAACTGAAAAGACGCACTTTCTAATGATTGGATCCAATTGTCATACCCAAACACTGACGTATCGAATTAATGGTCAGGCTCTGAAAAAGGTGGATGAAGCTCGTGACTTGGGTTATATTATAACGAGTGATTTGTCTTTTTCAAAGCACTGCCAACTTTTGGGGAAGAAGGCAAGTTTCCGTATCTATAACCTGTTCAGGGCTTTGAAATCCTGTATTCCCGAGATCTACATACGGGTTTTCAAAAGCTATGTTCGACCTATCGTTGAAACTGGAACTACAGTATTCAATCCATCTAGAAATAGGGATATCGATCTTTTGGAAAGCGTACAAAATAGCTTCACGAGGAGGCTCATGATAAGATGTTTTTCAGTGGATTACAGCTCGATTCCAAGTGGTTCCCAACGGTCTGAGTTCTTTGGTCTTCCATCATTGAAGAACAGAAGGAAAACGGCTGATATTGTCATGATGTATAAAATTTTGTCCAGGAAGTTATCAATCAATCCGGGAGATTTCTTTGAAGGGATGCTGACAAAATCTGTAAGAGGAAAGCTTAAGCTCCGAGTGTCGATTGCTAAGTCACGGATTAGGTCAGATTTTCTAACCTACAGGGTTCTCAAAGAATTCAACTTGCTGCTTGGCAAGTACGATGATTTGGCGAGACTGTCTGTGCACGTGTGTAGAAGGTCTACTACATGTTGAATTTCGTGAAGTGCTCGAAGATATGCTACTACTCATGCATCGTTTGACAGTGATTGTTAATTGTTATGTTTTGGGCTAGAAATTTTTTCTTCGTTCCCTTTTTAACATCATTGATGCTAGACTTTGTTCTACGCTATAAATAAATAAATAAATAAATAAAATAAAGGATAAAGGACGGCGTTACTCAATCCCCTCTGGGATGCGCCAGCGCATTCTACTTCTAGGGGATGTCGTGGAGGTGACATGAATGCGTATTTGGCCATACAATGACTTGCGGTGGCCAGCCGATGAACAAGTCAGCGCTTTATCCTTCCCAGACACGTCTGGTACCAATTCACCGACCCCGGAGGGATGGAAGGCTTGGTTGGCCTGGGCGGGAAATCCGAACCAGGAACCTGGTATCGGGTGCACGCGACAGTCGCGCCTCCTCCGACTGCGCTACACGCGCCCAGACAAGTGTGATAGGATTACAAAATCAGCAATCAATATTGGCTAGTGCGTTTACAAGGAGAACGGTAAAAAATTTTTCGAAGTGTGAAGAGACTTTTTTCCAACGTAATAGAATTGTAAGTCTGCTCTAAATCTTTGCATATTTCTTCTAAAATGCGTGAGTTTTTTATGTTTTTCATAACTTTTTAGCAAAAGAGATTACATTATCTTCATTAAAAAGTGTTTACATTGATCATGGATATGTTCACTTTCGAATTTCTAGCGAGACACTTTAACAAGAGAAATAGGCATTTTGCAAACCAAATCAGACTTATTCAAAATTGAAATAAACACCACCTGAGGGAGGTCGAATATTGTTTCTTTAAAGAAAATTTCTAATGGAAACTCAAGTAAGCTAATTGTTCTAAGGAAAAAGTGACTACAGTGTATGAATAGATGCAAATTTTCGATCAATTCACCTCAAAAAATATTTTTATGTTTGTCCAACAAAGCAAAGTTTTGCGGTGTGTTAGACTGAGAGATTACGCTATGCATTTTCTACACATATCGTTGCCTACTGAATTGACTGTGTGAAGCGCTATTTACATGTGTATAAATCTGGAATCATCAAAAACAACAACAATGGAACAACGTGCCAAAATTCCCCACTACGTAACATCGCGTAAACAGCAAATTTCACTATCAGTCAAATATGCATTGCACCGCTCTTGAAGTGCGCAGGGCATATTCTCTTCACATGAAAAATTATCTCTATCGACGCACTTCCGAGTGAACCTTAAAATACCGTCTCGTCATTATCGTTGTTTCTTTAGCATTGCTACTTTATTTGAACTAAGCGGTTTGGGATTTGGATTTCCCTATGCTTTGTCATTCGCCGATTTCGAACTCGAAAATTCACGATTTGTATATCAGAAAAATCTTTCATAATTAAGGCCACTTCGAATGTTTCTGTAAGATATACGACCTTGCTGGAGTTGGACCTTGTCCCTGCACCTCTTCATGGAATAGGTGTGTCTATTTGCTAACGTAGTAATTTTCTGGTTGGAGCAGAGAGGATGTTCGAATTGTACACAGCAGGCAGTAAGACATGGTTTACAAAAACCACATATCTAGAACAATACAGAAACTGCTTAACGTAATATAATATGTAATGGGAGTTGATTTCGTCACACGTCCCAAAGTACTGCTTTTATAAATATAGTTTTTTCTGCTTCTCTTCGAGCCAGCGCGGCGAATAGAATGGAAAATCAGTTCCATTGTTATTTTGTGGGCGTTCTCGAACGAGTTTGCATTGATTCCCCGCTACCAGTGCCATCATTAGCCTGATTGGGAGAGAATGCGGAGGGAAAGAATGCTCCGGCCGTCGCCGCCTTGTCTTCCCAAACCGAATGCTCTCCTGTAGCCGTCACCTCATCCTCTTCTGCCCCTTCGCAAGCCTGCTAGGGTTTCTGTGATCTCCACTTAGTGCCTACTGCCGCTTGCGTAGCCGGTCCAGTCTCCATTTCACTTCGTCCATTCCTCCCCACACGTCCAGCGAACTATTGCTGCCCGCCGCTGTGACGAGTGTTTCTCGAGGGTTCGCCCCAAAGCAGCAATATTTCCGCCACTTCGATTCCGCCGCCGCCCTGCGTCTCGCTGGGCTTCGTGGTCCCTCGGCGATGCATTTTCGAACAACTTGAAATTAGATATTTTCAGTGAACGCAGTCTTCGGCCATCTTCTCCACGACGCTTCGTGACGCTCCCCGGGGAATAATGAGCCTCGCTGGCAGCACAATGCAAGCTTATCGACAGTAAGTTCTTCTTCCGCTCATGTACTCTCCAATCCTGCACCTTCTGTCGTCCCTTGGAGGCAGGTGAGAATATTCATGAATATCTTAATAAGGAGCGAGCGGCTGGCGCCTTCCCACCTCTTCGCTGCCGTCTAATTGTGTTTCGTGCTCGCCTCGACGGCCTCCTCGGCGAGGGCTCACGATTTCTCTCCGGTTACTTGGCAACGATCAGCCACCGCAGAGAGATTTGTCTCATCCGCTCGTTCGCGCTCTGACGCAGCACCTCCTCGGGCGTTCCTCGCAAGCGTTCTGATGACTGCTTCTTAACGAGTCAGTTTGGTGAGTAGACCTTCAAAGGTTCCCTTAACTGCTCAAATCGCCGGCCCATTTTGAAGCATTTTTGCACCTACACCGCGGAGAGCGGTGAAAGGAAGTTATTGAAATGGAATTGGGAAATTCCTTGCTGTTCCCGCGCCAAGTAGCTGTTGCTAGCTCCTCTCCTTTTTGGGGCTTACTTTTAAAAATCAACCACAAAAATCGACGACTGCAAAGTTACCTGTCTAGAAAATAGAAAATTGTTAAAGAGTGAGAACAAAGTGCTTCAGGGATAGGGATATGAACCGCGTCAATCAATCACTTAACGACATGCGTCACGCATTCTACTTCTAGGGGATGTCGTGGAGGCAATGCGTACTTGGCCTATACAATGACTTGCGGATCTTCTCAATGGAATTTGGTCACAATGACTTCAGCTTTATAATCCAAGTTGGATTTCTGGATCAGGTCGACCATTCCTTCGCACCGGGACGCAGATTGAAACGTGCCAGATCGGGAGGAAGGGGCATCGTCTCTTTATGTACGGAATGCCACTGCTACGCTCCTGCGCTTTCGCAGCTTGAAAACTGCGATTCATATCTGCACTACATCGTCCCTTACTTAGTGCACAGTATCGAAGTGGCATAAGACTACAGCAATATTTCGAGGAAGAAATAAGCCGAGATCCTAATGGGCGACAGTCGCATTGATCACCGGATGACCATTGCTAACATCGCTTAGACTCCGAAGCCTGCGACCAAATACAAAAAGGAACTGCCATAATTTGCTTTTGACCTAGGAAACCAAATGGTGTCACTGAGACCGTGTTCGTAATGGGTTATAAACAGAATTGTGGCATCGAACATCGCGTCTGCGGCCGTGGTCGCCGCTGACGCGACGAGCTGTCGTATTTAAAGTCCACGGACGTAAGGCTTTGTTGACACAGATCGGTGAATAGGTGCACAAATTACCTTGTGGAGTCCAATCTCTTGCTATCAGATTGAAACGTCTCAGACGACCTAAGCAGTCCTTCCGAAGACTATCGAAATCTGTAAATCTTATTTGACAATCTTGTTACGGTAGTGTTTCACATTGGAGACGGTATATTCGCGACTTCATCATTGGTTCAGTGATTAACTTAGGTCGCTACTAAGTTGATGTGCAATATGTACTTGGTGAGGTAGTATTTAACGTGTATTTAACTTTATTCAGGCTGGGAGAACAAGATTTTCTACACATTCTCCGATTAGCTTCTGGAGAATTGATATACAAACGTGCATCGTTGTACCGCCAGACATTTCCTTCCCTCGTGAACCAACGTTCCACTTGATTTGCCAGTGCTGGCAGATTTCTTAGGCTAAAGAGATGCCTACCGTGGCGTATTTTTTTACGAGATCAGAGATTGTCCTAAAAGGGGGGGGGGAGAGAGAGAGTTCTATCAAACAACGATCTCCCTCATTTCTTCTGTGCAAGCTTATCTCTGGAAACTATTCAAAGTGCGTGTAGGTCCATCTGCAAGATCGCTTCCTATTGTCATAAATGACCCAACTCTAAGCACAGACCACATTGTGTGCCACTGTGCTCCGTGCTTGGTGCATAATGACAACAATTTCCTCCCACTGCCTGCTGTTCTGCTATGCGGCCGAGTTATAACGGTTACGTTTCCTCCTGTGTTTTTTCGAGGGAATGAGAAATGATTTTATATGGGTCAGAAAGCCGGTGTCCCGCTCCATTTAAGAAGTGATACGTCGCGACTTTATTTTTGCTAGCCAATCAACCTGGAACTCATCAACGTTAGTCACCGCTTTGTGAATTGTACATTTACTTGAAGACTCCCTGCCTTTGATTTTTTCCATGGATACTTGATGCATGATTCGCGTCACAGGTTTGCTGAAGGTATCCTTCCCGAACGGTATCGAATCGCCGACTTGTTTCGGCTGCTGCAGTGCCAATTTTGAATTCTAAAATATGAAAAACGTGAAAATTTCACGAATGTTTCCTACTTTCTACATCACAAAAACCTTGCAGAAATTGAACAAGTTTTGAATATTCCCGGATGGTGCTTAAAGTTTTGCTAACACTGATTCCGCTCTTTAAAAGGTGTAGTGATCGTTTCCACCAACTCATCGAAATGATTGAGGTCTACGTAAATAATCGTGGAGTGGCAGAAGCTGACAGTGCGTACTTTTGGAGTAACCTTACATTTTGTTAGTTGTTTAAGAAATACTTGAACTTAGTTCAATGCAAACCTAGGAATTTCTGTTTTCCGTAGTCATCTTCTTGGATGAAGGACAAATGCGGTGTTAACCTAGCGTGGAATATGCTCCTCATTTTTCTCCTGCAGAACATCATTGAGGCAGCTGCGCAGCTTCGGCGTATACAATGGTGTTCAGCTGAAGGACACGGTAGTGCCTTATGCTTTCCAGATAAGGTTAGTAGCGGTTTGGCGACTGCAGAGGGATGGAAGGGCTAGCTCGATCGGACGAGGCCCAGACCATTCGGGGTGCACACGAGAGCCAGCGCCTTGTCCGACCTCGCTAGCCAGACCATAGATAAAGATGGATAGGCATAGTGCTGTATTGCTACGTCGCTGATAGCTCAGTCAGAAAAGGCGTGGACCCTATCCCCTTCACCCAGATTCTATTCAAGGCTCGGATCTCATCCTACTTACCTAAGACCTCCCCCCCACATCCTTCCGGAATCAGCGAATTGATGCTGCACCTGTCTCAAAAGCTAACATGTCCATCGGCTAGCCTCCGCAAGTCAATGGGCTTCTCCATCAGATATTGAATAGAAGTCGAATGCGTTCCGCATCCCCTTGCTGTAAGAGCTTATACTTTTCTTGTTTGACCCAAAGTGGCTGGTGCAGAAGATGGAAGCTGTTTGAAGGATATGTAGTTCCGATCAAAACTCCTGCGTTAGGCGGGACTCGAACCAGCACCTTCGGCGTCCCGAGCAACGATGCTACCCCTCACACCACCGACGCTATTTAGTCGCACGGAACATCCACGCCACGCTCTTACCAACACTCAGCAGTGATATCGGGATGAGGCGGTCGTTGATATTAGCATGAAAGCAATTAAGGCCTTCGTAGAAATGATATCAGTTCCAGCAGGCATCATCGCTGTTGTAAGGCGTAGCATCGCTGCGCGGAAAGTAAAAGGTGCTGGTTCGAATCCCGTCTGGCGCAAGAGATTTGATCGAAACTAGATATCCTTCTAACAGTTTCTGTCGTTTCATACTCGCTCCAGATCCTTATTCCTGTTTTTCCGTTTTTTTTTCTGCATGGTTTCTATTATCCTGCACGGAACAACCAATGTCTTGCTGGCCAACGTAGTTGTAGTTGTTCTGACTATCAGGTCTCGAGTTCTGGAGACAAAACTTTCTGTGTGGGACTCACGTAGACCGCGTTAAACCTTTACTGAGCAAAACTGCTGCAGCACATAAAGCGGCAAGAAGTGGCGGCAGCTCGTGATCGTCATAATAATGATGGTGGTTGCGCCTGAATGGAAGCCGTCCGGCAATAAGCGCAGCCCGCGTTTAGGACATGAGAAGACCATTATTGTGGCTCGCCGTAAACTCCTGTGCTTCCCCTTGAAGGTGGATCTGACCGGTACCTTTGTGCAGAAAATAATCTACATTTTTATACCATAAGGTCGAGAAGTGGCGGCGCTTTCGAAATTTTTGAGTCCTAGCATGGGCAGACTCTTCTAAAAACGCATTTATTCTAAGCAGCGCTTTGGCAAAGATACGCTTCTCGAACCCAGTTTTGCTTTTGCCTGATGACTTGCTGGCTGCCTTAGGCGTCAATTGGGCAAATCGGATTTAAGCCAATTTTGCATCCGGATGTACATAGGCTACGTACTGATGCGTTATTGGAGGCTCTTCAACCAGCAAACCAGTATTCCCCAGCTGTTCTCCTCTTGAAATTTTGTCACCGTTGGTTAGCAATGTGCTTGCTTGAAGGAATTTTTATAAGGATTTGGACCTCCGTCTCATCACCTCACTTGCGCCATCGTCTTCAGAATCCTTATTGTGATGTAGTGCTAGATTTTTAGGTCGCCTCTAAAGAGCAGTTCACAACAGCTAGCAAGGCTAGCAAACTCTTCCTTGAGCCATCACTAACATGCATGGTTAATCAGTTTTCTGCGAGCGTCTGTGTGCGCCATAAGGTTGCCTTTCACAAAACTCGATGAGACCTATATCTATTTATTCATTCGTTCATACTGTATATACATACACTCTTACATTGACTGTGGATACAAAAACGTATCCAGTCAATGTCATAATTGGTGTGGAGAACTGTAGCAATACTTTGCAAAACAATTTTGACGGGAGAGGGGTACACTCACTCAAAAAACATTTACTGGAAACAGGTTTTACTACAGCAGGAGTAATGTAAATATTCAGTAACGAAGGCTCTAGAATCTGCAGCTAGGATGAGCACACTAACGTCTTCTCATCCATGGCCAGATGCATGTGGTTTAGATCAGAATGTAAAACCGGAGCCTGTCTGTAATCCCCCTCCCACTCAACTCTCAATGTTCATATCTTCGAAAGTACTGGAGACCCAGAGCTCGATATGGCTGTACGTGCTTCAACTTTCGCACCCTCGTTCATAGTTTTTCAATTAATTTGCGCAGTGGTCAGGTGGAATCGAAGCACTTCAACGTGTTACGGATTCGCTGTCCATCCAAATCAATTGGCTTTGAAAAAGCTGAGCAATTATGGCCAGGTTCTGTAGACCATTTTCACATTAGATGAGTTCGTTTCAAGCATCGTTAGAGATTTCTAAAGCTAACCGGACCCCAAACTGAACATCTCTCAGACAAATTCTTTCAGACTAATCTGAAGGTGTCTTGTTGTTCGAAAAGTCAGCGCATCTTTCGAAAAAAGTCAGAACCAATTTCCACACAGAATTCAAAAATTCGTTCCGGCTTTCATGGCCGATTCAGTGTGAAGGACGTCGTCTGTTTTGATTTTAAAAGAGTCAATTGAAAAGCAGTCTAGCTGGTGCACCTAAACCAGGATATGCAGCAGCGAAATTTTCGACCAGCTCCACAAAGCCTTCCCATGCTCCCACCCACAACCAGCTCTCTCCCCTTAACACGGAGTACGCTTCGCGGCCTTCCTCCACATGCTGCCATGGAGGCGTTCCTAATGCTCTATGACTGGAGTCCACACGGAAGCACCACCTTCCCCACCCAACCACGCACCCGCTCCATGGGGCCGATGCCGGTGCTCGTGAGGGGGCGGTCTCTATGTAAGGACTATAGTTGTGCTCTCCCGAAAACTTCGAATAACCGAATATATTCGAATTGCGACGATTTTCGAGCATTCGAATTCGAATAACATTCGAAAATCGCGTTTTTTTCGAGCATTTGAATTCGAATACATTCGAAAATTGCGTTTTTTCGAGCATTCGAATTCAAATACATTCGAAAATCGCGTTTTTTCGAACGTTCGAACACGAATATTCGAATTCGAATAGAATTATTTGAATTCGACGAATGCTCGAATATTCATTCGGGGGCAACTATAGTAAGGACGGTCACCGCGTGAGCATTGGCCTTCGCCGCGGACGAGTTCTTGCTCATGACCTGCTGCAGACGTTAGTTTTGAACGTTTTCAATTATTGAGGTTGGCTGTTGTAGCCTTGAAGGTCCTCTGGTCGGTGGTATTCAGGATCCTCTCGAATCCTCTGCTCGCCTTCGCCTTTGTAGAGAGCCACGCGGATTTTGACCTTGTAAACCGGAAATTTTGGAATTATAGTGTGTTTTGAGCCTCAAACTTGGGTAATTAAACCTTTATCTCAATTATTTTACATTTCTAGGCTAACGATTAATAAGATACAGTAGTTGGACACGGTAGATAGGCAAAGTATGCTGAACAGCTAAAAAACATTTTGTAGGCAAGGAATGTTTGACAGAGGAGGCCTATTTGCCATGCAAGGCCTAATCTTACAGGGAAGGCATTTTGGAGTCGCAAATGAATAAGAATAAAACAGGGCAAGGCAAAATGTTCGAGAGGCTACTCAGGAGGCGACTGTAATAGCGAACAGCTTTGTGTACGCTACAGTGAGGGACGGACGGTGGAGTGGCGTTCTGCCCCCGCCCTCTAAACAGAGGCGTGGCAAATGTCTGCGTCTCCACTATCTCGTAAGGCAGCCACTGGACTCTCGAGCAAGCCCAAGGGGTTGTGGGTGGGCGGACCAGGGTGACGAGGGGGTAGAACGCTCATCCCCCGGGCCGGACTAGATGTTTTACGGGGTCAATATATGAATACAATACATGGAGGAGACGAGATGTGATCAACATAGAAAGAGCCTGGAAGCGGCGCAGGTACTAAGCGGGCTTGTGCCCGCTTCATTATGAGACCATGTTCACGAGGCACTCAAATAAACACGGTTTCTGTGCTCTCCCCAACTCCGGGATGAGGTCGATATAACTTACTTGTTTTGAGGTACCTTGCCGGTGTACAGCGGGCACCAGCGCGCTTAGTGCCGCGGCGCAAAGTTTCAATACGGCCTGTTGATTGGACAATTGGGCGCTTACAATTCATGAACCCAAGAAGAAGAGAATTACCCAGGAACCAGATGACTAGTAATAGTGACCCAGGTGTCGCTATATTCCTTTCCGCTGCTACGGATCTCGATAACGTCCTGAGTTGCGGGAAAACATCTGTACTCGTGCTCAGACTTGAGAACGATTTACAAGTTTGAAGGAAATTCCAATGGTCAATCTATTTCAGATGAAGTTACTTGAGAAAACCCTGAGAAGATGACACACTATCGCTGTGAAAATGATTTTGTATAAACCCACTAATATATGTTGTGTAAGTTCCGATGCAAGTATAGCTGGGAGAATACCCTGCATCTGCATCCCAGCTGGCTTCTTTTCTTAAATGCACCAAACCAGAAGAATCTCCACAGTAGTAAACATTTGCATGGCCGTGCTTTGCATCTTGATTCAAGCAGATGTCAGAAAAATCGTCTGGATATTTCGAGGAAGTAGGGGGACTCATCGATCTAGACTGGGGTCCTGGGGTCCTTATTGGAAACTAATAGATTGATAGGACGCGTGTAGCGCAGTCGGAGGAGGCGCGGACTGTCGCGTGCACCCGATACCAGGTTCCTGGTTCGGATTTCCCACCCAGGCCAACCAAGCCTTCTATCCCTCCGGGGTCGGTGGATTTGTACCAGAATTGTCTGGGAAGGATAGAGCGCTGATTTGTTCATCGGCTAGCCACCGCAAGTCATTGTGTGGCCAAATACGCATTCAAATCGCCTCCACAATATCCCGTAGAAGTAGAGTGCGTGGCGCATCCCAAAAGAGATAGAATATCCTTCAATAGATTGATGTTGTTGCTTTACTCTGTTACACGTGTACCGGTGAAATGGACACCCATTGTGACGGTTTTGTCAGGGTAGAAAACAAGTGGCAACAGTCATTCCACACACCAATTCGAGCGTCTCTGAAGCAAAATCAGATCCATACTTTTCCTTTCCGGTGTTTCCTTCTCCGGTTCGCTCCGTTCATCAGCCCTTCTTCCTCGCCCGGCAACCAGTGCTCGTCAAACCATGTTCCCGGTCTCCACTGTCGCGAGAGTGGAACTGCACGTGTTCAGGGTCGTCGGGGGTTGCTTCACTCTGCCGCAGTGATTCGTAGTGGTGGGAGTTTCCCAAAAAAGAGGACGGCTCCGCGCTCCCGACACGGTGTTCCGCAGCCGCGGGCTCGTCCGCCGGCTGCGGGCGGCCGCCGCGCCGCGCTCTCTTTGGCCAGCTGCGGCGGCGGCGCGGCTGATCGCCGCCGGTCGCGCCCCCCCCGCGTCGGATTATCGATCCCTTCCCGTCGTGGGTGGGGGGGGGGGGGCAGCCGGCTGCGCCGCCCGCAGCTGATTTCCTTCATCTCCACGCATTCTGCCCTCGGAATTAGATCCGTCCGCACGAGTCATCGATCGGCCGAGGTCCGCCTCGCCACCGCGGCGTCGAGCGACTGTCCGCGCTCCTCTCTGCACCTCCTTGGCGTTCCCCCACACGAGGCTGCCGCCATGCTCTATCCAAGTCGCGTCGGGTTCATGCACACCGTTGGACTCCGATCCAGCCGCAGAAGTCCGAAAGGGGTGTGTTAACTCACGCGAGTTGCCCTCCCCTCACGGAAAATGGGTGTGCAGAAGATGTAGATCGCTCGAGCATAGGTGAAATGGTCTATGTTCGATACTCCAGTATTCTGTGTTCCCTCATAGCAATGTTTTGCTGCGATCAAAAATCTGGCGCCAGGCGGGACCCGAACCGAACCATCTGCTAGACGTCTGACTGCAAAGACATACATCAGTTCTGAAAGTGGCCATACTGAGCGACTCTATTGGGCCCCACCACCCCGAAACTGTCCACGTTTAGGAGGACAGCTAATGAAAATAGTGGTGATGACAATGTGACCCGTCCTCCCCGGAATCGATCAGCGCCGAAAATCTTTCGAGGGTTCTAGCTTCGAAGGCTGCGACCAGGTGTCGTTTTGCTGCAGAACATGACTCATGGGACGGGGGGCCGGTGACGAACAGGATACGCTGTGGCGCGGGCAGGGTTCTTTGTTTCATTTGGGTTCAGCCTCAATTCATCCAACGGTTCGAGTGTCGGCAAGCCGTCGTCGGATTTGTTTTGCAAAGATAGAAATCTGGCTCATGTGTCGATTGCCCTCTGACAGACGTTTTACGGACTAGATGCACAGTCGGCCTCCGCCCCCTCAAAAAGAATATGTGGAGTGTCCTAAAGGATAGGGCCTCAGTCAAAAACAGAAAATCCGACCATGAGAATGCCTGTGACTAGCGAACTCCTTTAACTCACACTTGCTCGCTCTTCTACACCTTCTGTCTTTCCATTTCTGAATTATTGCGTTCTGGGCACAGGAAAGATGTTCATCATCTTACTTTGTTCATCATCTGTTTTGCCTGTTTTATCGCAGCAGTAATTGTGCGGAGCAGCTCAGAAACCTTTTCTGTGTGGCGCCCGATTCCGTTGTTTGCTGTGCTATCTTCCCCTCTCAGGGAACGAAATCACTGTGATCTCCTACGCCCTGCATCCCTGTGCTTTGAATCTTCGTTCCCCTATAAATGTCAACGATGTCAGTGCTTCCAAAACGTGCGGCCGATAAACTTCTGCTCAGTTCTTCAGGCCACCTAGCTCTGCTCATCTGCAAGAGTGCTAGCCAGTGCACATTTCCCGAAACACGTCCCTCGCTCATAAACGCCGAATCGCTGCGAGTGATTTGGCAACTCGCCCAATCGTCGTGTCGCGGTAGTCGTAAATAGCCGGACTGCATGCCAAACTGGGACGGGATCGGTGTGAATCTCCCTTCGGTTTCATTAGCCACCTGCTTCCACCAGCAAGTCCGTTGTTTTGTGACGCATTTCTCTGAAGGCCTCTTCACAGATTGGTTCTGTTCCACTGTAGAGGGAGGGCCGTAGTGAGAATCGTAGAATTTGATTAACATCGAAACTTGCGGCTCATAGAATATACCCTTCAGTGAAGACTACCTCAACTACCTCTATCTAAGGTTTTTGAATAAAGATCCGTCGTTGTGACGAAACTAAAAGTTAGGCCAGTGTTGATCTGTGCCTAGCTGGGATGCGCCACGCGTTCTACTTCTATATCGTGAGGTAGTTTCGCTGCGTACTTACAGTGGCATTCTGCGGCCTGCTCAGTGTTTTATTATTCGCGGACATAAAATCTGCGATTGCGGAGAAACTGGAAGCTTGTTTGTTACTGGCCTCGTCGGAGAATAAGGCTGTAGTCGAACATGCGGCATTGAGTTCTCTTACCGCCTCACCCACGGCCCTCTAAAGAGTGGGAAAGGTAGCAGGATATGAGGCTAAGGTTTCTGCTGAGTTCCACTGCGATAGGCACTTTGGGTCTGTGGGGGAGGAGGGGAGACTGCTATTTCACTCAATCGACAGGGTGACTGGCGTCCCGGGTAAGGACCTGCGAAGCGTTCCCTTTCCGTTGGCTCACTTGTTTGGCTATACATGTATGGAGTTGTATACTTTCAATCTCCGGCACGTATAGGGAAACGGACTAGTAAAACGGGTGCCCTTGGTTGGGTGCTGAGCGCTGATGGGGAGGAGAGCACAGACTGAGCAGAGGAATGAGCTTCGGAGCTTGATGTGGCTAATTTTGACACTTGTGTGGTAGAGGTTAGGCCTGAATTAGAAGTACCTGCTTGAGCTCGCACCCACATAAGAATCCAATTTGCTACCACGTAAGGACCCAATCTTCTCGACTTTGTAGAACATATGCATTGAAGCGCCCTTCTACTAGTGGACTCAAAATTTCGGTCGCAGAAATCGGTGGCGAGCTATGATGACGGCCTACTGGGACCATGGCGCGAGTAGCTGTCGGTTAGATGTGACTATTTCCGATGTTCTGCAGTCTACTGGGGGCTGTTGGCAAGGGACGATTACACTCAGCCCATCCAAGCCCTCCATCCCTTTGGCATACTTGGAAAGGCAAGAAAGCCGACTTGTCGAGTGGTTGGACCCACAAACCGTCGCTGCCATTCCTTGGTAGATGGCGATGCCGAAACGTAAAATTAGAGTAGCGTGGCGCGGACCAGGGCCTTTCCAATGCTGTTGAAGGCTGTCACGCTCCGCTTCCATAAGGCCCCGTGCATACTTCCCGTCGCCGCGATTCCATCGCGGCGATGAGTTTTGCACAGCGACGCGAAAGAATTTGAATTTCTCTGTGCTCGACGCATCGCCCATCGCTCTGCAATGGGGCGCGACGGCGATCCGTCCAGGACCAAACGCTAAACACCGCGCGCGGCGCGAAAAAGTATGCCATGCCCGCGATGGGCGCGGGAAGCCATCGCGCATGCCGACCGTTACTGCTGCGGCGGCCGCGGCGAGGTTTCCTTTGACTATTCGACCGCGTGCGGCGGAACGGTCATGAACTGAGCGCCGCGATGGCATCGCGGCGATGGAAGTATGCCCCCGGCCTAACACGTGGTCGCTTTCGGACACTTCCTAGTCCTGACCACAGGACTCAGCAGCTCCTCGGTCCTCAACAGCTCTCACAATCAGCTGAGAGCCTCGATCGATTCGCCACACATTCGATCCGACGAGGGCTGAGTTGCGGCTCTGGCTGAGGCGAGCCTAAGAGGTGTTCGGGCGGACATCGATTTCCCATCCTCGGCTGCCCTTTCGTCATGGAAAAACTGTTTCCCCCTCGCCGCTCCTCTCAGCCTATGCACAGCGCTGCGCCGGATTCCATGCATCTCTGGGAGGGAAGGGGGGAATCTTCTCGAGGAGAGGGAATACGTTCCATTCACGGTTGCGCCGATTCCAGAATTTTCAGTAGTTCAATTACGATTGTGGTATCCACTCTTCGACTTCCTGCCTGCTTCGCACTTCGTTTTAATTTCTGGTGTCACTGCCGTCTCCGCTCATTGCTTAGAAAACGGGTATTGTTTTAGGCGAAAGATAGAGAGTTTGGCGAGGATGAGCAACATGACGCAAGAGGACGTCTCGACGGGCCTCCGAACCGTCCAGCAAGGCCTCGAGGCGCTCAGGGAGGAGCACAACGTCATCGGAGCCACCATCGAGAGCAGTTTGAAAGGTAGTCCTGCACATTTGACAGCGGTAGGGGTTCTCACGCTCCTGCACTAAGGTTCTTTACGTTCAGGAACGTTTAATTCTGTGTGCAGCACTAGGAACAACGCTTCTGTGCCTAACGCTCGGAAAGATTTCAAATTGCTTCCCTCTCCTAAGCCTCACCGCTTCTCCCTCGCTGGCGTTGTCTGGACGCGATCCACCTTGAAACGCTTCTGAAAAATATAGCACTCCTTCAGGAGCGTGGGACCTCTCTCTGTGTGTGACATAACAACGAAAAACTGAAGATATAGAGCGTCATATGCCATTTTCACTCCAAATTCAACACCTCTGAAATCAGGTTTGAAATTTAGATAAATCTAAATAAATCTTCTAAATCAGAACGAGTGTCTTACGTGTTAAACCAGTTGCTCTTTCAAAGGATCATAGCGACATGGAGGAAGAGGCGCCACGTTTTCTTTTATTACACTCAAGATTTACTGCTTTCCTCCTCCTTAAGATAAGCTTCGAACTATTGTTAATCCTTAAATTTTTGTAAATTTTCCAACAATGTTTTTATTTTATTGGGGATCCGAATTGCGGATTATAAAATTTCAAAAAAAAAAAGTTGTGCTAAATTTTCCTAAGCCAAAAATTCATGTCGACCATCTAAGAGGCCTGATTCCATCTGGAACGTGCTGTCTCTGATGGTTAAATATTCAGCTTGATTTGAAGTTTGCAGCTGGCTTCGAAGAGTGCCCAATTTGACATGAAGATGGTAGACAACGAAGTATTTCATCAAGATAAAGTACATTGTAGCAACTTTTCGGCAAAACAACCCTGTTAATCGTGCGTTAAAAAAAGTATTTTCGCTCTAAATTTTCTTCTTTATCGCCTACCTGCGGAGACTGCGAGTCAGTCAACACACTTTCGAGTATTCGATCTGATAATGAATTTCTCTATGAAAGTATCAAATTGTTCCGAGCAATTTTGCTTCAAATGGACTCATCGCAAGAATGAAAAAGTCAGGGACAGTGAATTCAATTGTAGTTATAAAACAGTGTTTTAACATGGAGTATCGAGTTGGCATTACAGCAGTGCACTCCCGCTCCAAGGCATTGCGCTGGTAACTCATTATTAAACACCTTTCGGTGAACACGGAAATGGTATATGGAAGAACTACAAAGTGACCTGCAACCTCCTGGAACTATTTTGCTTACTGCTAGTTTTGATAGAGATGCACTTCTCATACCGCAGGTGCGTTTAGGAAGAGCAGTATCTTCTCTGTTTACAATGCTGCGTTGCTCCGATAGTTAGCTCAACTTCTGTGTTTCGCATTGTTCCTATAGAGGTGGAACTACGAAAAGAGTGGGAATAAGTGACAAGTGTCGCTGTTAACAGTTGCGCTTCTGGCAAGTGCCACAGCGTACTTCTGCCGGATGTTTTGAAGACGATTTGAATGTGTATTTGGACGTTATAATCACTTGCTGTGCCCCGCTGAGGAAGTTGTCGTGTTTTCAAGGCATTTTCATTTCTCGATTCCAGCAGCCTGTTACTACTAGGTCACTTCAGAGGGTTGTAGTTTTATCATCCGCCTTACGCAGATTCTTCAGGAATTTCGGAGGATGAGGCGCCTATGCCGCGCGAGAAGCACCATCAGGTCACCGACAACACCACCAGCATATCGAGCGGCCTTGAGGAAGTTACGGTAAGTGCTTATGTTCGGTATTTGTCTTCGGCTTAATATAACCTCATTTTCAGATGATGAACTCCATAATGTCTCACCTGAACAACCTAGAGGCGGAGAAACAGAAATACCAGGTGAGTGAGCAGTCCGCCTTCATAAAGTCGGATTGGTTCTGCCTTTTGTTTACGGTTTTTGGCCGGCAGCAGAGTCTTGCGGGTGCCGCGGACCCGCCATGACAACGGCAGGTGGTGCGGCGCCGCAAGGGCTGCTGTACGCAACACTGCGTACTTTTGCCAGCAGTTACGACCTCTAAGAATGTCAGAGATGAAGTAAGCAGAACGCTTTTTCTTTTGTAAAGAAGCGTTTTCTAAGTCAAGTTAGGAGTTCTTGAATCTAAGCCCCGAAATCTAATAGAACACTTCTTATAACTCAACAGTTCTGTGCCATTTTGCGCTTGCTCTCTTTTTTGTCGATCTGCCTCCAATAAAATTTCCTCGCTTGTCGAGCAGCTCGATGATAATGTGCTAGCCCTTGTGATGACAGCGTTCCGTCCGATGCCCTGTTGAGTCCGGGAGGTCTGATCGATGTAGTTATACTTCGTACTAAAAAGAACGGTCTGCTTTCTTGTTGCATTTCTGTGCAAGGGTTCTCCTTAAACCTCAGACGACTAACTTGTGACTGGAAGGTCACGGAGATTTTCCAAGCAATGAAGGTTACCTAACATCGTACTAAGGTTTTTTTGCCTTACGTTTTGAGTGCAGGATTCCATACACCTCCATTTGTCGACAATACCGGTGATTATATTGTTGGTTGTCAAGCTTCTTTATGGACAGAGATTATGCACAACCTACTATATCCCTAGCATGTAGATTCGTTTAAAAAAATGTTTAGAATAGATGAACCATAATGGAGACCCATCTATCACGCCCTCCGGCGGGTCTCACCCGCAGCTCCTGGCGCTGCGGGTAAGAGCCGCCGTGAACTGCGGCAGCCCTCGGGGACCTTTGCGTGCGGCGGCTCAGCGACAACTCGTCCGCGCCGCGGCTTCCACCACAGTGGCAGCGTGGGTCCCACTGCGGCGGGAGCGATATGGACGAGTTCTCGGGGTGCTGCCGCGAGACTCTGTAGAGGCCCTTTTTGGTATGTGGGAGTAAATCTCGTGTTTAGGCTCAGCGTCGTCGTTTGTGCCAAGAAAACGCTTGGTTGCGTGATGAGCTCAGCTCTACTCAGATCAAGCTGCAGACATCTGAACAGGTATCTAAGATATGGACTAATTTTCTTTCAGAAAATGCTGTGATTTCATATTTGTTAAGCGCGTCGCCACCTTGGAGGAGGAGAACAAACATCTGAAGTACATGAATTCGATAAAGCAGTTCGACGACGATATTGTAGGTTGCGACTAGACTTGTGTTTTCGGCGTCGCAAGGATGTATCCTCATATACTACAGAGCCGTAGCAGGTCTGTAATCCTTTTCAGCAAAGTGACGTTAAATCAGCACCATCTGAGTCGAGCGTTCCTTCCACCAACGACACTCTTCAAGATCTTGGCTTTGGACCCGAAGATGAGGAGGATCTCCAGTCAAGTGAGCTCATCTCCTACTCTATTTACACATTTTCTCTAGAAAGGGGAAGGCGAATATCTTTATTCACGAAACCAACCATTAAGATTGAAGGGGCCTTTTAAACAGAATTAGGCAATGAAGCGTCATAAAAGTGTGGGCTGCTGTAGGGTCATAGGTAACTTCCTGTTTTTCCTCTCCCTCTTATATTTGGTTGTCACAAACGCCTTGCACCTTCAGGTCAGTTTGCGCAGCCAACTCCTGCACACTCAATGGCTGCCTCAGCATCCGTTGGCTACGAGATTCCTGCTCGCCTTCGCACGCTACACAACCTGGTATGCCCAAGCTCGCATTGCCTCCATAAAAATTTTCTGAGAAAAGCTTGGCGTAATGCCTGAAGTCGCACCTTGTTCAAATTATCTCTATATATGCACTACTGAATTCAGTACTGTATGAAGTTGTCCCTGTTGTTATACGAAGTCGTGTATGTGAGTTAGGTTGTTGTTGAAGTGCAAATTTAGCGACATTGTTTGTCCCAGTACCGTTTGTATGAGACAACCTCTTCACAGTCTTCTATTTTGTGTAGCGTGGGGTGCACCATTTGAGTTTCTTCGCCTTTCCCGTACTTACGACAACTACCATGCAATTATCCTCCTTACTGATCATCCTAGTCTGCTTTGAGCACGTAACTGGCTACTGTAGGTAATTCAATACGCGTCTCAAGGACGGTACGAAGTCGCCGTTCCGCTCTGCAAGCAAGCCCTTGAAGACCTCGAGAAAACCAGTGGTCACGATCATCCGGACGTCGCCACCATGCTAAACATTCTAGCACTTGTTTATAGGTGGGTTCTTCTTTCACAACGTATTATTGCTGGTGTTTGAAAACTGAATCGGTGACGGCAGCGCATTCAATAATTTCACAGAATGTGAAGGAAAGTGCAGCCGAAGCATTGCTTGACTTCCGCGTAGGTTCCTGTATACCTCTTCTTTCTGAGAGTTCGCGTGGTTCGCTACCTAATCATGCCTTCGGCAGTGACGCTGACCTTGGCGATATCTCCTTTGACGAAGACCTTCCGGCGGAGTGCGGATATTTCGAATTATTTCGTAATCTTAGAGTGATTCTGTCATCCTCTCAAGGTTCAGTCATGCCACCTCAGTCACTAGTTTCTCGCCTAAAGTGGGGCGGGACTGACGTCGTCATTCCTTGCTTTCCTTGCTATAGCTATACCCGAATCGCCCATGCGAGTAGATATTCATTTGAATATGTTTCTTTTCTTGTTTCTCATTTGAATATGAATAATCGAGAAATTGCGTTTTTTGTTGTTGTTGAATGCATTCCAATCCGATTATTAAGGAAGCCGCGCTTTTCGAATGCGGTCAAATTCGAATGCTCGAAAATGTGGGGTATTTGTAATCAGTAGAATATTCAAAAAAATCTGAGAATAACTATATTCCTCATACTTTCGTAGAGAAAGATAGACCGGACTGCTTTTTACAGATTAGCCTCCCAGCTTTGAGCGCTGTGGGCTATGTACGACTGCAAAGGTTCCCTAAAGCTTCTTCCACCTTAACCAGACTTCTTATCAGCCTTCTTATCGCCCGCGCCGCACTTTCTAATAATGATCGCTCCAGATGTATTCTTCGGTCTCCTAAATAGCCTCCTTTTATCACTCCAGGTTATGTTCAGTGCGCTGTTCTTGGGCGGTGAACTTCTGCCTCTTAGGAAGGACTTTCTAGGCTTCCTTCAGGCTTTTGACACAGCTGCATCTTCTCAAAAATTTAGGTTAGGCCTTCCAGGGTGATACCTTCTCCGTAGAAGGCTGTTCTGAGAATGTTAACAGAAATATAAACCGAGGTTTACGAATGGACTACCCTGAGTCCGCTCTTCCTGTTTGTGTTCGACTCCATAGGGTACGACTGCAGTGGTCTGTTACTGCTCGGGTTTCATACACCTCTACTGCGGGCTTTGTTCAACTCCATTAAAGCTTTTCACATGCAGCGACGAAGTGGAGTCTTTGCTTCTAAACGCATTTACCGCGATTCTTGAAAATAAAGCTCCTAGTAGGAACAGTAGCCAACATCATCGAATGCCATCGTATGCTTGACGACTGCGTCAGCGAAGGTCGAAACGGTGTGGAATAGGCGTTCTGTTCGAGATCTTTGCGCTTCTGTTGCAGCTAAACACTTTGTGAAGTGATTTCGTGTTCTTCACCAAGTTGTTGATTCGCATGGGTGGCTTCTTATACTCCAGGATCCCTAAAGCAGTATTCAGAAATAAGTACTTGGACCTTCCATCCCTTGTATCACGGCGTAAAGTATTTGATGTTTGTCTCGTTCACAAAATTCTTCATCAACCTAGTATGGGTGGGATTATGGAATTCTTCAGTTTGCTCCCCTCCCAAACTAGAGGAGAGGTTTTGAAAATTGCTTTATGCTGTCCAAGAACAAGAGTTCGCGCTTCCTTCTTTAGACACAGAGCAGGTAGCGCTTACTTAAGACTCACGAAAAACCAATCAAAAACGTACTCAATTTCTCAGTTTAAGCGCTATGCATCGAAAAGTTTACTTAAATTTGACGGATTCTAGCCTGGAGATCGACTATGTGCAGTTTTTTTTTGTTATGCTTATGTTACATACTGATGTTCGTTCCTTGTTTGTTTGTTCTGTCTTGTTCTTTCTCGCGTCTGCCTTTTGCGGCGTAATAAACATAAACATAAACATAAAACCCGTTTAGTTAGAATTAGGCGTTTGGTTAAAAGCGCAAAACACTCTCCGTCCGCCCGCTGCACAACGCGCTGATGTTGTCACCGTCGATTAGCAGATATGTCAACTCTCCTCCATTGCTTGTTTTATTAATAGAAGTGGCTAAGATGACCTTCAGATCACCACCGATGTAACTTCTTCTGTTTTTCCATAAAGATGTTTTTCTTAACGCTTTACGTCAGAGTTCGGCCCGCACTGAAATTTCTCAGATCTTTTCTAAAACCAAAAAACGAAAAGCCATTTGATGGCTTTCTGCAGCTACTGCATAAACTGCCGCTGTCTTCAGTGTAATGCGCCAAAGTTCCTGATTTTCACCCTTGTTCTCTGTGAAGGAAGGATGTTCGTTTCAGGGACCAAAACAAGTATAAAGAAGCGGCAAATCTTCTCAACGAGGCTCTCGCGATTAGAGAGAAATGTCTTGGAGAAAACCATTCGGCTGTGAGTTTCAACTAGCTCAAGATTAGCTATTCGCCACTTTCGTTTTCAGCCCGCAATGTCATTTAGTTTATGTTATGAATGTTGCTATAACTATCTCGACTGAAATATCAAATATTTTGTAGCAGAAATTCTTAGGAGATCGCAGTTTCATACGAGAAATTCATAGTTAGGTTCCGCTCCCAATGTACGTGTTTAGGTTGCCGCCACTCTCAATAATTTGGCAGTGCTGTACGGAAAACGTGGCAAATTCAAGGATGCAGAGCCGCTCTGCAAACGCGCTCTCGAAATTAGAGAGAAGGTATGCCAGCACTCCTGCAATTAATTTGTCAAAAATGAGGAAGTGCCGATTGCTTTCGTCATGTCTACAGAACAGTCGCTTTATGAAAGAAGGACATTTGCTTTGTCTTCCAATATATTCGGCTCACTTTTCAGTCTCTCTATTAATCTTTTCTTTTGAGGTGCTTGGACACGACAACCCTGACGTTGCCAAACAGCTGAACAATTTGGCCCTTCTCTGTCAAAATCAGGGAAAGTACGAAGAAGTGGAGCAGTACTACAAGTGCGTTAGACCTAGTTGATAGTTATCTCACTACGAAAAGCATAGGTTTCGGTTAGGCCGCACAGGAATCGATATCGGTGGCATTCGTGCCTCCACGGTAGGAGACTGCTGAAGCAGGGAATACTCCTACCGTTTAAATTCTAATGTTTAAATTGTAGTTTTTGTTGAAGTTGTGCTCAGATTTCTTCCGATTTTAGGCGTGCTCTGGAGATCTACGAAAGCAAGCTGGGACCCGACGACCCGAACGTTGCAAAGACGAAGAATAACCTTTCGTCTGCTTATTTGAAGCAGGGCAAATACAAGGTTTGTGTATCTTGCAGCGCTATCTGCTTCAGGCGCGAGCCAGGGAAGCTGTAGAGGCACAACGAATCTCGGACTCTGCGTGACAGCACCCTTTTTACGTGCTTATGCGAAGGCCATCTGTTAGTGTGAAAGTTTGAGTCATGCGGAAAGTGGTTTGGTCCCGAACTAATGCGGAAGGGGTTAAGCTGTTGACCTGCCAATTTGCTGGCCCATTCCTCCACCGCTACAGGTCGTTTTACGAGCCGAATGTTTAGAGCGCCTCTACAATGTCACCTAGAAGTAGCGTGTGTGATGCATCCAGAAGCAGGGTTAGGTCTGAGCCTCATTCCTTTTGATCAAAGACACCGTACGGACTAGCTTGTGTCTACGCTTGTTTCTCTGTAAACGTCTCTCAATTTTTCTAGTTGATCGGAGAGCGGGCATTATTGAGTTCACCAACCTTCAATGGCTCAGCGGCTCCTTTTATGTGATGTCCATTAACGGCCATACGGGTGCAACCATGCAGAGCTCTGACATCGCCAAATATTTGTTCAGCTATGTACAACCGGTGCTAAGGGCATTCATCCTAATGCTCCTCTACGATTACAAGTGAAAGCTCCCGTCTGTCTACTGTAAGATACGGTGGCCTTTCTTCACTCACTGGACCATGTTGTCGAATTTGACTGGTGGCAAACTGCTTTGCTATTTTCACTGCATTTCAATTAGGGCATCGGCTCCCGCGTTGTTGAGCGCCGCGATTTGTTTACGAAAGGCCTTGTAATTGACTTTGACGCGTGGACACCAGACGGGCCCCTCTCTTTCGTAGAGCTGCGCCCATGCGCTGATTGCTTCAGCCACCCAGCCACTGCCCTTTCCTGTTCCTTCCATTACGCGCCTTTGTTTTCCTCTCTTGTCGCTTAGGCGAAAGCGAGGGTTTTTGTGATTTCCTGTTGAAGCCACTGCTTATTCTGCTGTGCATTTTCCTCCAGCTGCTCTTTTCAGGAGGCTGAAGAGCTCTACAAGCAGATTTTGACTAGAGCTCACGAGCGCGAATTCGGGAAGGTATGTCGCACTGGTAGTAGGTAGATCCGTCTCCAATGAGAACGAGCCTTGTTTTAGATCGGCGACGACAACAAACCCATCTGGCAGATTGCCGAAGATCGTGAAGAAATCAAGCAGAAGGGAGGGGCAGACACCGGCCCGATTGCCTACCACGACCACGGTGGATGGCATAAGGCTGCCAAAGTCGACAGGTGGGCAGCGCTGAACAATATATTTTCGGTCCAAAAGCCATCAAAGTGTTAGTGAGACCCCCCTTCACTCATAGAGCAGTCTGGACAGGATTTGCCACTGTTTTTATAAGGACAAACAAGTCGTCATATTCGACTGTAGTGGCTTTGACTCGAATTTATCGTTATAAACCTTTTTTCAACTGATAGATGACGGTCTTTCTAAAGAGTAACATTTATGGCTAAAAAGAAGTGTAGCATCTTAATAAAAAGTTTTCAGGAAAGGAATGAGTAGCAGATATGAATCCCAAGATGCTCTAATGTGTTAGATTTCAGCCCGACTGTGACGACCACGTTGAAGAACTTGGGCGCTCTTTACCGGCGTCAGGGTAAATACGAGGCTGCCGAAACACTGGAGGATGTCGCTTTGAGAGCCAAGAAACAAGTAGGTTCTTCACAAGTGTCATTCGGGTGTTGGAAGGGCACAGGTGAGCTGAAAGCTTAGCATTGAGTGCTTTCGGATCAAGGGTGATTCTCTTCCTGGGGTGGGCTACTACCACTTTCCATTTCTTTCCTGGTTGGTCATTAGACGTGTTCCTCTAACTCTGTGTGCCATTAATCCTTCGATGCTGACGCGGTCATAACTCCTCCTCAATACCGATAGTCCGCCTTAGCGGCTTCTGGCTCAGCGGCTCGTTTGCGTATCATCTCTTCTTGCGAAGCGTTCGGTGTGTCGTGAAGGACCGCGTGCGGCCGCGTTCACGAGACGGTTACTCGTATGCTACTGTATGTTGTAGGCGCAATACGAAGCGCAGCATGAACGAATGAATAAACTACTCGGCAGTAGCTCGCGAATACAGGTCTGTTTTCTGAGGTGGCATCTGGTCATTGCGTAATGCTGTGGTGTTTTCGCATCTGCATTACGGTACACTTGACTAATACTTGTGTGGTGTGTTTAGCCGCGAAGTTAAAGGTCCTGAGGCTCTGCACCTTGTTCTTGGACAAGCTACTTGACGACTTCGGTTTCGGATGAGTGTTGCCATAATGTGCATTGCTGTGCTAGTGCATCTGCGAAGGCACAACGAATATACAGGACGTAGAGCGTTAGCTGCTCATCAAAGTTTTGTCAACTCACGGCTCATCCTTTCGAGAAAATGCTCGATTTCAGATGGAGCTGCTTAGTGGGGTTGTTCCATTTTCACGAGGCTTTAAAGCAAACTGAACATTTCTCAAATCCAGGTTAAAATGGGCATCCTCTAAGATGATTAGAATATTTGATGCAGTTTTCGGGATGTCGATAGCTGTCGGTCATACGTCGATCACTAATCGTAGTTAGGCCAAATCGCTTTCTCCTTTCATTCCTCAGAGTTAGTAAATTATGTTGCACCAAAATTGTCAGAGAGAAATCCAGCCATCGTTTCTACATTTTCCCGATTAGCCCTGGAAACCACCCGAAATACGCTTGCGTTCACCGTGTCTTCTCGAAACCCAATAGGCAGCGCTGTGAATGCTTTCTTGCCTTTTCGAATGACTTCTTCCCTTTTCGAATGTGTATGCCAGAGCGACTATTCAATGCCCCCTAGCAGTAGGCAGGAGTCCGCTTGTTCTTAAGAGTCGTAAAGTCTGAAAGTAGCTTGTCTAAAGAGCTGTGCTACCAGGTTCAGCCAGAAAGGTGCGGGACTGCTTGTGGCCGTCAGGCACCTTTAACTTCCGTTTGCGTGGGGTAGTGAGAGTAGAACAGAGTTGGTCATAGTAGCTGGCAGGCAGGTGTTCGTTTTCTTTTTCCACGCGGCCCGGCTTTTGTGGCTTCTGTGTTCTTTTGTTCACTGAGGATCTGTTCGAGCCGCTCCCGCCGAAGGTGTTATGACCGCTTTGAGTAGTGTGCCGCCTGTCTCAGGTCTCCAGGTTGGTTCTTCTGAGGAACTCAGATCCTTTCCAGGTTGGCATGCCTGGAGTGTTGAGACAGGCTGCACAACTACGGTAGACATTTGCTATGTTGTCAAGCCTGCATGCAGTTCTCTTCTGAACATTCGCCGTTTCTCCATTTTGCTTTCTTCTGTGCCAGATTGCGGAGCCGTGAAGGCGAAGCAGGCGCCGGGCCGACCGGGACCCTTCCGGGATCCCATTCCTCCGTGACGCTTCGATGTGCTTCTCCTCTAGGTCGACTGCGGATCGGTCGAGAGGATGGGCACAGCGTTGTGTGGCTGCTCGGGGAGAGTTCGGACGGGTCCGGGCAGAGTGCGGGCGCCAGCGGCGCAGTCGCGGCTGCGATTGTTCAGTGTCGTGAAGTGTGTCGCTTTGCAGCAGGAGCCGTCTCTGCGATCTGGCGACGACATCATGACCGCGTCGCAAATCTCCCGCATGTCCACGAGCCATTCCTCGCCGGGGCTCAAGACGAAGCTGATGAATGCGCTCGGATTCAACCAATAGTCGAGGCGAGGCGCGGGCGACCTCCACCTGCAGCAGCAGCCGCACGGGTTACTGTCTCCTATCTCGCTTCTGTGCCTGCTGTCCATTCTGAAAGGTACATTCTACTCGTGGGCCATTGCTCGTTGTATGTAGTTCACTGTAATTTATTGTGTTGTTGTGTTTACGATTTTTGGGTTTCTCTCGCAAGAGAAGATACGCTGCAGCGTTTAACCAGTTCGCTTCGGTTCACTGTCCCAGTAGAAGCCCGCGTTCCACTCGCGAACTAACCGACTCCGTTCGTCGATCTTTGAGACTATCCCTCGCCTTCGCTCTCTACAACGGTGCGACTCATCGAGATTCATCTATATCAACGGCAGTACTCCAGAATCCTATATCATGCCTCTTTTATTCGGAAAACAACTGTGATAGATCCTGGTCTTACTCTTAAATAATAATAAACCTAAGTCGTTGTGTTGTGTTCGTGTTGTCCGGGCAGGTCTGTTGGGTGGGCCGCGCACTCTGCACTGCTCGCAGTCTTCGGGCGTAGTGCGTATCATAGGTGTGAACGAATCGTGAAACGATGGCTTTTTCTCTGTTGAATTTTCTGCCTTAACAATTTGCGGTTGGAGAGGTCGGTTGTTTCTCGTTACTTGTCAAGAGTCATTGGCCAGGTCTGTCCCCTCTCTATGATTGGCTAGGTTTCTCCCTCCCTTTCCCTTCGAATGCCTGGCCAGCTTTTTCTCATTACAGTGAGAGTCGCCTGGATGATGGGACCGTATAATCATTGCGCGATGGCCCGTGTCCGTGGGAAATGCTGTGGGGACTAGGACGAACGCTAATCCCCAAGATCAGAAGTAGGGGACGCCAAGGGATCTCGCTAGGAATCTGGACCTTGAGAAATTGTCCTCTGTAAGGCCTTTGTCATACCATCGCTCACCCCGAGCGACGCCTAATGATATGCACCCATATCGATTCCATCGCGCCGCCCGATCGAGATGGGAGCATATCATTAGGCGTCGCTCGGGGTGAGCGATGGTATGACAAAGGCCTAAGGTTTCGGAGTCAGTCCAGTCCGGTATGCTGAAAACAGTAACCTGTGGGGGAGTAAAGGCCCCCACAGAGTTCTGCGGCAACGCCGCTCGCCGCAATGGTTAAGGATAGGGCAGGGACGCCGCCGGCGGCGAGCTCTGCGTCTCTGCCCTATGGTTAAGCATAGAGCCGCGGCGCTGCCGCAAAACTCTGTGGGGGCCTTAAGGCCCCGTGCATACTTCCCGTCGCCGCGATGGAATCGCGGCGATGAGTTTTGCAGAGCGACGCGAAAGAATTTGAATTTTTCTGTGCTCGATGCATCGCCCATCGCTCTGCAATGGGGCGCGACGGCGATCCGTCCAGGACCAAACGCTAAACAGCGCGCGCGGCGCGAAAAAGTATGGCATGCCCGCGATGGGCGCGGGAAGCCATCGCGCATGCCGACCGTTACTGTTGCGGCGGCCGCGGCGAGGTTTCCTTTGACTATTCGACCGCGTGCGGCGGAATGGTCATGAACTGAGCGCCGCGATGGCATCGCGGCGATGGGAGTATGCCCCCGGCCTAAGGCTCCCAGTAGGTGTTGTCGTGCCAGGTAGGGTGAGTTCTGAAATTTGAGGCACTCCGGCGAGGCTTCAGTATGCCTGCTCATTCGGATTTCCAAAGCCGAGGTTTTTTCAAACTAGATATTCGAGGAGAGCAGCTTCATCTCCTTCCCAGCTCAACATCTGTACCTGTGCCATAATTCCACAAATTTTAAAAACAAAAGTGGTTACTCTTGGGCGGAGGTTAGCGAAATTTACCAGTTTGGCACAGCTCGAGCACCATCTTGTTCTTTTGGAAAACGGGAAGAGTTATCAGAAACGATTCTGTTAGCTATTGCTGCTACTCGAGTAGAGGTGCAGTACGGAAAACAGCTTCACACATAGTCAATCAGGTATTCTGGGTGATTTTCGAGACGGGAGGGAGAAATCACGTACAGCTCAAACACGGGATGGAGAGTATATCGCAACTAACATTCCAGCGCTCATTCACATTCTTCTCACGTTCGTTTTGGAGATTGGTGCAAGAAGATATAAGGAATAAGGAAAGATATAAACCTTCTGCAAGAAAGGAAACCTTCTGTACGCGGAGTCACTCAAAATATGGGGTTCGGTGGTCTGCCAAATCACCTCTGCTCACCTTATACATCGCGAACCGTGCAAGATAAGCGGTTACGTGGGTGGGCGCACAAGAGGGTTTCGGCAATGTTCGCCTTAAGACGGGAATAGCTCGTAGCATTCCATAGACATTTACATACCAACTGACACTTGACAAACACTGATTTACAGTCCAGTTGTGCCTCAGCAGTTCTTGCGCTCGGAAACTCACCTACCAAGAAATGGTTGTGAGAGCTTCTACGTCTGTGAAACATCTAAAACACTGGACGGGGCGCGTAGTCTTCTAACCTGGTTGCAAGCTTTCGAAATTGCCAATGTTTTATTTCTAGTGAGTGCTGCTACCTGAAACTTAGGTTAAAGCTTATTTCTGGGGCGGGTCTGTAGTAATGATACGTAACTTTGTGGTATATAATAGCGGTACAAGCCGGGAATGTGCATCGCAGGAGTGCGGGAGCGCTGCTCCTACCTTTCCGCACTCCGCCGCATCCTGCCGCACGTTGCCGCACCCCCTGCGGTGCATCATTTCGACGTGCGCCATAATAACATTGACGTAAGAGTTGCTGAAAATGAGCTGCACAACGGTAAAAGTTGGGAGGACGATTTGTAACGAGAACACCAGTTGTTAGTGGAATGCAGATGGAAAGGTTAACCTTCCTTCTTTGAGTGCCACGTTTTAGAACCATTGTTGTTCGCCATGGAAGGTTTCGGTTCGCGCACGCGCAGCAGCTCTACCCGTACTGGCTACGCTTAATTCCAGATCTTCATACAGTTTCCTATGGCGTAACACATTCAATAGGGGCTGTCGGAGTAGGTGCCGGCTGTCGCGTGTGTCTGTTACCAAGTTCTTGGTTCAGATTTCACGCACACGCTAACCAAGACTTCCATCATTCCGGGGTCGGTGAATTGGTATCAAATTTGTCGGGGAAGGACAAAGCGCTGACTTGCTCATCGGGTGGCAACCGCATGCCTGACAGTAATGTATGGACAAATACGCATCAAGATCTCCTCCATGACATCCTATAGAAGTAGGATGCGTGGCGCATCCCAAAGGGCTTGAGCAGCGTCGTCCTTTATCCTTTATCCTTAACACATTCAATTGTTTAAACATCGGAGTGCTGTGGAAACATATTTCACGGAATATGGTGGCTACACCCTCCAAGTCTGGGTAGTCGAGAGGAAGAGACTAGATGGCGTCATGCTCGCCACAACTCTATTGTGTGCATGGGAACTTGCTCATAACTCTTGAGGCCACGATTAAGTGTGCAGCACGGAAGAGTCTGTTTTTAGCCTTACACCTCGGAGCACGCCTAGAACTAGCGTCCCACGCAACGCTTATATAGGTCTTACGACCCTAAAGCAACAGGTAAATAGACGGGCTCATTCATTTGGCAGATTTGTTACAATGATTTGGGGAGAGCTCTCCTAGATGTCTGAAATCAATGGTAGCGGATTCTGTTAGAGACGCCGTTTCTCGCCTACACCTCACATCGATTCTACGTGCAAACGATCCTCCTGGAGCCAGATTCGTCATCCACTTACCGGCCGGTAACGGTATATCGGTTATTTTATCTCTATCTCTGTATATTTCGCTGGATCACTTACTACGTAGGCCGATATGGTGAGTCCGCCGTGAGATGATACCGACAGTATAGTTGATGAATCTGGCCCCTGGATTGGCGAAGTGGCACCAGAATTGTGTGGGAAGTATGGAACTTCTATGGGATCTCTACAAGTCAGCATTTGAGCCAGATACGCGTACAGCTCGATTCCGCGATATCCGCTAGGAGCGAAGTACGTAGCGCGTCCCTGAAAGCATTGGTGAGGTAGTCTACTTCTGTCACTTGTAGTTTGAGCCTTTTGAAGATAACGAAACGACTTGCATGAGACTAAAGTCGAAGGAGGCGCCCACTGTCGCACGTACCCCGAATCCAGGTTCGAAAGTCATTTTATAGACCAAGTAATGATGGAATAAGTAATAAAGAACGGAGGCAAGCAATGACGTTTAGGACGCGCCACGCATCCTACACTTGAGGGGTGTCGTGGAGGCAATTTGAATGCGTATTCTCCTATACAATCGCTTGCGGCGGCATCCGACGTGCGAGTCAGTGTTTTATCCTCTCAGACGAGTCTGGTGCCAATTCACCGACCTGGGAGGGATGGAAGTTTGGTTCTCCTGGGAAGCATCCTGAACCAAATGCTTCGATGAGGCGTATACGCATTCAAGTTGCCTCCACATGAGCCCGCAGAAGTAGATTGCATGGCACATCCGAAACCGGAAGTGATTGACGCCATCCTTTGTCCCTGACTCTTATACGTTGATTAAGACGTAGGGTCACTAACCTGGTTACAGGGCTCCGTGTATAGCGAAAACCCATAGTGAGGATGAATTGCGATTTTCGCTGGGTTCACCAAAGCTGATCGTAAGTAGTACTTTAAAAAATGGTTCAAGGAACAGAAAACTAGCTCCTTGAAGACGTCTCTGTCTCTGGAAAGGTGGCAAGGACCTAATATGGCTTGTTCCTTTGCCAGGAAGCTCTTGACGAAATCCAAGCTCTAGCTTCTATGGGATGAGAAGGGTTCCAAAGAACTGTGAGCTTATAGACAATCAAAAAATGGGGGGGGGGATTTTTTGCGACATTAATTGGAAATACGGCGTGCTTCAGTACAGTAAGCTGGGAATTTACGGCGATAATATCAGGGGCGTAGAGGAGACATCCTAGAGAGCATCCCGAGTTGTGTGATCCCCTTCGTCTAGCCTTCGGGGTTCAGCCACGGTTCTAGTCCCAGTATTCGGAACTGAAGCTAAATGATCCTTCGGGATGGATTCAGTGAATCAGAGACGCAGTGGAATCGTTGTTCAGAATGAATTTCGAAATAGTTTAAGCGTGCTTGTTTTCGATAGAACCTATTCGTTCTCTTTTTAGATCCATTATCTTATTTTTGAAGTGGATTTGAACGTTTTTCAAACATCCAAAGTCAATAGGCCAACTTGTGGTCTGCTGTAAATTTCATACGGTCTAGGTTGGTCACTAGAAAACCGCTTGGTCCTCTTAAGGGTGTTTGTCGATCGTGCGATCTGCTTCTAATGCACTTGCATGATAAACTCATACTCATACTTTTCCACTCATAGTATTTTGTCTCCTCATACACTGACGATATCCCGGAAACCAAAGAACTTCAATGAAGAGTTTGGGCGTTTGCTGTGTTTGTGCTGATGGAGATTCGTTCTGAACAACCCTCGATGAACCGACGACCAATATGCTCTTCATTTCAGATGGCCGAGCAGCGCAAGATGGAGAAGTCCATCTTCTGATCTTTATCTTCGATTCGACTATGTCTCTTCGCCGCTCTGTAGTCTCCAGTGTCCACACCTAGTGTGGCATTCGTCGTCGTCGTGCCGTCCTAATCTCCCTCCGTCTGTCGGTTTCCGATCACAGTTGTCTGCAGCTATCATTGTGCCTTATGTAATGCTGTCGTCTTCTATATTCTGAGTCGAGAGATGCTTCTGTGCCGTCGCTGATCATCGTCATCGTCGCCGTCCGTCGCTACCGTCACCGCTTTTGTGTTCGTAGGTCGCCATCGTATCGTACCGGCGGATGTCCCGCCCGCTTCGCCAGTAGTGATCCTGGCCAGACGTCCTCCTCGATCTCAAAATATACTGTGGGGACAACTGTGTCCGAGACCCCATCGAAGTTCCGAGTTATAGTCCGCGTGTTCGTGTCGTGCTTGCGCCCGTGTCGTGAGGAGCTGTTTCTAGAGCTGAGCTGATCTCGCCCTCCGTGATGTCCATGTAGCTCTTTGTTGTGATAATTAGCCGTAGTGGTGACAACGTATCACTAGCATATACGTACCTTCAGTCTGTGTGAATGGTGAGCCTTCTTCCAGTGCTTAAGCAAATCGTCGCCTTCCCTCACATTCGATTTCAATCGGTCGTGTCTTGTGCAATCCTATAACGTCGACTTTTATTTTGTTTGAATTTCGAGTTGTTCTCTTCCTTATTTATCTCGTAGCTATAGCATTATTTAATAAAGATTGCATTGTGTTGACGACAGACTACTCGTGCCAGTTATAATATACGCCACAAACACTCCTTTGGATCACTTTGTTCATGCGACAGCACATCAGTGTTTTGGATCACTTCCAGGTCCTGCCTTTGGGCTACGATGCAGTATTAAACATTCGCATGTTTTAAAACTGCTTGACTTGAAAGGTATCCTGCAGAGTCGCCTTCTCACATAGGAAGGAACAAGAAGTTCCTTAATTTGCACTCTACATGAGCTCTGGTGCCTCGACAAATAGTGCCATCGGCAACCTCTGATTTCTTTCGTTAGTGAAAATGAACAGCTGTTCCCTTGAGAAAGTACTATAGAGAAGGGATATTGGCCATTACAAGAAACGGTCTGCAAAGCATTCAGAAGAGAATTAGCATCCTGAAATCACCGTGAAGCATCTAGATCGCTTTCAGAGGATCATTTTTAATATCTGATAAGCCCACGATTGTTTAATTCACAATCTGTCGGATCCATCAACGACTTACATAACTTTAACAGAGAACTCACAGCGGAAAACTCAGATTACACGGATTGTCGCTCACCATATCACTTGGTAGCCCCGTTATCTGCATTTTCCGCTGTGAACTCTCTGTTAAGTAAGTAAGTCGTTCATGAATCCGACCCCTGGATCCAGGAATCAAGTAGGTTGAATGTAGCTGAACGTTCTGAAAGTATGTATGTAAAACAAGAGGAAATTTGTTGAAAATGTCTCCAGCTCTATAAGTGAAGACTTCCTGCTGAACCAAGCGGTCAATACAAAGCCCCAGTATCTTATTTATGTGATGCATTTTTAAAGCTTCTAACAAGGGAATCTTATCAGGTCACGATGGCACTTTGAGATGAGATGCATGTCTCGAAGAGATGCAGCCTAAATTCTAAATATGTGCTCCATGTCTGCAATAGACATCGGGGAACCGCGGCCCATTTTTACTTCGTCTTGATCGAGCTCTGCTAGCGTAGGCCGCAAACACCGCTGGCGACCGAGCAGTTGTGGCGCAATGAAAAGGTGAAGGTATGGGCTGGATGAAAGGCGTTGGTGGCTCGACGCTCCGACGATCCGACGAGAGAGCTTTTCTGCGCTTCGTAAAAAACGTCGCAAACGATCAATGGAAGCTCTTCGTGGTTAATCGCGACGAAAGACTGCCGGGAACTAGACCCGATTCATTGGCACAACCTCACGTTGTCTTAGTCTCACGAATCCAGAGCCGGAAAGTATTTTCTGCCTAAGCCTCGTACAAAGGGTTGAGGTACTGATTACAAATACGACATTCGTTTTTGAAATGAAACTCATTGCGGTATGTTAACACAAGTTTGGATCAGTAATTGTAGAGTGGTGGTGGGGACGGGACCACACTGAACTCGCCCAGACTTCACACAAAGGGACCATTATGGGTTCTGATCAGAATAGGTTTTCAAAATATCGGCCGAATATGTACGGCACATCACGGTGGAAGTGGAAAAAATAGCGCTCCTAGTGTCAACATCACCGATTTCACTCAAAACCTGCCTGAAAGGGTTGTCTGAAACGCTACTCACGAATATAATTCATCACACAGAAGAAAACCATGACCCGTTCCGCCAACATGTTCAAACTTCGACAACAACGGTCTGTGCACTATTTACTTGAACTTAAAGCAGTTTGGCTAGGTAAACAAGCTGGATGTTTGGGTTTCTCTCGAATTAAAGGAAATCCGCGTCACCAATGCTCTAAACATATGCGACTGACTCTTACTCTAACGTAGACCTCGAGGTCTGTTAGCACCCACTCGGATATCGCGGATGTTACGTGTGGTCAAACAGCGCCGGTGGTGTAAGGCGAACATCGCTTCCCGGAAAGCAGAAGATGCGGGTTCGAGTGCCGCCTGGCGCAAAAGTTTTGATCGCAACAAAACATCCTGTAGCAACATAGTACATCATGCTTTCTGTGTGGTGGGATTGTTAGGGTGATTCATATATTTTTGCGGTTTTTTGTTGATATTTTCCAAATTTTTACCAGACTAACCTTACTTATCAAAATATGTCGCGTCTTTGTCGATAACTGTCCTCCATCGTTTCTGAATTCTGAATGGAGCGATACCGTGGCGATAAAATCCGGGAGTTTGGATCCGAAAAAGTGACGAAGGTCGAACTTACTACCTGACCAGTACGCTACGCGAGCAGATGCATGCCTTGTCAACTTATCCAGGTCCCTCCGTTTTGACTGGTTCGTTCATTACAGGAGATGAGAAGTGGGCACTGTATGTGTCAAATACAACAAGACATGCTTGCACTCCAGCAGAGGAAAAGCCGCCAGCAGTTCACAAAGGTGCTCTGCACCCAAGGAAATATGTAGATGCTGAGGGTTTTCCTTTTGACACATTCGTGGTGTTGTGTACCGGTAGCTTCTCCCTTCTCGTGCCGCCATTAACAGTCAGGTGTGCTGCAACCAACTACAACAATTCAACCTCGCTCTTCAAATGAAACGCCTACAACTGGACAAGAATTATTTCCTCCATGACAATGCAAAAGCGCACACTTCAAAAATGATTCCGACAAAAGCTCCAGCTGATAGGGACGGAAGTGATTCCCCACCCACCCTATTCACCAGACCTTGCCCTAATTACCTGCTATTTGCTTCGATCGCTAGCTCACCTTCTGGAAGGAAAACGATACGATGGTTGAGCGACACTCGAATCCGACCTTCGTCACTTTTTCGAATGAAGGGCTCCGGATTTCTATTTCCACGACATCCATTCCGGAGCGATAGAGGACAGTCATCGACAAAGGTGGGAGATATTTCGATGAGTAAGGTTAGTTTGATCAAAATATATAGTAAAATTTTGAAAAATATCAAAAAATCACAAGAACATATGAATCACCCCAATGCAAGGGCTTTGCTTTCTTAGAGCTACTTCTTTGAAACCATACTATTCCATCGAATGTCTACTGTCGTTAATCATCAAAACTCAACGAAGAATTCAAGAAAAACGCCCTTATCTGGCCAATCGCAAAGGCGTGATTCTCCATTATGATGACGACAGACACCACACCTCTTTGATGACCCGTGAAAAATTAACAGAACTCAAATGGGAACTAATGCCACCTTACCTTGCTCTCTTCAAAACCATTTGAGCGGTTAAATTTTGATTCCGGTCAAGCTCTTAAGAGTGAGATTCACTAGTTCTTCGCTTCTAAAAACCATTCGAACGTGAAATTGTTCAACTTACGGAAAAACGGCGAAAGCTCATCCATCGAAATGGTCAATACATCATTGATTAATGTTTATTGTTAATATGAATAAATTTTGCTTTCTTATGCTATCCATTGGACCACTCTGGCACGCGACAGGGACGAATGGAGACGCTGCTGGCGCCCGCTCGAGCAAATCGATGATCAACGGGACGACAGGTGATACAGGTGATGAATAAATTTACTTAAAAAAATATTATATAACAACCCAACACTTCAACCTTCATAGCAATTAAATAACAATGTCTTTCCATGTCCAACTGTCGTTGAATCTTGGCATGTCGTTGAACAGTGATGTAGGATGCTGTGAAGCTGTTGAGCCAAGATTGTTATGGAGACTTTGTTCGGCTTACGTTTCCGCGTAACCGCCTCCTTCAGAGCCTGGAAAAGTCAAAAAGAGTTTGAGAAATTACTCGTCCAAGGATCATTTCAAGCTACAGGAGTCCCGCAAGTTGGTGAGAGAATGAAACGAATAGGGAGTAAGGCAACCCAACGGACCTTATGGGAACGGCCGAAAGGCTGATTGGTCACCCTCGGATGGAGAACGACTGGGGTGAATGAGCTCCCCCATCGGGTCAGCCCCACAGCGGCACTCCGGCTGAAGCCCTCCTGAGTCAAGCCCCCAGAAGTCGGCAAATGGTTCAGCTTCTAGATTACGGCCACCTGCTCCTCTTCCCTAATGGTAGTGAAATTTTTGTGCGCAATCACAGCACCTCCAGGGTTTTGCGCGCTGCGATATCGAATTCACGCGCCAAGATCGTCGACATCGTTATCCTAACCACTGCATCACTATGACTTCGAAGCCTGTATGCCTCCAAGGAGTGGGGACCTTGAAGTTGTGCAGTCCATCCACGTGCTCCTTCACTCTAACCCAATGGGCCTTCCCGTCTCATTAATGTATTTCAGGTCGCATTGACTGCAAGTTATGAGGTTCCCGAAACTCTACAGTCGCCTTCCCTACCATGCGGGCAGACCATGCTGGAAGGAGTAGTACATGTGCTGTCAAAGAGACGGTTTCTAACAAGCTGCGCCTTAAGGCTGGCGGGAGATATCCCAACGACCCTTACGAGTTCGTCTTCCATAACAATCTTGGCTCAACAGCTTCACAGTATCCTACACCACTGTTCAACAATGTCTCTATTTAAAACAGTCGCTAAAAGAGTCCGCTATAGCACGGTCGTAGGAAGCGCGTGCTTTCGCATGAAACCCGTATCAAAGTTAGTCCCACAAGAGCAAACCTAGCACTCCATCCCGGCGAAAGTACAAAACACGCACTTTTTCATTGGCTGGATATGCAAGGCTTTGTGTTTGCCAAATATGCACTCAAATCGCCTACAAGCCATTCCATAAATAGCGTGCGTGGCGCAACCTGAGCTGAATAAAGTTCTTAATCCTTTATCACCATTTTCTTCTTCACAACAGGATGGAGCATTCTGTCTAGCATAAACACGACTTTTAAAACGAGATTGCATTGTATTGTTGTATTGTTCGTTTATTGCTGACGCAACCTTATGTGGATGTCCCAAGGTCTTCGGACCATACACAAGGGAGGGTTGGGTGGATGGAAAAGCAAATCTTCTTCTTCTTATTCTTCAGCGTTTGTCCCGCATCGTGGCGGGGTCCGCTCTTCTGGTGTTACGACGCCACCTTTCCCGATCCTGCGCTTGATCAGGGTGGACACCAGCTACTTTCATGTCCGTGTGTAACGTATCGGACCAACGCTGCTTCGGGCGTCCTCTAGGTCGCTTTCCAGATACTTCCAACTCAAGGCCTATTTTGCGGACGCTGTCTTCTTTCCCACGCAGAACGTGGCCGTACCATCGCAAGCGAGCATCGCGCATCTTGTCCGCTATCGGCGCGACACCGAACTTCTGCCGAATAGCAACGTTTCGAATGCGGTCCATGCGCGTGACTCCAGCCGTCCAGCGCAGCATCTTCGTCTCCATGACGCTGAGGCGCGTTTCTACTTCCTTATTGGCAGGCCAACACTCAGCACCGTACATCGCTACTGGCCGGATGGCTGCTCTGTAGATCTTCGACTTAAAGCGCTCTGGTATCTTCTTGTCGCAGAGCACGCCAGTCAACGAGCGCCACTTGGACCAAGCTGCACTCACGCGTGAATTCACTTCGACCATCAGTTTGCCGTCAGACGCTATTGCTGATCCCAGGTATTTAAACACCGAAGTGCGTGCAAGTTCAGTACCGTTAATCTTAATGGAGCCGGACTCGTTCACGTCAGTAGGTACTCGGTCTTCTTGACGTTCAATTTGAGTCCAAACCTCGCCAGACGGTCGCACCAAGCTTGCACCTGCCGCTCGAGATCGTCTTTCTCTTCGCAAGCGAGCATCACGTCATCAGCATAAAGCAGCGTCCATGGAACAGGCTGCTGAAGATCTCGCGTAATGGCATCCATGACGACAACAAAGAGGAGTGGAGAAAGCGCAGAACCCTGGTGCACCCCAACAGAGATGGGAAACTCCATTGAGGTTCCAGCTGCAGCTTGCACTCTACTCTTTGGGCAAGGGTAGAGCATCTGCACCCACTCTATAAGTTCCTCAGGTACGTTGTGTCGTCGCAGGGCGTACCATATAACCTCACGCGGTTCGCGGTCGAAAGCCTTCTCCAAGTCGAGAAAGGCGATATGCACCGGCTTCTGTCTCTCGCGATGCTTCTCCACCAGGAGGCGGGCGGCGTGTATAGCATCAATGGTCCCACAACCAGACACAAAGCCGCACTGGTTGTCGGAGAGCTTGACGATTTCATGGATTCGTCTATCGAGGATTCGCTCGAAGATCTTCATGCTGTGCGAAAGCAAGCGAATCGGACGGTAATTGAAGCAGTCCGCAGAACTGCCCTTCTTCTTCCAAATCGGAATCGTCGTAATGTTGTGCCAACACTCCGGTACTTTCTTCTCCTTTACTACCTGGTTGAAGAACTCAGCCAACCACTCAGCAGGATACCAGAGCTTCGACTTCCAAACATCGGCTGCCAGATCATCCGGCCCTGTCGCCTTACCGGGCTTCATCTTCTTTAGAGCCGCTTCTGTTTCCTCCACGGTGATCTTGCGAACGGGACCGTGAACAGAAGCCACAGAAGGGATGGCCGGATGAGGAAATTCCATAGTGGAAGTTTCCTCAAAGTAATCACGCTATCGCTTCAGCGCCTTTTTGCGGTCTGTCAGAAGATGGCCGCTCTCATCATTGATGCCAACAAACTTTTCAATGTCCTCGGTTTGGCGATGGCGGGTCTTAGCAAGTCGGTACAAATACCGCTCACCATCGCGCGACTCGAGCTTTCGATAGACATCACCATAATGAGTGGCTTTCGCAACAGCCACGGCTTTCTTTGCAGCCTTCTTCGCCTTCTGATACTCCTGCCAGTTGTCGGCTGTTCTGTCGCCGAGAAACACATGATACAGCGACTTCTTCTCTCGAACCTTCGCTTTCACATCGTCTGTCCACAGCCATGCCTGCTTGTCGACTTTGCGTCGTCCAGGCTTCGTAGTGCCGAGTTCCAACCTTGCAGCTTGGCGTATCGCGTCGGTTGCTTTCTTCCAAGTTTCATCGACAGTCGTAACTGTCGGTAACCGCACGCGAGAAATCACAGCTGCTTCCTTCTCTTTCATTCGCCACCACTTGATTCTTGCAGCACCGCATCGCTCGACCTGCTTCAGCCTCGGAGAGGCGATCTTCAAAGTACAGATCAGCGGACGATGCTGTGGGGCGACCGTTTCATACGGCACGATCTTCGCGTCTGTGACGAGATTTCGGTCACGATCCTTCACAAGCACAAAGTCTATCTGAGACTTGGAGCTACCACTATAATATGAGATGAGGTGGGAGTCGCGTTTTCGGAAAACGGTGTTCACAATGGTGAGGCTATGCGATTCCGCATACTCAAGAATACGCTCACCATCGGGGTTACGAGACCCGTATCCGAAACCACCATGACAGCTGTACCCGTCCTTCGCAGCACCTACGTGCCCATTAAGGTCACCAGCGACTATGATGACATCTTTCGATGGTATCTCTGCTGTCTTCTCATCAAGCAGGTTCCAAAACTCATCCTTGGCTTGACCGGAGCAGCCAGTCTGCGGAGCATACGCAGAGAAGAAGTGATAGAGTCGCTCCTTAGCGGCGACAACGATCTTCATCAATCGATCGTCAAAGCGCTCGACGCTTACAATCGAGTCACGAAATCGTTCGGAGACGATTATTCCGACACCGCTGGTGGTCCTGGGACTTCCACATAGAACGGCCTTGAAACCACGTCCTATGTCCCTTGACTTGCGGCAGGACCATCTCGTCTCCTGCACCGCACAGAAATCAACTCTTCTTCGCTCCAGTGCTTCAACCAACTCGCACGAGCGGCCCGTCAACGTACCCACATTCAGCGTAGCCACGCGGGTCCTGCTTACGTTACAGGACTTTCAGACTAGCTTAGTTGCCCCCCCCCCCCCCCCCCCGATGCCGTCCTCGCATCAGGGACCCTCGCATACTTCTCACACTCGCCGGGCTCTGCGAGTGCGCGTCGGCTCCCGCGGACGCCGTAGCACTATCTCGAGAAGCTTGACTTATCATACACCATGTGATGTGACACGGGTTTTCGTAGGCCGGCCTGTCACAAGGGCCTGTCGCCTGCATTCGAGTGTCCGTGATTAGCTTAGCTCGCAGAGCGAGCAGTTTCCAGTGGCACCACGTGGAGGAAAGGACATCGCCACCGTGGATGGAAAAGCAAATATTACTATATATTGTATATGCCATTACATATGTACTATTTTCACGCCGAATTGGGCACTTCTCACGTTAAATCGAACGCTCTTCTAAGCTACATAGCATAAGACCTCTGAAATCAAAACGAACTCTTCCAAATCGAAATGAGCTTCTTCTTCATCAAACTAGAGACTCTCCAGAAAGGTTGGAATATTTTTTTGTTTAAGAGAACTTTGGGAGAACTTTCTTTGATATTTTTTAGTTCACCTGCTCCATTAATTTTATAAAAATTTTATTTTTGAGGGAAATAATAAATTAAACTTTGTTTCGAAGGGAGGGAGGGGGGGGGGAGTAAGGGGGACCAATATTTCTTTCAATATCGACCAACGTTGTCGGTATTTCACGTGTGTTTGGGTTGCAGAAAGGGCGTCATAGACGTCATTGCAACGTGGTGACATTAGCGTCGGGACTCAGCAAACGTGCCACATACGTTATGCAACATGGTTCGGGATTCTGAAGACATGCACAGACGTCGTACAACATGCGTCAAGAAGACGTATCCCAGATCAGACTTTGAGCGGCATGCGTTAGATTTTCAGAAGACCTTTTAAAGGCTTCGTGCATCGAGCGTGCCCGTGCTTGGCTCTCACTCCATTTCTCTGCCGGCAAATGGGTTGAGAGGTATTGGTGGCGGTGGGGAGTTATAGAGAGAACGATTTCAGAAATCAGAGGAGTATTATTGCCTGTCAGTGAAAGGTATTGGCGGTCGACCAATACTGACTGTTTTTGCTTATACTTCTGCCGGTAAAGAACTTTGGACTGAGACTCTAATTATGTGTTTCTCGCCGCATAGAGAACGGGTACTTCGGGGAATAAAGCGCGTATATGAGATAGTGGATGGATGAGCCTAGGAGCATTTTCGAAGACCCTGTTCTGCCAAATCCCGCTAAACTGTCCTATATTATAAAAGCACTTTTTAGTGTAATCAGATTGAGAAGGCCTGAAAAGGAGAATTAAGACAGTCAGGGTGTTCCTTTCTTGGGGCTTGGGGCGAAGCACCCAACAAGATGTTTGGCGGCCGCTAGCCCGTTGAACGTCTGGTTAGCTATCCTCTATATATAAGCGAGAACGGTTGTTTGTCTGTCTGTCTGTTTGTTTATTTGCACCGAACTGCTGGAGGAGCGTGTTGGAGGAAATTGTGGGGATGGGGGGCTGTACATAGTTGTGCGTGCCTGGCGACTCAGTAGACGTGCCGAACACGTTGCCCAACGTGCATGGCGATTCAGTAGACGTGCCGAACACGTCGCGAAACGCGGTGCTGAAGGTGTGTTTCACTAGAGCTGATTTCACTAAAGCTCTCCAGGCGCGTTTGGCCACACATGGCATGTGGGGAACACTTAAGTTGATTGAATTGGTGAATCGGCACCGTTTTACGATGGCGGCAGTCTTCCTTATGTGGTGACCTCAGTACTAGTAGCACAGAGTCAGCCGACAGGCCGCTGAACGGCTGGTAATTGAAACAAGAGGGAAGGAGAGGAACAAAAAGTTTGCCGTTAATTTGTTGCTGCAAGAAACGTGATTCACTGTCATTAACAAGCAAACGTTTGATGAAAGTCATCTCCTTGTGGAATCACTCAAAAACGTAGTGAGCTCATCAAATATGTATAAGTGATGTAGCTGCACTTCCGGTTCAATGTGCTATAGCAGTCTCATTTTTACCTTGAGACATTGTTTCACTTCGATCGGCTGACCACTTGAAGAAGGGTCTTCGTTGTGCGCTTTAATGAGACCTCAAATCCACCTCCAGGCGTCGGAAAAACGTTCGTCAGGTGACGCAGCGGTCAAGGTGATATACGAGGATGAGCATAGACGCTCGCATCGCGGTATTTCTATCGCTGCTGGCTGGCAAATTGCGCGCCGTCGTGAGAAGCGGCGACTTTTTTCATTCTCGGAGCACGAATCTGTTCCAGAAACTCCACACTTCCTGTGCTTGAGACAGTTGTGCAAGTTCTCCATGATGCAGCAGCCTTTCGCACCAGCCTCCTGCAGCAAACGTACAGATCGCGTGTTTTCTTCTTCTCTTTTCTTCTTATTTTGGTGCCTTGCACTTGTCAATACACGGTAAAATTTCAGGAGCGCTTTATGTGGTTTGGTTGCTTTCCACTCTTAAATCCTTTTGTTTGGATGATTCTCTGCAAAGCCCTTTTAGGTTCCTTACACGAAAGCATTCTACGTTGCATACATATACTTGTTGAGAAGCGTAACAAGTTAATGCAAAAGCTGAAGCGTTGTTTTTGAGAGTTTTGCCTTTCGTTTTAGTTTTCAGAGTTTTTTCTACCTCAAAGCTGCGAGACTTGTGCTACCCTTCAGTTGAATAATTCAGAAGAAACGGCAGCCTTGAGGCTGGTTCCGATTTCTGTTATTGGCGTTCTTCGACCGCTCAGGGCGCTCACTTTTTCGATCCCAGCTATTATTCCTTCGCAGGACAGCATAAGGCTAAATGGTGTACAGCTTGATTGGAGAGGGAAATGGATTTATCAGAAGGCAGGCTTTTGGAAGAGGCATCTCCCGACAAAAAATTCCAGCGCTGATATTCACCTTCTTCATCGCAAGGGCCTTACATTAGTTAATCCGATTACCTACAGTGTGCGCCAAAAGCGCGTGCTCGGCTTTTCATTCCTTGATCTTTATAAATTTTATAAATTTAATTTTTTATTTTAGTTTTAGTTTTATGGCCTTCTTCTTTTTTTCTTTTCCTTTGGTTCTCAAATTTTTTACCTTCCGCTCGTAACGGAAAGGTGGTTCACACATAAGGAAAATCGTGAATGTCCTGCTTGACGGAAGAAAACAGTCGCTTACAGCAAGACTAAAGGGTTTAGAAGTTGTGCACAGGCCATCATCAAGTTTTGGAGCTTCGATACACCGGAATATCAAGACCAGTCGGCGCAACACCATAGAACTCTTAGGCCTGAGTTATACTCCCGCGGGAGCATCCGCGGAAGGGCGGGAATCGCGCCGAGACTCCTCACCTGGCCAATCGCCGCGCCTCGCCACGCCCGCCTCCGCCGTGCACCATTGGTCCGCGGGCGTTCCGCGGATGCTCCCTCGGGAGTATAACAGAGGCCTTAGAGTGTTAGTAGTGCAATGCGAACGACAACAGGAAATCTATCAGAAAGTTGTGAGTAAGCGAGCATACGTCACGTTCCACTTTAACAACATGCCTTTCTGCTGCCAAAATGATACATTATAAGATCAAGGAGCAGTTCAGGAAGAGCAGTTTGCTCGAAGAGTGGCTGGCGCGCTGCGGTACTCTATTATTCTTCGACGAAATGCTGTTTGCGACTGAAACGGCTAGCGATCAAACTGGGCATCTCACAGCACCCGTAGGTACCCATAAGGACGTCGTCTGAAACCTCTGCTGCCAGAATCAATGCTCGAGCCGTGACACGGATCACCATCTGCATCAATGAAAAAAAGACTAAATTCAAACCAGACATTGTGTAAAACGTCTCCGGGGACCAGAGAAGAATATTGCCTTTATTCATACTGTTCGCTTTTCGACAATCTCTAGTAGTGGTTTAATGTTTTATAGAAGACGACACCGCTATTCTTACTGCAGTTTCGCTGGAGTTAAATGCTAACTCTGCTGCAGCTCGAGCTTAATAAAAACGCGCATTGCACAGCTGTGTTGTAGAACAAGGGTTGTTCTTAAGAACGCCGCATAGATAATGTGCTAAAGAGCGGGATTTCTAGTACACAAGTGCTCCGACACGCCTAACCGCGTGTTTCGCACTTGCGCGCTTCGCACGAATTTGCAGCTTCACTGACCTAGAGAAAGTCGTTTTTGTAAAACATAAAATTCGCTAACATCTAGGACCTGGTGCGTACTTTATCGGGATTAAGCCGGTCACCCCTTCGGTTTCATCATAGACATTCTCTTCGAACCGGCCATTAACGTCATTGGTTTGTGCTGCGCAGTACTTCTGTCCCTCAGGCTGTTCCTCCACAATCGTTTTCATGCTCAACACCTAGCGTTTCCAGATATCGTTCACATGTCTTTCGAAGCCAGGTTCTCCCTCACTCGTTTCTTCTTACTGGATCTAATTGCCGGTCTGCCTTTACTTGTCTTTCCTCCCCTCTTTAGTCCCCACCTTCCTGGACCTAATTTCTGGTCACGTTCTTCGTTTCCACTATTGACCTCCTAATTGTCTCTTCTTGCTGGTTTCCTCGTCTTGGCTTCTCCTCCAGGTTGTTCCTTTCCTTTCTGGTCGTTCTCCTGTTCAACCCTTGAGGTCCCCTTACTGCCCTTCTCCACTTCACCATCGCCTTAGTGATCCTCTCTGCTCACGACAGACGTCGGTGGCACGTATTCAGAATCAGGGCGCTTGTTGCGCGTTGTAGAGGCCCGTCTTCTGAATCCAGAAGCTCAGAAGACCCATCTTCCGAATCCAGAATCTCAGAAGCGCCCGAAGTCGCCGCTGTGTCGATCATGAAGAGGCTATGCATATGGCAGATTCCTTGTTCTCCGGATGAATTCCCTTACGGCTCCCTTGTTGGTTCCCGTCCTGGTCCCGCCTTCAGGTCCCTTCTTCCAGGTAGATTCCTCCCTCCCCCTCGGGATCCTCCTTACTACCCTACCCCAATTAAGTAGCCCTTCCACGCTCACGACACGGCGACGGCAAGCGAACACCCGTTGCGCGACATCGATGTCACATCTTCTAAATCCGGTCTCTTTCGTAATGGATCCCCTTGCTGATCCTCCTTACTGCCCCCCCCCCCCCCCTGATTGGTAACTCCCTTCTGGTCCATCCTTATTGTCTAAACCCTTCTTGGTGCCACCTTCTGGCCTGCTTCATTGTTCTCCTTATCGACCACCCCCCACCGGTGCCTGCTCCAGGTCGCTTCCTCCTGATCACTGTCGGTTCTCCACCCTCGAAGTCATCCTCTACTCTTACCTCTTTGGTGGTCTTCTCATGCTTACGGCACGAAGTCGGCTTCTGAATCTGGACACTCAGAAACGCGCAAGGTGCTGTTGTATCAAGCAGTAAAGTGCTGCGCTTCCCCTGCTGCAGCGACATCCCGCGTTCAATAGCAAATTTTGCTCGCGCTGTAGATGATGAGGCGTATCTCACTTAGGTTAGATCAGTCAAACGTGATCGACCGCTAACTCAATTATGTAGTGGTAGATAGATTGGGTTAAATCGTTTTCGGCCCGCAGTTTTTCGGTCATGTGGGAACACACGGGCCGATTTCGGTCCGCGGTCATAGAGCTGTTCGCTGCGGCCCATTTCCCGCTTCTTCATAGTTTAGGAGTGTTCATTAGATATCTTCGATTCTAGCAATGCTACTGCGCAGTGGTCCGAAAGTCATTTAAAAGAAGCACAACACAGATTAATGTGGTCAAGTAGTAACAAGAGTGTAACAAGCATTCACCCCATGCACAATCAATCCAGTCTGAAATTCAAGGTTTCAGGCGGGAGGATGGTCTAATCTGGACTATTTGCATGCCACAGACATCTCGTTGCCCTGTGCTTTCATGTGAGTCTCAAACATCTTCGAAAGCTTCACTAGCAGCAACGCCAGTACCTCTCGAACAGCTCCTGCATTTTTGAAGATTGCGCGCGTCTTACCGAAATCTGTAGTGTTTTTGAGCGTTGAACCTTAAAAGAAGCACAGATTATTGATACAGCCACATTGTGGAGAAATTATAAAAAGTATTCAAGCGAATCACAATCCATCGCGGGTGAAATGCAAGAATTCAGAAGTGTGCGTGGCGCAAACCATACCGCTCATGTGTTAGAAAATGTCTATTTTAAGCTTTTGTATGTGCTCTTAACTTTTTAAATATCTTTACTTTCAGCAAAGTTATCACCTTTCAAACAATGTATAAATTTTCTGAGACACCCTGCGCAGCATACCTCACTTTTACGGCGTGCTTGCTCAGCTACTGTGAAGGATAGAGGAAAAGAAATGCCACCAAAGAAAATGCTTCCTGAAGAAGAGCCTCTTTTTGAAGACAATTTGCAATCCGCTCACTCAGGTGTGGACAGGAACTTAATACATATAAAAAACATCTGAATTTCATGCAAACTGACATGTATGCGTGTACAAAGAAGAGCAATGGAGTCATCCCACAACTAGCGCACACTTCCTTAATCCTTGATCGGGCTTATCAGGCAGAGCTTTCACCTCTTGCTCTGCATTTCGGTAAACGTAACTCGCGAAGAATTTGTTAATGGAGAGTTTCACTATATAAGTCATCGCCGTTATAAAATTTGGGCGAATTCCTCGTCTTCTCAGCACTGCTGGTGCTGTCCCGTTCGTCAATCAAGTCATGACGGCCGCAGTTATTAGGCTCTTCTTTCTACTCCAGAGCACGAGCCTATGGTATATGAGCATCTGAAAACGTGCTTCTCGCTCTATTACACCACTGATATACCTTGATCTCATCCATGTTACTGTCTCCATATGGAACTGGTCAAGTTCGGCCCATCTTCTCATTCATTTCCTACAGCTACTGAATTTCTTTATGGAATGCCTGGAGGTAAAAGCGAAGACGCAGTTGCTGGAGAATTATGAAACAATTCTCCAGCAACTGCGTCTTCACTTTTAGTCTGAAGTCTGAATTATGAAATTCAGGTTCGGATTTGTTTTCGCGCCTACAGCACCACTCCGAAAATAATTAACAAAAATGTTGTGAGAGAGTACTTTGTGTATCAAAAAGTGCATCAAGAAACAATCTAAAAATTACAGGAAAACGAAATCTGTTTGGTATTCATCAAGTTGTTAGAGCTGTTCTTGACTCTTCAAAATGCATATTAACTACATGCTCCTATCAAGTTTTAAAGCTTCAGTGTTATAGAAAAGTAGTCAAACCTGACATTATCAGACCAACCCAACATATGAAACACACATATGATTCCAGTAATTATCCTACTATATATAAAAGAGTAATCGGTTGTGTCTGTCCTTCCACCTGTCCGTCCGTCTGTCCGTTCGTCTGTTCATCTGGCCTTGAGAACACATGCCACCTACGTTGTTCAACAGGCGTCCGAATTCAGGAGAGGTGTCACCGATGTCGCGCCAAGGTTCCGGATTCGCACGACGTGTTACCAGTGAAGGTGGGACCAGTAATGAGGGACCGGTGAAGAAAGGGGGGGGGATCCAATGAAGGGAGACCGGTGAAGGAGGGGAGGGTCCAGTGAAGGGGGGGGGGGGGGCGGTAGAATCATGACCAGTGAAGAGGGGACTAGGTGAAGGGAGGACGGTGAGGAAGGGACCAGTAATGGGTGGGGACCGGTGAAGGAGGGGGGAGGGGTCCAGTGAAGGTGGGTACCGGCAGAAGGTTGACCAGTGAAAAGGGGACCAGGTGAAGGGGGACCTGTGAAAGGGGAAAGGGTCCAATGAAGGGGGGACCGGTGAAGGAGGGAAGAGGATTCAGTGAAGGGAAGACCGGTGAGGAAGGGACCAGTAATGGGGACCGATGAGGGGGGGGGGGGGGGAGTGGGCCAGTAGAGGAGGGATCGGTGAAAGAGGGAGAGGTGTCCAGTGAAGATGGGACCTGTAGAATGTTGACTAGTGAAGAGGGGACCAGGTGAAGGGGACCAGTGAAGGAGCGAAGGTCCTGTGAAAGGGAGGAGGGGGGGGGGGGACCTGTAGAAGGTTGACCAGTTAAGAGGGGACCGGTGAAGGGGGGAAGGTTCCAATGAAGGGGGACCGGTAAAAGAGGGGGAGGGTCCAGTGAAGGGGGACCAGTGAGGAAGGTACCAGTAATGGGGACCGGTGAATGGGGGTGGATAGGTCCAGTGAGGGGAGGGGGAGGGACCGGAAAAGGGTTGGTGAATAAAAGAGGGACCAGTGAGGGTGGGATCAGTAATGGGGATCGGTCAAGGATAGGGGGACCAGTGAAGAGGGGACCAGCAAAGGTAGGTCCAGTGAAGGTGGGAGCAGTAGTAGGGGGCAATGAAGTGGGGGGGGGGGGGGGAGGGACCAGTCAAGGATAAAGCGGAGAAGGGCTGAAAATAAAAGTGAACCAGTGAAGAGGGACCAGTAATGCGGGACCAGTGAGCGTGGGACCGGTGAGGGGGGGGGGGTCCACTGAAGGGGTAGCTGTAAAAGGTTGACCAATAAAGGGGAGAGCAGCAAAGTTGGGACCAGTAATGGGGAGCGGTGAAGGGGCGGGGGAGGTCTAGTGAAGGGGACCAATAAATGGGGTACCAGTGAATTACCAGTGGAGAGGGGACCAGTAAGGGAGGCAATAAAGGGAAGACCATTTAAGGGGTTCAGTAAAGGGTCCAGTAGTAGAACCATTAAAGTGGGACCAGTAAAAGGGACTAGTGAATGGGATCAGTGAAAAGGACCAATAAGGGGACCATATTTTCTCTCAGTGTCGTCCAACGTGGCGTCAGAAGTCGTGTTACAGACGTCATGCCACGTGTGTCGGGGTGCAAAAGACGTGTCGTGGACGTCGAGACATATGCGTCCGGACCCAGGAAATGTGTCACAGTCGTTATCCGATGTGCATCCGGATCCAGAAGACGTCCCACAGATAAGACTGCACAGCATTCGTGAGATTTTCAGATGACTTTTTAAAGGCTTCGTGCAACAACGAGTGTGCGCGTACTTGATTCTCACTTCCGTTTTTTGCAGGGGGGGGGGGGGGGTAGAGAGTATGTGTAAGGGGATCGGAGTAATGTTATTCCCGTCGGACTGTGAACTGCATGAACTGCATCGAGCGGTCTACCAATACCAATTGATTTCATTTGTGTTTCCGCAGAATAAGCACTTCGGATTAAGGCTCTCTATGTGTTCCTCCCGCTATACTATTCTATATAACAGAACCAGTTTTTTTACTCTAATGAATGAGAAAAGTTCTAAAGAGGACAAGAAGGCGGTCGGGGTTTTCTATTCTCCGGGTTTGGGGCGAAACCCCAATCAGACATTTGGCGGCCAGTAGGCCGCTGAACGTCTGGTTTGATATAAATAAGCTTAGGGTTTGGCCAATAAGGTTGATGCTGCAGTAATAGGATGAATGGATCTATCCTAGTTCGGGGGGGGGGGGCGCAACATAATTAAAAGGTAGGTGACAAAATGAATTGAGACTTACCGAGCGGCTCCTAAAGAACGAGTTGGAATCTTTAAAAAAACCAAAAAAAAACAAAGAAAATAGAAAATCGCCGCGGTTTACAACCGTTTCGGCAGGCAAAGAGCGACGGAATGGAGGCATGCCGCGTGCTAGCCAACAAATGTAATTTTCGTTTTTTTTCTTTGTGAGTTTTTCTTGTTTAGGGTCCTGTGTTGTTCTGTAGGAGTCGCTCGGTAAGTCTCAAGTGAATTTGTTACATATACTTACTTACTTTGATACTTTGATAGTCCTTTTGTCGGCTGGAGGTCTTCTCAGCGGCGACCACAAGTCTTCCAGACCGCTCGACCTCTGGCTGCTTGCATCCAGTGAGGCAGCTTCCGCTCTCTGAAAGATCTTGAGAATGAGTCTGCCCATCGCGTTGGCGGTCGTCCCAGTGGTCTCTTATGGTCTCTCGGGAGCCATTCTGTAAGACGGAGACTCCATCTATCGTCCTTTCGTCGAAGCAGGTGTCCGGCCCAGCGATATTTGGACTTCTTCATGTACTGCAGCGGGTCTGCTAATTGCGACTTCTCCCGTAGCTCCGAGCTTCGTAGGCCTTCTTGCCATTGCTGACGAAGGCTTGTCCTTAGAAGACATCTCTCCAGTGCACAATGCGCAGTTTGCATCGCTCTGGCGATTGTCTTGTTGTCGGGCCAGGTTTCCGTCGCATAACACATCGCAGGCAGTACAGAGGCGTTGAATATCGAGGCCCTGAGGCCGGGATCCTTGACCTGATCGGTGACTTCGCGAATCGAACTGAAGGCTGCCCATGCTGCGCGTCTCCTGCGGGCGATTTCAGGAGCGAGGTCGTTATCCATGTTCAGCTCTCTTACCAGATAGACGTAGGAGTCGACCTGTTGTAGAGCGACTCCATTTAACCTTACGAGTCCCGTGTCACACCACTGGTTGACCATAAATTGTGTTTTGGACATATTCATGTCCAATCCAATCTTCATACCTGCCACATTGAGCTCGTTCAGCATTTCCTCGACTTCTGCCGTGCTGGTAGAGATGAGAACAATATCGTCGGCGAAGCGAAGGTTGCTGATCCTTTTACCGTCGACAAGGCAGCCTTTATCGTCCCAGTTCAAGTCTTTCATGGCATCCTGGAGTGCCGCTGTGAATAGCTTGGGAGAAACCGTGTCTCCCTGCCGTACTCCTTTGCCGATAGGAATTTTAAGCTTTCGATCGAACAGCTGGATGGTAGTCGATGTGTTCGAGAAACATTCGTCGAGAAGTCGGATGTAGGTCGATGATATACCAGCGTGCATAAGTGCGTTCAAAACGGCGTTGATTTCCACAGAGTCGAACGCTCTCCGGTAATCCTCGAAGACAAGGACAAGTGGGAGGTGGTATTCGCGGCTCCTCTCGATGAGCTGTGAGACAGTCTGAATATGGTCCATGCAGGAGAAGTCCTTGCGAAACCCTGCTTGCTCCACTGGTTGATATTCATCCAAGCAACGCTCCATGCGGTTAAGCAGTATCTTGGTGAAGATCTTGTACACAACCGAGAGAAGACTGATGGGTCGATAGTTGTTGATATCCTCCTGCTGACCTTTTTTGAAGATTAGAACTGTTTTCGACTCCTTCCATGAGTCCGGAATCTTACCAAGTCGAAGGTAGTGGTTGAAGTGCTTGGCAAGAAGTGAGCAGAGGGCACTGCCACCCGCACGAAGGAGATCAGCAGAAATGCTGTCCGGTTCGGGAGCAGTGCCTGGCGTCATCCTTCTGATGGCATGAGCAACTTCTGATTCCAGAATGGGAGGTACTTCCTCAGCTGGTGGCATCAAGCATTTCGGAACAGTGATGGAAGAACGGAACAGATCTGTGTAGAATTCTTGAACGATGGCCTCCATCGCTCTTCGAGACGTTTGCGTTGTTCCATCCTTATCCACAAGGGCTGACATTATTGCCTTCTGATCGCAGAGATCTCGTTTGCAGAACTTTATGCTTGAACCTTTCCCTGCGGCTTCTATGAGCTTCAATCTTCTGTAGGCTTAAATGGACTCCTTCACTGCAATTCGACAGGCCTTCGAGATGGTGACTTTTTCCAGATGGGAAGCATTAGGATCCAGTTTAACAGCTCTTCTTTGCTCCAAGAGCTTAATCGCATGTGCGTTGAGTCTTGAATCAGACGGTGATGTGGCTTCGCGAGAGCTGCTAGCACATTTCAACAGTCCTTTGGAGAGAAGGTCGTAGTCTTCTGATGGATCTTCAAGAAGATTCCAATCATACGGCTTTATTGCATATTCCAACTCCTCAGACTTGAATGTGGTGATCCTCACCGGTGCCGGTTTATGAGTGTCACGCTTGAACATTCTCTTTTTGAGAGTCAGCTTCGACCGGACAAGACGGTGATTCGAGCCGGTGTCAAATGAAGGCAGCACGGAGACGTCGAACAGACTCCAGCGTCTGTTTGTAAGAACATGGTCGATCTCCGAACGTGTTTTTCCATTTAGGCTTTCCCAGGTCCATCGTCGGTTTGAAGGCTTCATAAACATAGAATTTCCATGATAGAGACGGCACGCGGATAGGAAGTCTATCAGGCGCTCTCCGTTTTCGTTCCCTGAGGAAGTTCCATGTGGTCCTAGCCTCCAGTGATCATTCGTACCGACGATAGCGTTAAAGTCACCAAAGACAACTTTGTAGTAGCTCTTCTCATCGTTGACAGTCCTTTTGAACAGCTTGTAGAATTCCTCCTTTTCTTCATCTGTGGCCGCAGATGTTGGAGCATATCCATTTATGATGGAGATGGTTCCTTGATCTTTGGTTTCCAGACGAAGAACAGCTACTCGCGGACTGATGATCTTGTAAGAGTCTACTAGGTGGTGCACTGTCGAATTGACGAGAAATCCAACTCCGCCAATATTCTTTCTGTTCACCTTTGCTCCGATAATGAGAAGCTCGTTGTGGTCGGTCCTTCTTATGAGCCATCACAAAGTGATGTTCACCCCTTCACCGCGATGAGATGGCACATGAAGGGGTTGTTACATATAATACTTTTTATTTATGTGCCCCCTCCTCGGGCTAGGATAGATCCGGATCAATCCTAGTGAAATTATTCCTTCTACATACTATGCAAGCGAGGAATAGGCACTTGTAGATATATTTTTTCAAAGATGCTGCGTTATGCCCAACCATGTGGGAGGCTTCAGGACCGAACATATACAATTTTCACGTCAAATTTGACACTTCTCGTCAAACAAGGCACTCCTATAAGCACATTTGATGCTTCTGAAATCAAAGAAAACGTCTTGTAAATTGAGACAAGCTTCTTACTGGTTAAGGTACAGACTCTTCAATATAGTTACAATTGTCTTCCAAGGAAAACTTGGTTTAACTTTATTTTGCAATCTTTTAATCCAGCTGCCCGAATGGGTGCAATAACTTCATAAAATTTTTATTTTTTGAGGACAAATAAATTATCAAAAGCTTTTTAAGCGCAGCAGGGCTGCAGTCATTTAGTGAATTGAAAGACGAGAGCGAGCCGTGTATGGTCATTTGACTGAGTGTATATGCAGCTTACATAAAGCATTCAATTACTTACATAAACCATATGTTTGCTCTTTACAGTTGTATTTGTTGAATAGTTTACAAACGTAAAGCTCCATGCAAGCAGAGATTTTGCTATCAATCGAATAAAAATCGCGACGTCTTGGACAAAAGCATGGATCAGCCTCGCTTTTGGCACAAATTAACCGATTTGATCGTCCACAGCTTTTTAAAACAAGCCTTAAACTATTATTTTTCCTCAAAAATAAGAATTCCGGAAAATTTAAAACGATATATTTACCTACTGGAAAAGGGAATAACAACATGAAAGAATGTTATACTCAATCTTTCCTTGAACAATTATTCTGGCTTTTTTGACAGTCTCGTTTAATGTCGAAGTAGCACGTTTGTTATGGAAGATGCTCAGTTCGATTTCAAAGGTGTAAGGCTTGTTTAGAAGAGTGTGCAATTTGGTTTGAAAATTACCCAATCTCGACGCGAAAATGGCATACATCGAAATGTTGTCGGCACTTTCCGGTGAAGCAGAGACAGACTGTTCTCACAGCCGCTTGTCGGCGGTCACAGTTTTGCTGTCTTTCAAAACACCTCCGCTCACCCCTCTCGAAGAAGAAGATAACGCCGTTTACCTAACCCTCCGTCTATGTCTACAACGAGCGTTTACTCCTCGTTATTACTCCCTGCTGCAACTACTCCGTCTCCGCTTTTGCTTCATGGTCATTATTCACTCAAATTCTCACCGCGGTAGACCTCAACAGCTCTCTGGAGCCAATTTGACATCTAAAGGCAATGCAACTGATTCCAAGCAGCCTAACAGCGCCAGAAAGTTCGAGAGCTCCGCGGTCATAAGAAAATACATGGATAGGACGGAAGCCTACCAGTTGTGAGTGAAGTGCTTTATTCCTCCTTTCTTTGACCACCTTTATTCTGCTTGGAGAGAGCGAGTCCTGCCGACACCGTAACGTTTTTTTGTTACCCATAGTCATTTTGTTTTTGCATTACTGCGGTCTGGGGATGAATTAAGGGATATCCCCGAGCCTCGCGTGCATGCTCAGGACGTTTAGCACGTGCTTAACTAAATTTTTGTTATTTCGTTTACCTTTGGGACATTTGTCTTCACAAAATAAAACACTGGACTTCTTTGAAATCTGCGAGACAAACATTTGCCATCGAATACCGAACAGTGAATTTCAATTTCTTGATTGTATTTTTCGGAATTTGAGGGATAATTGTGACCTCGACGGAATTCCCATTGAATTGCTGGTGCCCAGTTCGAATTTTGATCATCTTCACCGTGCAACTCTAGACTCGAAGAAAAGGGTCTCAGTCCTCCACTTCCAAGTTGCTCTGTAGCAAAGGGCGCGAGATCAGTAGTGAAACTAAACGGCCAAGGCTCATTTTGCGGTGAAACAGGCGATCTAAGATGATCCTCAAACTAGTGAATGTAAATGACTCTATTTTTCTCCAACTCTAAAATCCTATAAAAGCAATACTGTAATAACTATTGTTTTTAAATAAACTTCAAAAACTCTAAAGTCATTTCTCTGAATGTAAGAGACATTCAGCTATGCTTGGTTGAAGAGAATACGATAATGATGCACCCAAAAATCTTCTTGAGAGGAACAAATATTACAACATGGATTCTTTGGATGCAAACTAAAAGGCCGTTGCTCATGAAAGCTCCCATGCGTTTTCCACAAAATATAAAATATGTGGACCTGCGGAACATTACTGGGTTAGGGCACAAGCGAAGACGACTTTTAACCATTGCTCTCAATTGGAAAGTCGCGGTTCGACGGGTTTATTGCATGCCAGTTTTAAGACCAGATTTTTGGGAGAACGACAACTGCTTCTAGGAGCGCAGAGCCCTGGTCTTTTTGAGTCGTTTGATTCTGCCATCTGCTTCGCCGCAGTCGTACTCTGCCTCGGCAACGAATTTTATGGGACGTTTGAGAAGCGGTTGGGAAGTTACGAAGTATTTCTTGGGGAGCAGTTTCTAGTTCCGTCTGCCCCTGTAGAGTCAGAGTTCTGACTTAGGGGCACCTTCACAATAATGTTTCCGTGCACATTTATTTTTGCAGAGCATGAGGGAAGATCCAGAGCTTCCAAGTGTGTGAGAAGGCGGTTAACACACTGCTTTTTGCTACATAATGCGGAACCATATGTCGGAAACGCTCTTTTATATCTGTCTGCTACCTCATCAGATGGCTTTCCCGTACTGCATTGTCACTCCAGTCTTTAATAACCCAGTATCGCGAAACTTCCCTTTCACAGCTCTGTTCGTTCTTACCTTCGACGAAGGCATCATGTCCATCAGCGCGAGGTAATGTTCTTGGACTTGCATTTTATTATTTTAGAACCCCGCTTCACGTGTGCTAGTAACTAACTTTAAGAACAAGAATTATAGATAGTATTGCTGTCACTTTCAGATGTGTCGGTCCTAAAAAGTTCTTCAAAGCCATTAAGATCTTTAACCTTTTGAAGCAGCGTTTCACCTTTCTCTGCAAAATCGGCGCTTTTGAACTGCTCGCAGAAGGTTGCAGATCCTCACTCAGTCAGATGCGTCGGCAGCCCTTCGTGCCTTGGTCTTTTTTCGATTTGCATCATTTTCCGTGCTCCCTCGCAACTGTTATCAAGCACTATCCAAGCGCGGCGACGTTAGCGAGGTGGAACTTTTGGCAGTTCGTCAGTGTTGCGAACTCATTACATGTTGGGGCTTCCTTCGGATTCCACCACAGTGTTTTCTTCTCTGGTCAGGCACTTTGCCTTCTAACGATGTGAGTGGACCACTCAGAGGTGCATGTCTTACACATGCACTCTGCTGGACTTCTCGCTACGTTGCGAGGTGTTCTCCTCATGTTGGAGCTCCGGAGCCAGGTATGGGGCTAGTTCGCCCGCTGTACAATGGAGCGCAATGGAGCGCAATGGAGCGCAAGTTTTCAATTTCGGCCATTTCCATAGCTTCATATAAACAATGTATATCATACGACAGAACTCGAGCTCCTGAGCTCAAATATGTCGTTTGTTTTTGAAATTAATGAATTTTAGGCGAGTTATATCAGAAAACGCAAAAGTCGGGAGAACGCGGCTTTTTCGGGATTTGATCAAAAGATACGGCCATAACTACACCATACTTCGAACTCTACATGTAGAGCGCTAAAATACAGCGATGTAGCTTATGATTGGAACAAAGTTACAGCGGTGCGAAAATGCAGGTTAGTCTTGCGTGGCACGATTTTTTCCAAATTCAGTCGACCTCTGCGGGAAGACGCAGAGATTTAATGGCCTACAAATGCACAGGCAAGCAGAACGCTTAAGGTTCTTTACGATGGCGTCCTCGCAACTCCTTAGCTGATTAAACCGCCTTAGCACCAGCTGCCATTTTAGGGCAGCGGAGTTTTAGTGTTGGAGTTTCCTGCGCCATTATTCGCCCAGGTTTGAGTGTTCGACGCCCTCAGTTTTACCGTTCTATTCGGCATGGAAAGCGCTATCGAATGGTACCAATCGACGATTTTGGAAACATCGATTTTTTGACAATTTCCCATCGAGGACGGGGCCGCTTCAGGCCGAGCTTGCGCGGACGATGACCTCATCAAAAAATCGATATTTTCGAAATTGGCCAAACTTTCTCGTCCAATCATCTAGGGGTTATTTGGGGCGCTGATTACGAATCCGACGCCCGTTTTTGAAAATTCCGCCGATTTCGGTAGGTTACGGATATTCTTCAGGATAATTGGAGGTGGTTGGGTCAGGATCACCGATTTTGCTCAAAATTCGTATAGGGGTGGGTACTTATTCGGGGTGCCGACACGATGCCGAAGTTCATTCGGACGCTTACGGCAGGAGACCGCCCATGCCGATAACTGAGGATGATCGGTGGTCCTGACACGACCGCCCTCAAACGGGAAGTAACCTACTGAAATCGGCGGAATTTTCAATAACGGGCGTCGGATTCGTAATCAGCTCCCCAAATAACCGCCTAGATGATTTTGGACGAAGTTTGCACGAGTAAATTTGGCCAATTTCGAAAATATCGATTTTCGATGACGTCATCGTCCGCGCCGGCTTGGCCAGTGGCGCCCACGTCCTCGATAGGAAATTGTCAAAAAATCGATTTCTTTGAAATTGGTCGAGAGTGACACCATTCGATAGAGCTAAATTTATGATAGAATTCTCCACTCTACCAGTTGTCGAACTCACTCGATTGATAGGTTCATCTCTATACGCATTGCACACGGTTCACTCATAAGTCTCGCCGGGACAAATTGAAGCAATTCCCGAGTAGGGCGTCTGGAAATTTCTGAAAAATTGCACTATACGTTTCGAAATATTCTTGAAGGCTTTACATTTTCCAGTAAGTGAAGATAGAAGCGGAGTGAACATGCTTTCTCATACACGATTGATAGGTACGATCCTACAAGCATTGTGCACAGCGCACTCTCGGAACATTCCAGGCATGACAGAGCACTAACAACGCACACCATGCTTGAGATACTCCGAAAACACTGCACGTCACATGCACGTCCTGGAAAATAAGGTGCTCCAATCGCAAAAGCCTGCTGCAGTTATTTTTTTAGGCCACCCACAGCGAAAACGCGGTGGCCTGGTAAAGTCTATACACGGTTTTGTAGATCTCGAGGAGACGAATCGAATGGTTCCAACTGTTTCTGAAACCACTCAAAATTAAAGGAGTTATGAGCATGCGACGGTTTGCGACGGATTTTTCCATCGCAAACCGTCTGTTTGACCGCGCGACGCGGGCGGTATTGTACACAGCAGTTTAGCGGAAAAAATACAGCCTAAATTCTTGATAGTGCGGCTTATCAAGCGCATGGTGAAACATTTCACCATATCGCTTGTTGATAAGTCGCGTTATCAGGAATCTCGCTTGTATTTTTTTCGGTAAATTGCTGTAAGTCGTTGATGATCCCGCACCAGGTTAGAACAAAGTTCTAGTGTCAGTATGGTGTACTACTGTGGTCAATCAACAAAAAGGGACTGAGCAAGCCCACCAACTCAGAATCCCGACCTCCGGATTCGAACCCCTGACCCCTTTCCTGCAATTCTCTGCCCACTTGGCCAGCCGCTGGCCCTGCATTCGTGAGCGACGCACCTCAATGATCCACGTCGGTTACTGTATGGCTAACAGCCAAATTGTGAAATCGCTGTAATTCCGCAATCGTTCCAACCCCATTCCTTTTGCAGAATAGATTCTAACCACGGCATAGCAGTTCCAGACGTCAGTTTGGCTTTATCGGCCCGCAGTGAAGTGATACAGTTTTTTGCAATTTTCGACCTACCCAGGAAATTTGAAAACCACTACTGCTGCTGCTGCTCTGGCGAAAAATACTTGAGAAAATACAAGAGAAGCTTTGTGGCGTTCAGGCGTTCAAGCGTATGAACAGCCAACACTGGTCCGCGAGAAATTTTTCTTCCTCCGACTGGAGAGGTAGCTGGTTCCATCTAAACCCAGAACATTGATTCGCTATACTCCAAGTTCTCTTCTCATAACTCCTCGGCACTTTCTAAACGTTTTGATTACTCCAGCGTCCAACGAGGCTGCAAGGTGGGTCAGTATTTACATACTGTACGGCCTGAGTTTTTTCATAAACCTCAAGCCACTTTTGGGCCTCCGAAAGCGACGAACATATCGAAACATTAGGTCGCTCAATAAATACTGATCCACCTTGCAACCTTGTTCAGCACTGAAGTAATCAAAACTATCACTCGTGTTCTTGTCAAATAGGAGGATGATAGAAGAATGCGATAATGCTGACAGCAGTTCATCTTTCTAACAATGAGCGAATGGCTTTTTCCCCTCCTAGACAGCTGGGCAGGCAACCACTTTCCATGAATTTGTCCAGTGAGCTCAAACCAATCAGCAGGCTCTTTTGCAACGAAGCATCGAATGATAGCCCATCGATTCGTGATGGTGAGTGATGACTAGTGCACGATCACTGAACAGAGGCGTCATGACTTCTGGAGACGTGTGCAGCAGCACTGGACAACACCCTGAGTGACGACCAAAACCAAGTTCTGAGTCGCCAACTGGAAGTTCTGGAATGTCGGAGTAGGCCGCGATGATATTATTTCAAGCAATATTCCCATTATTTATTTATTTATTTATTTATTTATTTATTTATTTATTTATTTATTTATTAGACATGGGCATAGTCATGCATTACATGAGTAATGGCACATAAACAAATACTAGGTCATACAAACTTACAACAAACATAAAAGTAAACACAGCACAATTAGCACACCTTTTTAAATATCATTAAAGACTTGAACAAATTCACTGACATGTATATGAAATTCTCATCCTCGCCTAATAATAGGTTCAAGTCCTTAAGATTTCTATATGTGAGAAAGTTTGATCTCCCCTGCGATTTTGAAACAGGAAGGTAAAGCCTCAGGTCATCTCTCCTATTCTTGTCAGAGGTGCACCAAAAATATTGTGGGATCTATTGAAACTCTATTTGTAAGAATCTTAAACATCATGGTCATGTCGACCACCTTTCTTCTACTACGGAGGCTAGGTAACTTAAGCTGTTCGGCCCTGTCTTTCTGTCTCTTCTCCTTGATTAGTGTAGCATGCTGTCTCTCAAAGCGCTGTTGAGAAAGGCATTCAGCTGCTGAAAAGCTCTCCTTCAAGGTTGGGTTCTAAACTAACAACCTCTAGATCCTTCTTAGCTTCGACTTCAGAAAAATGACCTTAAAAGGCTACAAAAGACTTTTTAGTTGAAGCAGAAATCTGAATATATCCGATGAGGGAGGAGCATATGTCATTTTAGTTCATTATTCCCTACCCTGAGTATGTTCGAGAACTTCAGCTTCTTCTCTTTTGTGACAAACTCCTTCGAACAAATTCCGAGAAAGCAGTAGAGTAAGTACGCAGCTGCAACAAGAAATTGCTCTCCCCCTCTCAGATATTCTCTTACGAAGTCATTTTCTTCGAAGCCAAACCCAAGCGATCTGTTAGTTTATAGAGGCTATAAACGAACGGGGCCCGAGGTGTGAATATGTCATTTGATGAGGGGATAACGGTAGATAATCCATAATAATGACTACACAACCCTTGATTTGATAAATTCTTTGATAGGTAAATTACCTCAATAACAGAACATGAAAAAATGAACACTTGAACACTTTCATGTTCGTTTGTTCTTATTAGAACGATCACGGCCCAGACAACACACTTCAGGAGGGTTACTCATACAGTGTATAAATGTGGGAAAATCACGATAGGAGGGCAGCGGAGCACGGGCAGGCTTCTATAATCAAACGGATCTGAATATTGGTTACATATGCTTGAAAAATTAGTTTCTTCCATGAAAAATCCAGTCTTTGACTTGCCCGCGATCTCTTACAGGTAGCACAGAGAGGAATCGGAGTTGGCTATTGCTCACATTTCAGTCGTATTTCTGCAGTCGGAACAGCTCAATCTACCTAGCTGCTCCGCCAGACAAACGGGTGGGATTCACCTCTTACAACTGCCCTTTCAATAGTCACTTAAAAGGCAATCCGTATTTCTTGGCTTGGGAAAGGCGACCAGCATCGTCTCGGTGAAGATGAAACACATAAGACAGCCTCTTTCTTTGCAGATCAGTCGCCTGGTTTCCAGACCACATAAAACACTTGAAAAGTGAATTGCGACGGAAATAGTCGGTCGGCTGCTTTGACGCGGCGCCTTCATCACTCACCCGATGATACCGTCGTCTTCCGCCTCCAACATGGAGTCGCCGGGAGCAGTTCGCTTGTTAGTGGCGTTTTTCGCTGTTTTGATAAGAAGCTCGTAGTCAACGTTTATAGCAACGTATCGGAACGAAATTACTCATCGAGGCACATAACATAATGCTGCGTATGGTACATACATTGTGACAGTCAATCCGCATTTAGTCAGGGGTCAGGAGAGTGCCAACAACACTTTGTGATGCTGTGTAGGGCCAGATGTGGTACGTGTGTGGTGGCGGACTGTGGCAGACTACCCCCGGTACCAGCTCCGTAGAAGTTCCTGCTCTCGGTTCCTGGCGATTTGCCAAAGAAGCACGCTCCATTCTGACAAACTTGGAATTCAATGCTGTCTGAATAGGGCTGAAGAATCTGGATAAAGCGAAGGAAAAAATGTCAGCATGCTACCTATTAAGAATCTTGTCTACTCTGCTCTATCTTTACTTTACTTTTTTCAACAGCGGTAAGTCTTACCTAATTTCCTTACCTGCAACTCAATGGTTTCAAAACAGCAGCAAGAGAAGAATAGCGCGTCTTTTTTCTGCATTTGAAGGTGCATAGTGGAATTATGAATGGACCCATCATTGGAAACAAGCTAACCATCCAACTCCATGTATAAATGGAAACGGCTTTATAATTTACAAATTACAATGACTACTTGTGGCCACAAAATGTACTTTTTCTAGCGAATAAAAGTAGTTTGTGAATTTCAGCTGCAATATGCAGACGACTTTAGGTGATTTTGTACCCTTTCTCTTTATAACAGCTCCAAAGCGCTCCGAAACAGGAGTGTATTCTGGCGTTTAGTCTGATAAATAGGGGCTTCGCTTACGCTGCAGCTCTGATCCAAACTTGAACCTTCGTTCTGGTATTTGTTTTTAAAAACACTCAAATACTTTTGGTCAACTTCTTCCTAGAAAACTAACCCGGGAAGTTTATGTGCTATCACGTCCAGGCGTCTCATCTCAAAGATTCGACATCATGAGCCATTAATTTTCGTGGAAACTCATTCAATTATTTATTTGTTTTATGCACTCATAAAAGTGCGCTCAAGAATCATAGGGGAAGAAACAGCTGATGACAAAACAAATCGATGACAGACAGAATAATATAATAGAATTGCGTAGACGGTTCCTGGAAGCTAGAGGTCAAAGGTAGCTTTTAAGATGATACATCCATCCAAAAGATTTTATCGCAAAACTATCCTGCTGTTACCCAACCAGGTCGGCAGTGCAGACCGGCTAGTACCCCTTCCCTCCTCCCCAATGGTGCCTCAATCCTTTCTGCAATGCACATGGAACCTGTTCGGCACACGGGTATACCAACATCCCACGTGTAACCTACAGGTTGGGTAAAGCTTGTTAGTAGCATGAAGACTTACAGTGACAGTGACAGCATTAGATAGTGTCGTTCGGATAGCGTTGATCACGATGAAGTGCTTACGACCACCTACTTCCACAGCAAGTAACGCATTAAAAGAGATGTGTCAATCAATAAACAAACAAACAAAGAAACTTCTAAAAAATCCAAATATGAACAATGAGAATTAAAGGGGTATAAGAGAGAATGGCCTTCAACATAGCGTGGAACATAAAGCAACATTAAGTCGTATTTCCGGAGTCGTGGAATTAGGCACCATCCGAGTTAGGATAAGCCCAATTGAAAGCATGGCACCTAAAAGAGAAATCAATGATAATGTGTAAAAAACAGCAACTACGAAAGGTTAAGCTTATCAAGTCCGCCCTTAAAAACGCTGCTATTCGTTGACTGAAGGATCTCTGGTGGGAGTAACTGGAGCAATCTTGCGCACCTGTAAAAAACGCTGTTGGACAGTAAGGTGTACTTTTCCCATAGATCACCATAATGGATAATAAACCCACTTCACACTGGAAGGTCTAAACACCTAGTATTTAGTAGGTAACAGCTCAACTTCCATGCGAAGAATATGAAATGGAAACGTTAAATCCAAAATTGCGAGCCTCTCCTTAAGTGTTTTAATCCCGAATTTGACAAGTCTCTAGTGGTAGCAGAAGATTTCATTTCTGCACACAGTGGAAGGTAATCTGTACCAGAGAAGACAAATGAATACTCGCTTCACTCTTTAAAATTTTTAAATGTCCTTTCTTAAGTGGGGATTCCATACCTGCGAGCAATATTGAAGGTATACATGTAGCTTGTAGAGACATAACAGTATTCTCTTATCTGAACACTTTACGTTACGTAGATTTGAGAATAAGCTTGTGTAGACTCTTCTGAGAACATAATCAAGTGGAGCGGTGAACTTAGGACTTCTGTCAAGGACAGCTCCAAGGTCTTTAATTGAATCGCATGACTTCATATTGGCAGCCCTTATGGTATATAACGTGTTTCTACACCTTCAAAGAACACTACAACGCTCTTGTCAAGGTTAATAGGAATGCTCATACCGGAAGTCCAGTTGACCAAGTTATCAATGGAAATCTGAAGAGTTGCGGAAACGCAGGTGCTCTCTTTAGCATCATAGGCACCATAGATCTTTAAATCATCACCGTAGAACTTTAGTTTAACGTCAGTGGAGGTTCGGAGAACCTAAAGAAGATCGATAGTGTCAATCAAGAAAAAAAGGGCCATAGAACACCTCCTTGAGGAACATCGCTTAGGCAGGTGTACCTTATAAAGGTGGGCAACCCAACTCTAATAGTCATGCCTCTGTTAAATAAATAAGATACAAACTAGTTTAGAAGCTTTCCTTGAATACCGAAAAGTTCCAACCTGGTTGAGAGCTTTAAATGGCAGACCTTGTCAAAAGCTTGTTAAGATCTATGAACATAGCATCCACCAGTTTTTCAATGTTGATAGCTTGGCTAAAGTCATGAAGGGTATCTGGTAGATTTGTTGATGTAGAGACGCCTGGTAAGAAGTATTGCCGTTCCTGCGGAATTTTGTGAAATTTTCTGGGCCAAGGGAGAGGTTTCCCACACATTATTTTTTCTATTACTCTAACGGGAGCCGGGATGAGGCTAATAGGGCGAAAATCCTAAACAGAATAGCTGCCAGACACTTTGGAAATTGCCGCTATAATAAGTTCTTTCCATAGCTGTGAAACCTCTCCTAACATTGGGGAATTGTTGAATATACATGCAAGAGGCTTGGACAGTGAACTATAACATTTTTATATACTATCTGAGGAACGTGTAGCGCAGTCGGAGGAGGCGCGACTGTCGCGTGCACCCGATACCAGGTTCCTGGTTCGGATTTCCCGCCCAGGCCAACCAAGCCTTCCATCCCTCCGGGGTCGGTGAATTGGTACCAGACTTGTCTGGGAAGGATAAAGCGCTGACATGTTCATCGGCTGGCCACCGCAAGTCATTGTATGGCCAAATACGCAGTCAAATCGCCTCCACGACATCCCGTAGAAGTAGAATGCGTGGCGCATCCCAAAAGGGATTGAGTAACGCCGTCCTTTATCCTTTTTTATCCTTTATCTGAGGAACACCATCGTACAGCTCGGAGGTAGATGGTTTTAGTCGCTTAAATATGGTAAAAATCTCAGCTGGACGGACGTAAATTTCACCGGTTCTGTGGTTTATAGGATATAGGACGCACCGATCACTTCAACATCTGCGTTTACGCCTTTTTATGAATACACCCTAGCAAAGTAGTCAGCAAAAGCAGACGTTTTTTCTTAATCAGTAAAAACTTTTTGTCCGTTAACATTAGTAAGTGTTCAAATAGAAGGAACAATCTTCTTAATCTTCCCACGAATGTATTGAAACAGCCTCTTTTGAGATCAGAGGCGACGCTCGTAGCTAATTTTCCAAGAATTTCCTAATGTGATAGTCGAGATTTGTAAGCTACAGTATTTGACGGTTTAGATAGCTCACGGAAAAGGCGTTGCTCTTCTTCGAAAAGGCTAAGAATATGCGGCGGACATCTAAGGAACCGATTTCGTGTTTTCATGAAAGGAAATACAGAAGTAGTAACAAAAAGAGCTTTGCAGAACATTTCGTAAACATCATCTATGGAGGAATAGGAGTTGAATAATATTAACCAGTTTATGTTAGACAAGAAATTATTCAATGCCGAACACTTGACGTTTAAAAACCTGGTAGGGGAGGTGCTTCTACATCAACAAAGCTAATGGGTAAATCAAATGATACCATCTTGTAATCAGATGTCGCCAGTGGAGGAAGGGCATTTAATTTATAAATGATCAGAGACGAGCTGAAAACTATGTAGATCGAGGATGGCTACTTTATGCATGGGTTGATTAACATGTTGCCTAAAGCCTGCTTCTTGGAGTCGGATTAATTATCGACCTACATAACTTTAACAGGAGAATTCACAGTGGAAATCTCAGACAAGCAGATTGTCAAGCGATGTGGTGAGCGATAAGCCGTGCTATCTGCGTTTTCCGCCGCGAATTCGCTGCTAAAGTTATGTAACTCGTTGATGAATCCGACTCCTGGGGCCGGATTCATCAACGACTAACCCGCGGGTATAAGGGGTAGAGATACCCACAATGAAGCCTGCGCCTCTGAGTCTTGCGTTATCTCTGCCTGACTCTTATCTTATCTCTACCCCTTATCACCCGCATACCCACGGGTTAATTGTTGATGAATTCGGCCTCTGGAAGCGTTCTAAATAAGCGAAACTGATAGCGTCATCCCCACGATGATTGGTCTAATCGATCTGTAGGTTGAAGTTTCCCATCAGCGGCCGGATTCATCAACGACTAACCCGCGGGTAGAGGGGTAGAGATACCCACGATGATGCCTGCGTCTCTGACTCCAACCTTATCTCTACGTGACTCTTATCTTATCTCTTCCCTTACACCCAGCATACCCACGGGTTTAATTGTTGATGAATCCGGCCCCAGAATGGTACTAGTATGGGTAGACACAAGTTCTTGAAGTCTCAATCAAAGTGTCATCCTCACTTCTAATTGAGGCGGCTGGTCTGTATAAATTTATAAGTCTGGTGTATAATGCTTCACTGGGGGAAAATCAAGACAAAACACATTCGTCTTTCTAGGAGCTTCGAAAACACGCGGAACAATAAAGGTTTCCTTTTATCACGCAACAAGCTCCCCTTCCGTGACGGGTCCCACGGTCGCAACGATGGATAATGTATGGTAATCCACCCACAAGTTCAAAATCGAGAATATTCTCAGACGGCCAAGTTTCTGTGACAAACACAATATTAGGCTTATAGTAAGCCTAGAAATAGCAATCAAAAAGTTAATGAGAAGGAAAATGACAATGTGGGCAAGGAAATAGAATAGGAGTAAACAGCAGAACGAAAAACACGACCGCTCAGCAGTGCGATAGCACGCAATTGGGACAAATCTTTAGCTCTAAATAACTGCTTTGCTTACAGTTTCCTGAAAACGTAGACCTTATGGATCCCAGGGCCACTCCTTATCTGTCAAGTCGTGGCATATGAAATGGCCGATTTTGAGCGAAAATTTTGACAGATCATAACTTTTCTTGGAAGCAATCTTATTAATAATAAGCACCATTACAATTAACACAACATTCTTAACACGACAACAGCTTAGACATTCCATCTTTATAAAAATCAGAACTACGAGAATCAATAAACCTAAGAAGCCATTTTCGACATCATGTCGGTTTCTGAATTTTTTATCCTTCACATCACGATCTAAATGCTTGAAAAAATTATAATCGCTACGAGACAGATCTTAGAAATGTGCTGGTTGTGGCAGAGTTTGGTATCTCAATTCAGTTAGTTTCTGTACAACAACTTTTGAAACGTGCGGACGTGCGTTGTCACGCATTAGGATTGGGCCTCTTCGACTGATCAACGTCGGCTGTATTTCAATTAACGTCTGGTGCATCACTTCAATTTCGCCACAGGACTTCTCCGCTGTGATGATCTCTCCAGCCTTCAAGAACTTGTAACGGACTATACCAGCCATTGTCCACCATACGGTCACCATAGTCTTCTTTAGATGGAGACTTGGTTTCGGCATCTTCTTGGGACTGTCATTCTTGTGCAGCCACTGCGCAGAGCAACGATAATTGCCACAAAGGATCCATTTTTCATCGAATGTCACGATCCTGTCCAAAAAAGGCTTCCTTAGATTGCGCAGCCTTAACGAAACACATGTGTCGTGGTGCTTCAGCATTTGCCCGGCGGCGGTCAGTCCGTGCGGGTTCCATCTATCCAATTTCTTCACTTTTCCGATCGCATTTAAGTGGAGGCTGATACATAGTGCTGCCGTCATCGCCAAAATGCTGTGCTGGCTCTCGCACAGTTTAACGCGGATCCGTTTCTACCATGGGTTTGAGTTGGTCGTCGTTAAGGAGTGATGGTGGCCTACCTCAGTCATCATCTTCGAGACTTTCATCTACCGATCGAAATCTTTCGAACCAGCGGAGAATTTTGCGCTCCTTAACGAAATCCTCCCCAAATGCAGCGTTGATGTTGAGCTGCGTTGGGACGTCCAAAGTAAGTAGTATAGTTGTGCTTATTCGAGTATTTGAATGGCTATTCGAGTAAATTATTCGAATAATTTCTAAATTTCGAATACTCGAAACGTCTTAATTTTCGATTTCCGTTCGGAATCGAATATTCGAACAACAGGAACCTCGAATTCGAATAATGTAATATAACAAATTAATCGAATAATTATTCGTATAGTCGAATAAGCACAACTATTAGGGGAGGCGGCCAAAAGTAATGAGACACCCCATGCCGTGTCCAAATTTTTCGTGGCTGGAGTCTGGTTTCGTGCTTTTCGTATTTGTATGTTTATATGCTACTTACTGAACCCTATCTGAGAAGTTACCACTTCCGCCCTTTCCAGAAGCATGCCAAAAACCCCATGCTGTCTCATGCCGAAACCCCAGTCTGACGAGTCGACCTGTGTCGCGCAAATCTCGCCCAATTCTCAACCCCGAGCAGCCTTGGCTCAATATTCACGCAAGATGAGAAGTACGTCTTCTACCTTAACCCTGCCAAGCAGCGAGTCTGGGTGAGGCCTGGTGACCTGTTATCGACCTTCGTTCGGCGAGATGTTCACGGCGAGAGGCACCTTTGGAGCTTTTGGGTCTGCGCCCATGGACAGGTTTACCAGAAGCTGTTTCCCAAGAGCACTACGATGAACTCCAAGGCCATGGTGAACGAAATAGAAGAGATGGGCCTGAGACTCGCTCTTATTCATTCGCTGCGCTTCAAGAAGGTTCTCCTCTTCGACAACGCAGCACCCCGTCGGGAACAAGTAACCACGGATAAGCTTGGCCAGCTGGGCTACGTTCACATGCCTCACCCACCGTATTCGCTGGACATCTCTCCATGCGACTACCACTACTACTTGAGCCTACAGGACTTCCTAGTCGGAAGGGACACAAGAACCCAAGCAGTCCTTGACAACCATATCGAGCAGTTGATCAACACCAGGCCCAAGCAGTTCTGCAAGGATGGGATCAGGAAGTTGGCTGTGCGATGGCAGCAAGGTCCTTGCCCTTAATGGCAAATACATTCCTCAGCATCGTTGAGTTGTAATTGAGTTATAAAGAGATAAAGATTTTTTTCATTTTGTCTCATTACTTTTGGCCCCCCCCTAATATAATATAATAAATAAAACGCCCGAATATCACGTTGATTCATACTAAACAACGTCCAAAACTCGACAGGTGCGCACGTATCACAAAGGCTACAAAGCTAAAAAACGGCGATCCTGCGGCTTCAGAAACCACATACAATGCCTGAAACGGGAACATTTGTAGCCACGCAATGACCAGAAATTGGAGCAAAATCAGCCATTTAATATGCAACGACCTAACAAAACATCTGAGCCTTATTCAAATTCGTATCTCCTAATGGTTTGTGCCGTCTGAAATAGAGGATGAAGTGCCTACCGATTTCCTCCTTGTCAATCTCCGCTTCCGCTCCCAAAGTAAACTGGGTGGGGAATTATAAGAATAACGAGAACACGAAAAGGGAAGATTCACTAAAGGGTTGATCTCTCCATTCCAGCCTGATATCGGGAGCCTTTGAATGTGCTCCTCTTTAAGTAGCGCGTCTTTAGGTAACGAATACATGGCGCTCGGCTTAGACCGCCACCCGTGTTCTGCTGTTGAGCCGTGCGAGCACGTTTCCTGTGAGTGTTTTGCATCAGAGCCGTCCGGCTATGCTTTACACCGACCAGTCCGTTCTCCCCGCCCCACTTATTCACTGATCGACGTTTCACTTTTTCTTTTTCCCCTCAGATTGAGCAAGTCGGCATAGATATAGGGACAGGCTCCGAGTGAGACATTACATGTGATCGAGGACTAAGCCGTTGAAGAGGGGTTTCAGATTAAGCTCCTTTTCTTGACTTTGACGCCGTCGAGAAGCATCAATCACGGCCTTTTTTCTTTTAGCATGTTTTGGAATCTCGTCGTCATCAACTACGAGAAGTATCGCATGCACCATGTCCTGCTATTTGGGCTTTTGATGCTATACAGGTTGGTCTAATACAAAGAGTTACAATGACCTATGAACAAATAAATGTTCTCCATTTCAAATAATGACACAAGAATACTAATAATTGCTGGCGCTGGAATTTAACGTTTATTTGTTTGTGCAACTCTAACCTGCGTTTCATCTATTTATATGCCTTGCCAGGTTGGCTTTTTCTCTGCTCCGAATCGCTGTCTTGATATTTCTTGTAAAAATTGGTTTTCAGTTTATCGACTATTTAAAAAGTTGGAAAGGAATGAGAAGAAAGAAAGACAGTGCTGGATTTTCGCACATCAAAATTTTTGATAATAAGGCCAACTGTGTACACATAGTGTTATCCAGAAAGTGTAGAGCAACAACTGTGGCCTAGCATGCGACGAAAAATAGGGCACTGTTTGTACTGAATTTATGAGACACACTTGTCAAGCGCGGCATTGTTGATGATCTGTTTTTCTCAGAGAAACGTAACAACTCTGCTAGGAAGCGCGTGCTGCTGAATCAATTTCCAAAGCGTTCGTAAAGGCTAGGCGAAGGACAAAGGGATCTCTTTTGGGATGAGGCAAACATTCCAGTACTAAAGCAAGCAAGCAATGAAGCAATTCGAATAATCTGGCTTATTCAATAAGTTGAGGTGGCCAACCGACGCAGAAGTTGTTGCTTGTTTTACCATTTTCAACACGCCGGAAGCGAAGGGATGGAAAACTTTACTGGCTTGAGATGCACCCGAGCCTTGATTCAGGGTCTGGCTCGCGCGACAGCTCGCGCCTCCTTCAGCCGCTCTAGCGGACATGACTAATGACACGTTGCTTCAAATGTGTGGTATGGACAGCACGGGCGAATAGGCCGCAGTGTGTCGCACCGCATGCAGCTACCTCATTGGTCTAGGCATAGTTTTGTATTCTTCTTCTGACTAGAAGATGAGGCCAGTGATTATTGGTTTTATCGCATCTCCTTATATAGTGATATACCAGATAGATTTTTTTGAAGATAGACTCTTTTTGCAGCATTACCCACATGGAATTCTCGTGTTTGATGCCGATAACCACTCATTGTTGTCTGCTCACCTATAAACCGTTAGACAGTCAGTCAGCAGACATAAATTATTACCTGTATTACCCGTATTCAAGCCCCAGACAGGACCAGGAGTCAGAACGGCGTCTTTTGTGCTCCTTCCCGAAACTCTGAAATTCCAAGCCAGCACATTCCAACGAAAAACGCTTTACTTGCGTAGTTTCCGAGCATACATTTTCTGACACCTTAAAATATGAACGAGTAGGTGTTAACGTGCAATCTCCATGTTTCAGTATTGCGGGAGCGTTCGTATTTTGCGGTCTGGAGAGCAACAGCGAAGACATGAGAAACGAGGAGGAAGTAAAGCAGTTGGTTAGGCGGAGTGTGGCTGCCAAGAAGGAGTTGGTCGAAAGAATTGAGGTGGTGCCTTTTTAACCGTTCCGTTTTAAACTTCTTTGGTGTAAAACGTGGCCGGCTGGTACTTCTGCTTCTGCCTACACCGTACCAGCAGAGCATCTTAAAACGGGTTAAATCAGCTAGACCAGGAAACACCATCACGATCTCCTTTCCTTGTCTAACTCTGGGCTCTCTCTGTCTTGATTACGGCTTTATTACTATTTTTAATTTGGCTTGACTTTTAAGCGAAGACGACTTGTAGACCAATACAATTTCTCATATCGATATAGTTTAAAGAAAATTAAAAGAAAAAAACGCACGCTATGAGGATGTGGTGGAGTAAGTTCTTCCCGTATATTCCCATACATGAGGGCGGATGTGCAATACAGATTCCCAGTAGTCATTCTGCAGCTCACGAATAAGGACTAACGGCAGAACGCCACTTGTTACCGGTAGGTTGAAGATGGGGTTTTAGTTGATGCGCTAGACGGATTTGAACTGGTCCGAGCTGCTAGCAAACCCAGCAACGTTATCATTTCGTTTACTAAGTAGGGGTTGCGTTCAGCACCGCAAGATAGGACACCACATTCTCTGAGCCCGCATGAGAGTCATCGTATCATTTGGCCGTAGCTGAAGCTGTGAGCTGAATTCAAGTGTGATGGAGAGGCAAAATATCTCATGCTGACTTTAGACGAGGATAGATCCTATTTATTTATTTGATCGCAAATTTTCATACTTTCGGGGGTACTTGTAAAGCAAAGGGCCCATGGTGCCGTGGGGTTGCCGGGAAACATGTTAACGCGGCAAACCCACGGCACCACGGGGTCGGTACTTATGAAGCACCCGTCCTCGGGTGCCGTGGGTTGCCGCGTTTCCGTCGCCGTTGCCGCGTTAACATGTTTCCCGGCAGCCCCACGGCACCACGGGCCCTTTGCTTCACAAGTACCGCTTCATAAGTACCCTTTCGGGCGCGTGTCTGCGCAGTCAGAGGAGGCGCCGACTGTAGCTTGCATCGTTCAGGTCCTTACGAGTTCTTGTTAGTTCAGGTTCCACCGAGGCCAACCAAACCTGAGGTCTATTCTTATCGCTAGACTGCGAAGCACGCCCCCTTGGTGCTTTTTTTCCTAACTTTGTAAGCCCTTAATGAAAGAATTTCGCATGTAAATTTGGATCAAGTGTACTCCTCGAGGCTCTTCTAGGACCGTTAGCAAAGCAACTTCAGGAATAATTTTATTAACCTATTCAGCACTGACAACCCGAAAGGATGGGCTTCTTGATGCAAACTCTCCATGAATTTTGAATGAGCCGGCGGACCAACATTGTCGCGCAATTGTTCCCGTAACTCCGCGTTATTTAGGAGCGCGTTGGGCTGTTAACCTATTGAGAATATGGTGACTGAACGCGGGAAATAATTGGTCTGGATATCGACTTGAATTTGTCCATTGTAAATGAATGCTCAGAGGGTAGATTGTACAGATTATACAGGTTTATCCTGCTTTCGATTCTGTGTCTGTGCCTCAGTCTCTCAACGTTTTCGAACCTCAGATTCTGTACCTCGGCGTCTCGGGTTCCCTCAACGAAACGGAGCTTCGCAAAGCGATAGACATGTACGACGTGAGCATGTCAGTGAAGCCTGCGATACATCGGCGAAAGCGCTGGGATCTCTGGGGAGGACTGTACTACGCGGGGACGATCTACACAACCATCGGTGAGTCCGCTTCAAAAGGAGGCGCTTGTCCGAAGATGCATCCTGTGCATTCATCGCCTGCACTTGGTTTTTGTGCTCCACAAACAATTGACGTTGAGTGTCTGATTTAATAGACCAAAAAGAGTATGGCGCGCAACTGCTCAGAATGTAAGGACGACCCTTAGGCCTGAGTTATACTCCCGCGGGAGCATCCGCGGAAGGGCGGGAATCGCGCCGAGACTCCTCACCTGACCAATCGCCACGCCTCGCCACGCCCGCCTCCGCCGTGCACCATTGGTCCGCGGACGTTCCGCGGATGCTCCCGCGGGAGTATAACAGAGGCCTTAGGCCAATGGTATACTCCCGCGTCGCTCCAGCGATGGGCGCGGGGCAACTGTCAACGGCGCGCCTTCGCTGCAGTGGCGGACGGCGCAGTGGGGCGCGGTTGTCAGTTGACGCGCCATCGCTCCCGCGATGCGTCGCAGAGGGGTGTTATACCTGCGGGAGTGTGATGTTGGGTGGTCATGTGATGTCTCTGTTGTTCTTCTCGTAGAGATTTCGTCGTGGCTAGAGTCATTTTGGGTTTTTTCGACGGCTTGAACGGCTGCTTTTCGGATGAGATGTTTTTCTGGCCGTTTTCCCCCTCTTTTGTGCCAATTCTCGCATTTTTTTCGCCTGTGAACCTCCTTGACGGCACAGAAATCCACATTTCTGTGCCGGACAAGTCACAGGGAGGTTCTGCTGACATGTCCGGCACAGAAATGTGCCAAATGAACGGCTGCCTTTCGGATTAGATGTTTTTCTAGGCCGTTTTCCCCCTCTAATCCACAGGCACAGAAACGTGGGTTTCCGTGCCAGTGGATTGCATGAGGAACAAAAGAAATGCATGAGTCGACACAGGCATGACGGAAACCCCCTTGTAGAACACGACATCCACGAAATACCATTGAAAGCAACAACCCTACGACGGCATACGGATCAGAAGGCGATAAAACGGGAAAAAACGCGAAATCACGAACGAAAAGGCTGAGAAAACAAGGAATCCGAAAAAACTGAATCAGCTGATTCGCTAAACTGAATCAGCTGATTCGCTAAAATTCTGCAAAAGTCTCCGTCTGAAGAACTGCGTGAACTATGTCAGCCTCGAGGGGCGGTCTTTATGTACGAATGGTCGCCGCGCCCGCGACGACGACTGTCGCGTGCGCGATGAGCACCGCATCGGTCGTGGGAGCTGTGCCTCATGACTTGCTGCAAATGCTAGGTTTGAGTTGTTGACATCCCTTTCGGGTGTTGCAGGAGTTGCGTGAAAACAGGCTCTGGTTCAGAAATTGAAAAAAAAAACTAAGCAACGTTCTAATGCTCAATTTTATATGATGCTTCTTTAGGAAAAGCTGAAAATATGACACACTATCGCAGTGAAACTGAGTTTGTACACACTTTCTAACACTTGATGTGCAAGTTTTGATGCAGGTCTAGATACCACTGGCCGCTGAAGTCACCCAATTGCGACGTCTTCTGCCACGCTCGCCGCGCGACTCGCCGCGTCCGCGGCGACCATTCGTACATAATGTCCCGCAGCCGTCAGCCTCAGCGACGGCGACGGCTCGCGACGCGCATCGCGAGCCATCGCGTCGTTGTGCACTCCCGCGTCGCGGCAGCGGACGGGAGTATACCATAGGCCTTACATTCCTCTCCTACCTGAAGAAAGACTCTTACCCTCCTTCTGAGAACTTAGAGTACAGCGTGTTCATAAGGATAGGCAAGGTACAAATCGTAAGGTCCATATCTGCGCTTTATTTTGGATACGTTATGTACACTGAATAGTGTGATATTGTTAAGCCTTGAAGCTGTCATTGGCACATCAGCTTTCGCTAATGTTTATGACAACAGCCGACGTCTTCATGTTCCGTCAGCTGTCTACAAGCCCACAGATCTGAGCACGTGTAGCGAACCTCTCTGTGATGTTGCTCCGAGTGACCAAGAGCCGAAGCCGAACGGAGTGGATGATTACCACAGCACCAGCTGCCAAATGCTTCATTTTCAAATTATGGGAAGGACTATACAGTTTCGCCCCAATTAGTCCACCTATGGGTGCGCCCTGCATTATAATTCAGGGAGATATCGTGGAGGCGATTGAAGATCTATTTGGCTTTGACGATGAAATGGTGGCTAGCCGATGGACAAATCAGTGTTTTATCTTCCCGAACAAGTCTGGTATCAAAATAACATTTCGGAATGTGATCGTTGAACAGGAGGAGAAGAATATGAATGTCAACCTAAATGCTTCATACGGAGCGAGAAATTAATTATAAGCAGCTCGAGAATTGATAGTCTGAGGACCAGCTTACTAAGATAGAATTCTGTTGAATATGCCTTCAGTGTAGTCAGGCACTTGCCAGTGGTGACGAGTTGCCGCAAAAATCCAGTGTGTTTTTAGGCTACGGCGACCTCGTGGCTGTGACGTTTTGGGGTCGTCTCTTCACCATGGTGTACGCTGTACTTGGAATTCCGATGGTGATCACGATTCTCAACGACTGGGGCACGATCATGTTCATCGTCGCCAACAGTGAGTCGCACCCTGGCTCCTGGAGCACCGTCTGCTGTTCGTGATCGTTGCTATTTCAGAGCTGTGGAGGCACAAGTACTGCTCTCTGGTTCATCCTTTAAAACTTCTCTTTCGAAGGAGAAAACGCAAAGGATCTCAGGAGGTGAGACGGCGTTTCAGAAACAGCGAACACTATTTTCCTCCTAACATGTATAATTCTTGTCTAAATATCCGCGCTTTGCTGACCAAAATTTCTCTTAGAAAAAAATTAACGCACTCTTTTCTCTATGCCAAGTGCTCCGGGTAGGATTGTTTCATCTGGTCCAGTAGATTAATCTTACACGTGGCTGGGTGAGCAGGCGTGACCCAGTGATGCAAACAGTTGTCACACTCAACATTCTCATGTGGGCGGCTCGGGTGTGGCTGCTTAATTGTTCTAAAACTGGTCCCGATAGGAGAGGCAGAAGCGTAGTGGGAGGCGATCCTCTTTTCTAGAGGATGCAGGAAGGGCTCAGAGTTCTTATGTATCGCATCTTACCCTCACCTATCAGAGAAGTTCTCGAGGTGTTCATACACCATAAGATATTTCGGGAAGTGCAAGTGCCACTGGCTGCTCGAAGTGATCTTCGCTCTTCGGCCGCCAAAGTTTTGATGTCCACGGCGACAAATTGAGCTCAGCTTACACTCAAAATATTTTCCGACAGACGCCCTTCGGGCGAAGCAGATGTTGTCAAAATAGAGGTGAAGACACACGACACTCCCTTGCTCCAAAGCGCTGAAATGCTGCAGATCGTCTCGGTTTCGTTCCCGCTCCAGACCTAGCTTCTCTTCCAATGTGTTGGCTAGAGTACTTCCCTCTGCAGACGACAAGGTAATACCATAATGTGGAAGAGACCGAGTGAAGCATCAGACAAGCCAAATAAAGGACATTCACTTTTAGACCGCCTTCAAGAGAAAAATCGAAACGAGTTCGAGAAGGCAGTTCTCATCCCTACTGGGCGGTTCCATAACACCTTCTCTGCTTCATTCCTATCAGAACCACGAAGTACCTTTCCTTGGTCAGAGTAACAAAGGTTTGGGTGAGAACCGAAGCTTTTTAGAAACAAGGGGAACGTTCTGCAGCAAATTTACTTTACCAATTTCTCTCCTAAAAGTAGAGATTGCAAGCATTTTGATAGCACAAAAGACAAAGATGTTGAATTGGGGTAGGGTTGTATATGTAGCTCAAATTCACATTCAATTGCGATCACGGCATGTCACAGAAGCGGAATGCCTGCCTCATTGCATAAGGTGATTGACTTACGCCCCACTTTACCCTTATAATTCGACGTGTCTAGATCGGTTTTTGTATACTGCATGTTTCCGAGTTTATCCATGATAGACACTGAATTTTATTAGAACAGCATTGTACGCTCTTCAGTTCCTTCGACAGTCGAGAACGGACAAAGTTTTCAAGGGATTTTTGTAAACAGAAAAACGATATTTACGAAGCAGCGTTACCGGTTGAGGCGCGACTAAGCTTTTCTGGAGGATTGTTGTAGAACTTTTCTTGGACGCTTCCTTCATTCTCCGATTTAGCCTAAAAATAAAGGATAAAGGACGGCGTTACTCAAATCCTTTTGTAATGCGCCACGCGTTCCACTTCTATGCGATGTCGTGGAGGCGATGTGAACTGGCCACGGTGGCCAGCCGATGAACAAGCCAATGTTTCATCCTTCCCAAACAAATCTGGTATCAATTTCGACCGTGCAGGAATGAGATACTTGGTTGGTCTAGGTAGGAAATCCCAACCGAGAATCTCGAATCGGGTCCACGCGACATCTGGCATCTCCTCCGACTGCGCTCCACGCCTCCTTGAGTTTCCTTATAAGGAAACGAACCAAGAAGACGCAATCGGTCTTGCTAGTATCGAATAAGCATTTGCTGAAGCAGGAAGAAAATTCCATTCGATAAATATTTAGATTTAGCCGGCCTCAGTGTATAATTTTTTACGAACAGTACTTAATGAAGACGGTCTTCGGTACTTGGCAGATGTACGAGAAAGCACCTCTGAGTAAGGCAATCGGAAGGTCTGACTTGCAATCCTCACGTCTCTAGCGAATTTTATCAATTATTAGGTTGCCTAATAAGATCTCGGGCATTCACGTGTGTAGCTCGTAACTTCTTTCTTCCTGGAACCTCGGCATTGTTAGTTGCTAATGTTAGTAGTATATTGTGTCATAGACGACTTTTAGGTGGATTCCTGTATTCAGGAGGGTTTGACGTTTTTTTCGTCATTTTCAAAGGCTTAAACATGGGGTATATATGCTCTCCCTTACCTCTACCCTTCCAAGTGCCTCAACCACTCTAGCATTGTCAACCTATGCCCGCATTTACCACAAATGACCAGGAGAGAGTGTAGAACTGTAGAATGACTAGTGTGTGATATTGTCCAGTGAGGTTTATTCGCCCTACTACATTGTTTTCAAGCGCTGGGCCATCGTCAGCCCTTAGCAATGGACATAAGTGAGTTCGTCTCTCTCGTTTGCCCTCCTGTGGATACTGTAGAGGTAGGTCGAAAATTCTAGAGTGGTTGAGGTTCTTAGGGGGATAGAGCGCAAATTTGGACCACAACCACATGCTTAGGCCTCTGAGGACGACAGAACGTCGAAACATCAGGTCCTGCTAAATAGAGGAGTCCAGCTAAAAACCTCGTGCGGCACAATGTAACACTAACATTCACGAGTGTTTCCACTCAATAACGATTTTGTCTCCACTATGGGCAAAGATCCGACAACAAAAGAAACCCTTGGAAAGAGAACACCGTAATCCCATCTCCACTATTCTGTTCAATATTGTTCCTAGCCTGTACTAACGGCTTCGTAATTCATTCCTTCTCAACGGTAAATTCTCAGCATCATGTTATGTCGATTCCAGTCCTTATCAAACCTGACCAATCTATCGTTTGCACTGAAAATTCAAGGAAGGTGACATCGAGGATAAATGCAGGTCGGCGCGACCGTTGGACTTCGACTAGGCTTTTCTTCTTTTCTCATTATCCAGTGTACCCAGTGTTAGTCCATCAATCTAACAAGTGATTTCTAGAGGACTTACGATAGGAATGTTGCCGCGGTTTGGATAGGGGTGAACAGAAGACGTCCCGAACACCGGCGTTTTCGTAAAGAGGCGGTGCTTTGATTTTCGCTGAGCACTCAATTTCAGATAAAGGACATCTACTAGGAAAAGATACTGCAGCGTTAGCAGACGTCTACCTTAATAAACTATGCACGAATTTTGAAAGGCCGCCTTGAAATTACAAGTGGACAGGAGACGAATATGTAGTGCTTCCAGCAGGGCAACGCTAGATCACACATTACAGCTTCGATAGAAGCAGAGCAAGAGGAAGGGGTGGAACGTAGTGTGCAATTCGCTGCACTCTACAGTCCTTGCTCTCTCTCTCTCTCTCTCTCTCTCTCTCTCTCTCTCTCTCTCTCTCTCTCTCTCTCTCTCTCTCTCTGATTATCACTTTTTCTTCAGCGTTGAATTCTATTTGAATGGATTGATATATTTATCCCCCAATCTTCGGGCGCGTGTAGCGCAGTCGGAGGAGGCGCGACTGTCGCGTGCACCCGATACCAGGTTCCTGGTTCGGATTTCCCGCCCAGGCCAACCAAGCCTTCCATCCCTCCGGGGTCGGTGAATTGGTACCAGACTTGTCTGGGAAGGATAGAGCGCTGACTTGTTCATTGGCTGGCCACCGCAAGTCATTGTATGGCCAAATACGCATTCATTTCGCCTCCACGACATCCCGTAGAAGTAGAATGCGCTGGCGCATCCCAGAAGGGATTGAGTAACGCCGTCCTTTATCCTTTATCCTTATCCCCCAATCTTCAAGAACTTATGCCTTGGGAAGACTTTCAAGTATGTAGTTTGAAACCAGAAATTGGTTGCCACTGATTACGCCTGTTCCCTGGGGATTAAGCGTGATTACACGAAAAATTAGTGTGGATTACTCTTAGGGAGGAAGGGCATCATTCGATAACTCGTATTCTTTTCAGAGCATTTGCGAGACTCCGACTCCTCCCGCCAAACCCGAGCCGCTGGCAGGTGATCCTGACGAGGCTGAGCCAATACCGCTAATCCTGGTTGCTGTAGGTAGGACAAAAGTGGTCTCCACAGTGAAATGAAAGGTTCAAAGCATAGTACCTCAAAACTTTTATCACTGTTTGAATTGCCATAAAAAGCTCAGAACTTCAGCTACACCAAGTTTTACAGCTTGTTTTAAAGAGAGGTGGAAATAAGCGTAGCTCCTTCTGTGTTAGAATCATGTTAATGCGTCTACAATATGATCGACGGAAGTGGTGAGCAATGCAGGCTAGAAGGCATTTTGGAGACCGAGGCGCATTATGCGTAACGCTTTTAAGACACTGAGGAGATGTTTTGATGCGGCTGCATGTTTCCCGCTGTTTTTTGCTGTTGCAGCCATTTACAAACTCTTGCTTTCGCGCACCTCTTCAAGAAAGAGTCTGCTGCAACCTTTATGTCATGCTTAAGTATGAATGGCTTTCAGTGCTCCTCTTCTGGTTGGCCGTCTGCTGCAGCGTTTTCGTCTACTTTGAGAAATGGACGTATTTCGAGACGATCTACTTCTTCTTCATATCGCTCACAACTATCGGTAAGTTTTCCTTCTTTACTCATCTTATTGTACAGGGTGCGTAAAAAGTATTGACGCACCTACGTTTTGATTCAGCTCCAGTTTTTCTTTCTACCCCTCTAGGTTTTTATGTGTTATTTTTGTTGTCTGTATTGTGCTAAAAAAACGCTCACGAAAAAACTGAAAAAACATGATCGTCATCGTTACGGTAGCCCTTTTTTTGTCTGTTACCCAAAGAGCCGAATACTTCCTTAACAAGAGAATTAGGCGGTGTTCGAAACAGTCGGTGAGGAAAGAGGTCAGCAACCCAAACGTCAGCCACGGCTCTGTCATAACAGATGATGATTACAAGATGTCCAAGCACGATAACGTTCAAATCCAAATTTATCAATCTTTGTCCGATAACGGCAAACGGATAAGGCGCGCAGGTGTGGACAGCTTCTCAGACGATCACAGCTTAAACATGAATCCGCTGGATTGCTCTTTTTAGGCGATTTTGGAGAATGAGGTCTGGGTTACTTTCAACAGAAGTGACCAGTCGCAGAAGGCTACCCTGTTCAAAGCACGGAACGAAATGCAAGCAAGTGTTTGCGGCGCGTGCTCATGAATTTTTCCGTCGTTTTCGCTCCTGTATTCACAGTAAAGGAGCCAATGTCAATTACGAGTTATTCTATCGTGTTTGCAAAATCATTTTCCATATTTCTCAAGTGAATATTTTAAAACTTACTGCGCAATACTATTTCCACAACCGTCATTTTGTGCGTCAATACTTTTTACGCACCCCGTACATAGTAATTATTCTTCTCTCCATAATTTGCCACCATTGTTTGGTGCGAAACTCTCGCAACTGTAATACGAGCATGATCTCACTACAAGACCTCTCACCTCGGAGTTGTTTGTCCTCCACGGAAAAACAAGGTTTTAGTGGTCCAAGCAAATCAATGCTTAATTGGCATTGCTGCTGTCACCGCAGTCAATTTTCACGTGTGGTCGACCACCGCGTCGAAGCGGAAGGTGCGGAAGTGCTTCGTTTTCACTGTCAACTAATTTCATTTATGCTGGGTGCTGATCGGTCCCACGAGGTGTGGATGTTGCGTTCGATCAAACGGCGCCGGTGGTGTAATGGCGTAGAGCATTCCCGCCCGGTCAGAGGGAGGTGCGGGTTCGAGTCCCGCTTGGCGCTAGAAGTTTTGATCGCAACAAGACATCGTTGTGACAGCTTACAACCTCGATACCAGCCACTTGATGCTTAAGGAAACTGATTTGAATTAATTTCATTTATGCTTTCGGTGGCTATGAGGTTATGATTGGAAGAGGTCAAAACACTAGAGCCGAATTGGAGTCGGACCTCTCCATGCTTCCTGGGCGGGATGCTACGCGATTACGCCACCACCTTGTTGGATCGCGTCTGAGCAGAGATACTCTACTTCAAGCGACGGAATTCACCAGATTTATAAGGCAGTGCAATTCTAAATACCTCTCAATTTGGCAGAGGTGTACTATATAGGGAAAGGAAGGTTGCTTTCTGAGCCGACTGGTTTTGAACATTCTGCTCAAAAACTAACCATAAAAAAGCTTTCCTTACAATCTGATTCAAGAAAAAAATTTCGGGTGTGTTATCGCACCGGCAGCTTAGCTGAGCTGCTGATCAAGGAATCGTACCCAAAATCATATCCCTAATTGTGAATCAGCGGAACGTGAGATATCTGATTATATACACTGGGTCACCTTACAGTAGCTGTGTTGTGATAGTGTTTATGTAGCTCTCTGTCAGAGAATCGCCGCTACTTGTACCGCTCGCCGATATGTTGAGTTGACCACGGAGTTGCTAGCATAATTCGCTAGCGATGGACATTACTGCCTCAAGCATAGGTAAGCTGACCTCTATCAGCTATTGTCTCGCTAACCATCGAGTTGCTCGAGCGGGCGAAAGCCTATGTGGGATATCGCTGAAGACGATTGTCAGTGAGTTGGCGGGATTCTTTATCAACCAGTTACATCGTGCCACCCGCTACACCTGTCACCCTGATCGTCGGACTGTTCTCGCGAGCCCCGCAATGTTTCCATTCGAGACTCGCAATGGCCTCATGACATGCAACTGCTCTCGAGCAAGTTGTAGGAATGGTGGAGCAGGGGAGACAGAGGACGCATCGCTTCATGCAGGGTTTTCCCTCAAATCCCATTGTCACAAATTATTTCAGCAATGTTTTCTATCTTATGGTAATTTGTTTTCAGAAATTTCCCTTCTCATACTATCAAACTGAGAACAACAAATTTGTCGATGATCGTCAATCTACTGCAAATTTCAAAAAAAATCGTTAAAATTTCAGTAAATTTCTGAAACATTCGGTTAAATCGTTAAGCGAGATTTAATCGAAAAATAGCATTAATTCGTTAAATCGCTAAACGTTGAACGTTCGCTGCTGGACCCGATGTGTCGGTTGTTTGAGCGTGTCCAACGAATACAGTCGAACTGTAAGGGCTGAATTGCTTCAATCGCAGATGTTCGCAAATTAACTGTCAACAATAGATGATCGGTCACTGTTGCGGTGTGGCTATGTATATGAAGAGACACGCCTTTGAATTGCGGCAATCATTTCCCCTTTGAAAAGCCTTTACATTTTCAGTTGTTCTCGCATTCTGATTGTTGTGAGTTTTATGTCCTTTAAAAGTAGACCGTTAAACCTCCATTGCTCGTTCTTTAGCACAAACAGTGGTGAATCAGCTCAAATCGAGGGCCAAAGAACCTTCACCTATTTTCCCATCCTCGGGCAAAAGGTGTGCTCGGTCAAAAAGTCACGCGAGATTGGGCTGCTCTGAAGCAAATCAATTGTGCGATAAAGCCGCTTCTTCACTGCTATGCATTTCGCAAACTAATCCTATGGTTGGGCCTTAAGTGTTCTTACTTTGACTCTGAGGTCTATTTGCTTCAGAAGTATTCCATGATTCAAAATACTTCTGTCCAACATAGTCCTTGGCTGCAACATGCAATGCTTACGACGAAGACTATCTGAAAGGTAGTGAAAAGTGCTAATGCCAATTTACTCACGATCAGTAATGCGAGCATAGGCAGTTCCAAGAAGACGTCGGGTACTCGAAGAAATTCTGTGCGATGAGGGATCCCAGATTAATTTAGAAAACCGAATCGTGTAGAATTCCTTGCATCCCTTGTTCTTCATACAAAGTGGAAACTTCTGGTAGCTTTAAACTTAAGACAGCACAGCTTCGAATAGAATAGCCCCACTCACCTTCTTTACTTCTAGAATTCGAACATTATTTTGCGGTCGTTGTAGGTTTGGTTCTGCAACAGCCTGCAGGTAACATTTCATTGCTTGGGTCTACTGCAGGTTTCGGCGACGTGACTCCGAGTCATCGCGTCGCAGTGGCGAACTTCCTTCTGATTCTCGTCGGTCTGTCGGTGGTGTCGATGGCCATCAACGTTGTTCAGATGCAGCTCGAGATCGTCTTTGCCAAGGTGGTCCAGTCGATCGACAACGACTTCAAGATGAATCTCAGCGTAAGCGGTGAGTTTGTCTCCTTCCAACAGTGACAGATATGTTAACCAGCGTTGTTTAGCCGAAGATGAGAAGAAAGTAGCCACGCAGGACGAACGCGGAGATGTGGAACGTGGACCCTCAGAATTGCGGCCTAGGAAAGGTGAACCATTACATATTCTAAATGCAAGAAGCGCTGTCGCAGATAAAATACAGACTTTGAATGCCTACCTTCTAGAGGATTTCACAAACTTGTCACTATTCAGAGCAAGACGTTGTGAAACAGTATGGCGAAGGCATGTCCGGTGGAGAGCGATTTTTGATGCGATTTATGAGCCATCACCAGTGAGTAAATCATTGTCTGTCAGCGATGAGAACTGTACTTCATAGGTTGCTGATAGCAATAGCACACCTGGATCAAAGGCGTGCTGCGTACTGTGAGTTTTTATTGCCACCCGTGAGAAGCAGTGATACGCCTGTTTGCTTTCACGGTAAATTACCGCATTAGAGGCAACTAATCTGTGAACATTTCTGGTTCTCTACTTGGATAACTTTAACACAAATTTAGCTGAGAAGGGAAACGCCGAATTGCTTATCTGCTGCCTCTAAGCTCGGCCCATGCCCACCCCAACTTCTTCATTCCACTGGTGTCAATAAGTTGGTCTCTGTCTGGAAAGGAAACGATTTTCTGACATCGTTAGCTACCGCATCTCGTCGGAAGGAAGAGGCAAACTTCTTCAAGGCTTTCTGTAGAAATGTACTGCATCCCAAAAACATCGGCGAACTAAGACTTTCTTAGGGGTTACGACTTCATTTTTTCTGTTTTTTTTGTTTATTATCTAGCTCCATTTTACCTGGTTGGCTAGGAGAGCAATTCGAGCACTACCAGTTCGTAAGTCACTCTCCCTCCACCGGCCTCTTCATTAACAGCAATCACGTTTTCATTGAAGTCAACACACCTCCAGGAGGGTTCCTCCATTGGAAGCTGCATCTAAACAATCTCTGACCTTCGCGAGTACAGCTTGATGAAGCGGACACAGTTGTTCTAGTTCTCTAAGAAGAAAAAAAGGAAAATACGCTGTCACTTGTGCTCTTGGTCGTGCACATTTCGCATACATACCAGAAGAGGTGGATGCGAACTACATAAATTCCGTTATTTTTCAGAAGAAAAATGTTGAACGAGAAATTCGAGGAGCGCTCGAGAATGCGCAACAAGTGGACGCAAACTGCAACGCAGATTAAGGTACTCCTGTGCTTCGCATATTCTCTGCACACCTACTTTAATGTATTTTAGGTCACGAGTTTCTCTACTGTTGTATTCCATTAATTTTTCGAGCCACACATTTGCACACATAGTAAAGTAAATAGTAAATGAATAATTGAACAAGTGTGTTGATTCATCAAATATTTGCGCGAAATCGTCGCTATAGCCACATTTTTTTTCTTCCACGAACATAGCGACTTTCTAGTTCAAGGTTTCGCATTTATTCTCTGCGAATTTCTAGTTTAACCGTTTCAAGCGCAGCGTTTGAGTCTCTTCTGAGGTTTAGAAAAAGTTTACAATTAAATTGGCCCCTGCATCGAGTAGCCTTGCTTATTGTGTTCTGCGCCATTGCGACATTTGATACTCTTTGGTACTGCTGATCCTCTTGCTGCATTGATCGCCGCATCCTTTCATTCTGAAGCTACAGAACAGACGTTCATGGAGAAGCGTTTGTCTTTCTGTTCAACCATCTGAGATCCGTATCCTAAAGAGGTTTCAAATATGAAACAAACAAAACTTTGACTCACGTAAATACGTAAATCGTATCTTCACGGGTACTTATCGAACAAATTGACAAAACAAAGAAAATAGTTATGTAGATTCAAAGCCCTGATAATTTTCTTGGCCTCTAAAAACCCCACAGCAGTAACATCAAAGCTGGCGTTTCTTTCAGGTGGCTTCCGTCCAGACCGGCAAATTCGTGGAGCCCGTAATACCGGAGGAAGAATTGGACGAGGACTCGCAACCAAAGTCTGGCATCGCTTCAAAACGTCTCTACATTTACAACACTGGCGAGTAGTGGGCAGACCGAAAGCTTGAGAGTTGCAGCTGAGCTACCCTCTTACAAACCAAAATTTGTGGAGCGCATCACGTCCTGTGCTACACCTGTTACACCTGCGTCTGAAGGACAAGAACAGTGGGGAAAGTATGGTTAGAGAAGTAGTTGAATGAGAACAAGAAATCAGCCGTAACATGACAGACTTTTCTTAATTGTATCTGTACGAAACAAAAAGTGGAGCAATCCATGTATTAGGAGTTTATCATTCTTAATAATAGTAAGGAAAGGTTCCCAACTCACGGTGAGCTTCTGCGATACTAGTTTGGCAGGGCGAGCTTTCCAGTTCGAGTCCGCTTTTGAGTTCGAGCCCGTGTACCGCCAACATTTTTGCACATATCAGTTTGCTGTTATTACGCTTTCCCATGATAACAGGAGTCAATTATAGGCGATCAATGCTTACAGCAAACCAAGGCTGTATATTTGATGTGCTAGTTTTTCAACAATGCATATCTGCACCACCACCATATCATACTATATCATCAATGATACCGTAACCGCACACAAATACGCTTAGCTTACGGTTGAATATTATGAACCCGGGCTATATCGGTACATAAGTGAATTAAAAAATCGCTTTCCTAGTTATGTCACATAGCTGTTGACTTAAAGGGAAGAGCAGTATTACCTTTCATTCCCAGAGAAACGACATCGTGTATATACGGATCGTTGAAAAACTAGCACATATGAAGGCGCAAATGGACAGCCTTGGTTTGTGGTAAGCATTGTTGGTCTAAAATTGACTCGTGTGATCATGGGAAAGCGTAATGACAACAGACTGGTATGTGCAAAAATGTTGGCGAAACCTGGATTGGAAACCCCAAAAAAACCCAGACCAAACCCAAACCCCCGGGTACTCCTATGACGCGGCCTTCTACCGACTGCTTCACTGAGCAGGTGGCTCGTAAGGTGCCATGGGGGTTGATGATTGTTGCGTATACATTTTTACACCTTCTTTTCCAGTCTTCAAAAAAGCGTTCAACGAAAACTAACCGTAATTCTGGACTCCGCTCACACGGCCCTACATCCCGTCAAAACAGCATTGCAAAAGCACACCATGAGTTGCGAACCTTTCCTTGTAATAGCCTTCTTGGAGGTCTTCGGGATCCATAAAAAGAAACCGTTTGATGAAGAAGGCTAACAGGATCTAATAGCCGCACTTCAAATGATTATTTGCCCTTCGAACGGCTTCAGCTCAGCACCACTGTTGCACTTGACTAAAGTCAATTCAACGTGGAAAAAGCGGCCATCGCATGAACCAGGCCTAAAGCAGGTGGGGTTTGATGGAGAGATGTGCTTGATAACCATCTTGAATATTTGCAGTTCTCTGAAAGGCATTGCTCAGTTTTACGTAGACGCATTCTGATACTTTTGCTTTCCTTTTTTCGGCCGATTTATCACTCCGCATCCGAGCCTATGCTTTCTCGCCCTGACACGGATCCTCAACAAAATGAACTGGATTTAGTTCATTGTAGTCTGTCACCTGTGTTCGATTTCCTTTCGGATCTTCGTGAATGTCTGAATGTTCTCCGTCATGTCACATGTTGTGTTTATTACTTTGAAGCTAATGTAAGTGTATATCAATGACCTCAATCAGTTACCGGTACTACTGCTTGATTTGGTGGCCTGTCGCGAGGCGAATAATTGTAAAAACGAGTCCTTCGTCTCGCTTTTTACTTGTTTCCCTTGTATCGTGTGAAATAAATTGTTTTGCACTGGCTACGAAGTGCGAAAAGACTGCGCTGGGGGGTCTAGACAGGCTCATCCCTGCCTTCCAAAGGAGGAACAGAGTAAGGTTAGGCCACCTTCCTTTTTTCCTCTTCTGGAGGCTCGTTTACCATGCTACACCTTATATCGTTTCCTAGGCTGAATTTTTGTATGTTTTCCTAAACAACGGATAGTCTTCCATACGAGCTCCTCTAAATGACATTTCAGCTCAGTCAAATACCAATGGGAGAAGCCAGGTGACATTGGACCATTTCTTGGAATATCCTCTGATTTATTTTTCTTTAGCATATTTAAGTTGTAAGGAGGTCATAGGGAGTTTGTTACCTCAAATAGAAGTAGTGCAATTTTGTGCTAATGCTATCACTTTCCCTGGAATAATCAACGCATAACACCTTTGCAGCTTTCGTCTCAAAACCCACCAGATTTTTCTGTTTGTAGTGTTTTGTGGTTGAAATAAGGTGAGCAGTGAATGTGACACTGCGCTGATGGTCAAATACTGATCATTTTAATTAATTTACCTCTGTGAGAAATTGGTGGAGTTTTTGCGAATTTAAAGCGATCAAACGAGTGGGTGAGTTGTGAGATGATCTTCCGAAATCGTTCACCTAAAAAGTTCGAGGTTATGAATGAAAATAGGATACCGTTGACCGGGTCAAACCGAATTTACCCAGTCAACAACACCAGATTGCAATTCGCTCCTCATTTCCGAACAAATCATGCGTCTTCCCGCTTACTAAATACAAAACGCTCTATGGACTGATATCTTAAGATTTTCCAAATAAATCCGCTGCTTGGTCATTCCGTCTTCTCATACACTAGGTGATCAAAAGATTCACATCAAAATGTGTTCTAACCAAGAAAATGGAGTGCAACAGGTATTCTAGCTGCCCGCGAAACGAATTAGAAATGCATTGGGAGAGCTCCGAAGCGGAGCACTATGTATACCACAAGCACACTACGTAACTCTGAAGGCTAAAAAAATAAAAAGAAAAAAGCAAGGCAAATCAGTCTTGCGTACGCACTAGTAAGTACATTAAAGGCATGCTCGATTCGTGCGCTTAAAGAATACTGTATCCTAGTTTTACTGCAATTAGTATGTACTTCGAATACACTACCAAAACTTGTAAAGCACCAGATGTACAGGGTGTAAAAATCAGGACAAATTTAGATTCAAATTTTACGTGATACGGTATTTACACCAGAGGTCGCGATTTATGTCCTTGAAAGCCATATGCCTCTAGTAAACAGTAATAACCCTTAGAATGGCTCGGTGTTGCATACAAGCGCGGAGTGCAACCGAAGAGCCGCGATTATCGAAAGCATTCGCTCTCGGCGTTTGCCAGCTGAAATAATTCGATTCTTCGGGTTGCTGATATCAACCGTTCACGATGTCGTGCCCAGGTATAATGCTTTTGACGAGTCCGACGAAGGCTCCGCAAATTCGGGGAAGAAAACCCAATCGCAGGAGCGATTGCCAAGAACTGCGGCAGCCGTGGAAAACTGCCAGCAGTTGATTCTGGAGGACAAACCTTCGCTAAGATTATCCGCCAGTTTTCAGATAGTAGTGAAACCGGGGTTGGGGACAGTAGCCTCAGTGAGGCCATGTGTTTTCCAGCAGGATGGCGCACCGCCTCACACCAGCCATTTAGTCCAAAACTGGCTGTCCGATAACTTGGATATGTTTTGGTCAAAGGAGTTCTGGCCCCCAAATAGCCCGGATTTCAATCCCCTGGTATTATTATGTTTGGAGCGTAGTACAAGGTGTTGCTAACAAGAAAAGGCACCCTGATGTCATAGCTCTTCGCACCGCTTTTGAGACAGCACTCACGAGTATGGACAGCACTCTTTTATGGAGAGCGTACAAGCGCTCCAGGCTAAGGATGGAGGCCGTCATTGCGGCTGACAGAAGATGCATTGAGTAATTTTACTCCTGATATCCCACTTACACTTACATGTAGGGGAGCTTTCTATTTCAATTGTATTTTGTGTTCATAAATTTGTTTGAAAAAGGAAAGCCTAGTTTGTCGGGATTTAAACGCCGCATCTTGCATCTCCGTTTTTGGAACACGGAGAAGTAGTCAGCAGGTGATAGGGTATACGTTCTTTTTTGAAATTGCAAACACTGGTAACCAGTGTTGCGTTTAATGAGAAGCTTGCCTCATGTAAAAAAATTTGCTGGCCTATTCTCCCTGCTTTTCTTATAAAAGACGACGATAATCCCATTGGAGGAAAACTTGATCTCCTGCTCATACGTTGGTTTCCCACTCAAACCAAGAACCCCTTCTGTCCTCCCACCATCCCCTGCCCCCCTTTGCGGTAGAAAGTTCACTTGGTTTTATCCTTTTGAGACAGGTCCGTTGGCAAATACCCGACCAGAGGTATAGCGTTCGGTTGAGAATCGCATTGAAAATCGGTTCACGATGCCTGCAGGCTCTTCTGACACCTAGCATCCCTACCTTACGAAGCGATTCAAAGAAAATCCTGTGCTAACCTCTCCAGGGGTTTTGTGGAAGGCGCTGCCATAGAGAGCAGCTGCAAAACGCTCAGACTACTCCCATTATCACGACATGTGGCGTTCGTTTCCGAAAGGTCCATCCGCGCCGAAAGGCAGCAAACACGCCGCCGCCGGCTGTGGCAATTCCCCTTCCTGCTCTGCACTCCTCCACACTCCGGTCACTGCGGCCATACAACGACCGTCCCTCGCCGAATCCTCAAAAACTCTCCTGCTATAGACCAGGCAAAGAGTGGCGGCTGGATGCCTGAAGTGCTCGCTTTACTCCGCACCTGCCCATTTTAGCGCTTTCAGTGCTGGCCTTCTGCCGCTTCTGCTGACGGCGTGACTAACGTCGTTTGCCGTCGCTCTTTAAGTGCACTTGTCCCTGCCGTCCTTGATCGTTCATTGAAATCATGAGCGCGTGTGTTTGAAGGACAGTATGGTCCAATGCCCTCGGAACTGGGCTACACCCTTTCAGACGTTGGGAACGGTGGGCAGTGGTCACACAACCTTTCAGCGTAGATTTTAAAGCATGTGCACAGGTTTATATTAAAAGCTGTGGGATCCAGCTTCGCTCAGAGTTTCATGTCCATTGTTCACGCATGTGGACGAGTGAGCAGCTCAATACAAATCAGTCGAAACATTTTGCAGCTGAACTTTTGAGAAAAGAGCTCCAAAAATTATGGAAAAGTGTGGTTTTGGTGTCCCTTCTTTCATGTGATTCCCCAGGGGCAAACTACTTCCGTTCTTGAAGGCAATTGCTTCAGTAACTTGATTTATGTTGCATCGCCTTATTTCCCAGAGTGCTGCAGCATGATGGAAAATTTCTCGCCGTACGCACATTTACAAAATCATGCCATCAAACTCTCTGCTTACTCCTCACGTCTCGAGAAGTTAATAACATTGTACACTATAAAACGAGCCGATCAGTAGCTCAACCCTTCATTAACGCAGCCTGTTCTATCTGCAGCACAGAACAAGTTTTCAAAAAAATGATAGAGGATCCACATCTAATGATTTCAGTTTTTCGATAATTCCATCACTTGCCTTCGATACTACAGCAAAAAATCAACACCTGATTGAACGCTGAAAACGGTACATCAGATCTCATAAGCCTACTACCTCGGTTGTGTTTCCCAGATTTGATTTTGAAGGTAGTCATAGCTCTAGGTTCAGAAGGCACACACATTCGGAGTATATTCCTAGTCCCTTCTCTTACGTCATTATTGAAGCCTTTCATGAATTACGCTTCCCACCGTTTTTTTTGCGTTTTTCGGCAGTATTTTTGATTTTATTTTGGCTTCGACGATTTTCTCCTTGGTGGAACTGAGCAAAAAAAAGTGTTTAATAAATTTCATACTACGGTCCACTATCGTTTATTAGACATACTCGTCGTCTTAGAATTTACGACATTGTTTTTCTTCTTCTATTTCTTCATGTCTTAGCTTTATTAATCAGCAGTGCAAAGTAATCTATACATCCATTGCATTTATGCATAATTATTTACTCGAAGAAGTTAATGACCTAGACAATAAAATATGATGGGTTAGTAATAAAAAGCAACTACTGATAGAGCCACTAATTATTAGGCCGTTAATAAAGAAGGGCGGCGTTAATCAATCCTTTTTGGGACGCGCCACGCATTCTATACTGCTACGGAATGTCTCTTGCGCCGCCCTCGGCACGAGAGAAACACAGAAACAGGAGTGCACGCGAAAGAGCGCAGCCGACGTCAGAGGGCCAGCGACAACTTGTCCTGCGCCGCACTGCTTCAAGCTGTCAAGGGGGAGTCTGAATGGCCTCTCCATACTTTTGCGGCGCGGCGGGTGGTAAAACTGAGGCGAAGCCTTGAAGCAGAGGCGCTCCTCCCCAACTTTGCCGCGCATTTGATCCTTGCCTGCGGGAAGCGGTAGAAAGCGGGAGCAGTGAAGCAACATACTCCTTCCTCCATTTGGGCAGCTGCGGAAAATTTAAAAGTTGACTCAGCTGCGGGTCTTATCTGATCTGTCTCGATTGCAGAGATTAAGGGATGGGTTTTTCCCTTGTTGGGTCCCTGCCATGATCAGCAAGAGCGAAAACAGTCTTCTGTTCAAAAAACAGTATTCTAAATCGAATGCTCGAAATCAAACAACCATTCGAAATTTTTCCGAGAGTATATCTATGCTACAGACCAGATAAGAGATCTGACGAATCCAGACCTCCGAACAAGCCTATTCGATTCGACTCATATCCCGCGCTCAGCTACGCAGCGGAGACGGAGGCCGATGCGACTGGAGAACTCATCATCGAGCCGGACTTCGCAGCTCCCAAATGAGAAGAATGTCTCATCTTTGTGATCTAGCGGCTTACGTCTGTAAGGCTAAATGCCGATGGGTCGGTCACATCATGTGGAGACAAGACGACCGACAGTCGAAAATGCCACTGCCGTGGATCTCGAGAGACACCTAGCGCCATCGCCATCATCGCCCTCCAACAAGGGGCCAGATTAATCAACCGCTTACCTCCCTCTAACGCTGAAAGTATCGCCAAACTCCCTGGTATGACATTCATTAGTATCAGGTTTGACAGTATTTTCACCGTTAGAGGGCGGTAAGTGCTTGATGAATGTGGCCCCAGATGGGCAGGCATGTTCGTCTCAGGGTGCGGTTGAGGTGGATACACATCAAGATTCTCGTCAACGTTAAAAAGCTCGAATGGCAACAAAGTCCTGGAAAAGGAAGGCGAGACAAAGAAGCGAGTGGAAGCGACCCTGTATCCCGGACGACAGGCGAGGACGGGCCATTTAAGTCAACAAGCATCGGGCAAGTATTTATTTAGTATTTAGTAGTAGGATTTATCGGAGCTTAGACAGAGATAATATCGGTGAAGGCAACGCAAACCATGTGCTTCACTTCAGCTCTACTATTCCTCTGTGTAAACTGCATTCAGTTTCCAAGCATCAGGCTGATAGGTAATGGATATGCTATGCTCGGGTATAAGGATGCCCCCAAACCAACAACACCAACGAAACGTTTCGTATTCATGGATATCTAGAAGAACAGCACGTGTCTTGTTGCTCTAACGCCATTTGAATTCGAGTTACTCCTGTTGATTGATTAAGAGAAATTATGCTAACGAAGGATATTGGGGGATGGTATGTTTCCTTATATTCCCAGCCTACCCTTCCTACTCTCTCAGTGAATCTACCACTTTTTATCTGAGAGCTGGCACCACTAAGCAAAAATTTATTTCCTTCGTGGTTTCATTTGTTGAAGAAAATTAAAGCGAGAGCGTGAATAATTGTGTCATGACGTATTTGCAATAAGGATCCGTGGAGGAATTATAGTTCTTTGCATCGCTTCATTGGGGTTCAGACGTTCTGAATTAACAATCCTGGCGCTAGGCCATCTACATTTGGTTAAAGCGACAATAAGTGCTTCACCGCAAGACATTGTTTCTTTTTGAAGCCTTGAGAAGTGGCGCAGTTCCAGGCGCACCCATACGTGGATAATGTGGCATGAAATGTGTAGAGTCCGCAGTGGAACGATACGCTTTCGCCAACATCGGTGCATTCCCTTGTCCTTTGGAAGTCTGGAAAAGTCTAAATATTTGAGGCGCTATATCAAACGTCGTTTCTCAAGCGAACGGAAGTGACGTTGTAGAATTTTGAAGGCGTCTTTCAAGCACAGTACTTCAAGAACTCTTTGAACTCTAAGACGCGTCGTTTCGCGCTTTCATTTTCGTGGCGGTTATTCCGTATGGTCGCCTAAACTGCTGAGGATCTTTGGGTAGCGGATTAAATGTCTGAAGCTTCGAAATCTGCTGTGGGCGCCGCGACCTCCGTCGCAAGCACGTCGATTCGCCGCTGAGGGAAACATAGCTAACTGTAAGTTGGCTGTGATGAAAATTTTAAGCTTCAGTGAACTTTGAGGTGATGCTGTTCTGTAAGGAAATGTGTGTCGTCAAACAAAACGTTAGAACTCTGAATAACTGAACAGGATCAGGAGAAAAGGTGCACATCGTTCGAAGGTTAGTACACGGCCGTGAGCGGGGCACACTTACCACAAAGGGGTCGCGTATCTTCACAAGTTCAGCCCTCCGCGTGCGCCTTTGTCCTCACACACAACGGACTTCCCAAGCACTTCCATTTTTTACTTCTACCGCTACTTCTATTTTGTAGGTAATACTTTAATCGTGAGGTCATTTCGAGTGCTCGGCTTTTAGAATGATTTGCGGTGCGAACGTACCTTTCTACTAGCATGACGTGCTCGTGGAGACTCGTGAGAAGGAAGCTCCTGTCGCCTGCTATGTAGTTCTTTATCCTCAATCATAGCACGAACGAGCTCCATGAGAATTTGGGCTCCGACACTACCCTTTTATGCAGAAGCGTCCTTAGGTTTAACTAGGACAAGTAATGCATCAGAAGAACGCCAGTCGGACGCAGAAGGCGCTGAACAATTAAGTGATTTCCGACCACTTCTTAACTAGTACCAGACGCTGCTGGAAGATGCAAAACACTAATTTGAGCAGCAGCCAGCCTTTCGACAAGGCAAAACATTGTAAGCACACTAGGTTCCATGCGAATGCCGCGCTGAATGCAAGTTGAAATTAGGAGACAAACACGATGCAGCAGGAACTTGCGGCTGTTCCTCCTTCCCAACACCAACTTCGTGAGTGAGATCAACTCCACTGGATCTCAACTAGATACTGCCTCACTGGCATCGTGACGAGTGTTTGAATCGCTCTTGATACTTTATTCCTTGTTTCCTCGCTCTTCGCTAGTTCACGATTTTTGGTTGTTACCGTCTCCAACAGTCAGCATCTCGATAACTAATTACCTTCTACGAGAAGGATGTCCTCCAGTTACTAGCACAGGACCAGACCGAAAGTTTCCTCCGTTTGCGACATCTAAATTCAAAGGACTCTCAATTCGTTCAGACTTAGGCGACTACATTAGCGTAGGAACACTTACATTCAGAAGAGCTTTTGCAATGAAGGCCATTCAAATTCATTATTCTGAATTTTTCCGCTGCGAACACGCAGACGGTTAGAGGTTAAGGACTATCGGTAAACATCTTTGAGGTCGTCTTGTACACTGTGCGATTTGTTTTCTGGAAGTTTTGCGAGAAATCCATAGCGGGGTGTAAAACACACTTGGAGATCTCGCACAATCACACTGAAATCCAGAACGTGCAGTTTTATGAATGACTCTACCGATTCGAATTTGCAGCCGTTCGGCGTTCATTGACCCAACGGGGACACAATTGCAGGAGATTACCATGGCTTGCCTTCCATTCTTAGCAGCATCCTCAGCTCTAATTAGTAGTTTGCTTAATGGATTTCCTTACGAACCGTACTGGGAAACAGACCATCAAATCCTTCAATAGAAGTCTAGTTTTGCAATTGTTCGAGGAGGCAATTTTTTGTTGAAAATTTTAGCTAAAACTTATTGCTTGTGATTGGTACTGGTCGCTTTGGCATGAACAAATGCTGCTTTGGAAAGATGCTTGTTCTTTATCCAGTGGAGAAGGGATTCAGAAGTTGCCCATGGTGCCCATCTATAGAGACTAAACTTCGTTGTTTTTATTAGGTTGGAAAAAGTCGCTTCACACTTCGGAAAGCGTTCTCCTTGTAAACACACTAGCCAGTATTGATTGCTGATTTCATAATCCCATCACACTTGTATACGCACGCGAACACAGCTCAATACCCTTCTTGTACTTTGTTATCTATTCAATCTTCCGGACTCAATGCCAGATCTACCTCATGGCCATTTTCGGCACGACATTCTTCATGAATTCATTAAAGGATCTCCAGCACGTCAGGCAGCCGACCAAATTAACCAAATATATGGCTTGGGATCTACTACTCATCGCGCCTGTTATGAATTGTTCGGAAAGTTTTTGAAAGGAGATTATTCACTCGAGGACAAAGCAAGACCAGAAGGCCAACTGAATTAGACGACACTAAACTACTCCATCTTCTTCGTACCGATAGTAGGCAGACGACACCTCAACTGGCAGAGAAGCTCGAAGTGTCTCATAGGTTAGTGAGAATCCATCTGAAGAATCTTGGCTTTGGCATGGAAATTTGGAGCTTGGGTTCCACATGCCTTGTCAGACACTCAGTGCAGAACCACATGTTGCAAGACTTACAAGAGAAATAATAAAGGAGCTGGGCTGGGAGGTAGCGCCACATCCACCGTTTAGCCTTGACCTCGCCCCTACCGACTACCATCCCTTCCGTGCTCTCAAGCAAGAAATTGGACAGAAATATTTTGAAACGGATGAAGACCTCAAAAATTGGATTCAGCAATGGTGCGACTCCAGAACTGCAGTCCTTTAAGAAATTAGAAAAGTACCCAGTCTTTGGAGAAGAGTAGTGGAACAAAATGGAGTTTATCTCAATTGATTTGACATTGTGGTTGAGAAGTAATAAATCTTTGAAAAAATGAAAAGACTTTTTTCCAACCTAATATTATACAGAATAGTGATTCAGCGGGGATCTTTACGACTCCACGAACCCTAAGGAGTCAGAGATAGAAAAGGATACATAGAGGATGACATTAATCAATTCCTTTCGAGATGTATCACGCATTCTACTTTTACCGGAAAAAAAGAGTCAGGAAAAAAATTGAAAAGGTTCAAAAGACATTCACAAAGATCTTGTTCTATAGGTGCTTCCCAAATACCACAAGTTCTAGAACTATTCCAGGATATGTGGAAAGAGCCAAAATTTTTAACCTCAAAGTCTTCTTTATAGGCGTATGTATCTTCAACGATTTAATTTTTTTGTTTCAAAATCTTCAAGGGTGAATCAAGGCGGAGAACTAGCGAGTATTGGGTTTTCATGCTATCGCAAGGTAGTCATAATACATAAGTGCTGCCTTCGCTACCCCAATGTAAAGGAGACAACTAAAGGCATATGTTATACTTCGGCGACGCACTTACGCAGTGCGTAGCAACCCGCGCAACGCTGTCAACGATCGCGTCGCCGACAGCACCGTAGGGGGAGTTATACACCCGTCGCCGAGCACGTCGTCGACGGGACGCTGCGAAGTCCTGGAAATGCGGCAGCAAGGGATGGGAAGAACTCTCGGCCGAGATTCCTGAATCTGGCTGCTTCACGTGGTCCTCAGAGACCTTATTTCTCTCTACAGCTCACGTCGTGTTTTGGAAACGACAGCCTCGGCCGCTCTCGGGAGTCACTCGTCCTTCACGCGTCACCGCCAATTGGCCGCATTTTCCCGTTCTGACTAAACTGGCGACAGAACGCGCTCCGTCGACCTCCGCTTCCGGGTCGATCAGCCTTTCGCCCAGTGTTCCGCATCTTCGGAGCAGGAACTACTGCACAACTAGGCGCGGTTACAGGGCCAAACACTCTTATCATCTTCCGGACATTCGAAGATCTACACTCGCGATCTGGCATCCTGACCGCGAGTGGCGCAGTCGGTTGGATGTTTGGTCTATCATGGTGCCGCTCATGATCGTAGGTTTGTGCACCGAGGCACCAGGCGGAGAACCACCCTAAATAGAGCTTCAAAATGCGTAACTTCTCGGCTATCGCCTGTTTAGAGGTTACAGGTTTGAATAGGGCTTTGGAGAACGAACGACAAGAAGGCGCTTCCCACTGAGATTCTCATCTCCATTTTCTCACCTCTCTTGCATTTGCATCATCGTAAACCTTGACAGCTAACCAAGTCTGGTGGCTTTTTCTAACTATAAGGATATGAAAGTTCCAACGATGAGAATTTGCTTAAGCTTGTTGAGCATCCACTGTATATTCCATTTCTCGCCAAATTGGACACTTTCAAATCAAGGTGATCAATCTCTGAGCTTGCTTGATACTTTTTGGAACGAAACTGAACATCATCCAAGTCAAAAAAAGTAAAGGTAACGAATTTTGTCATCCAAGTTAAAGTAGGATACCTTCCAACAGTCAGAATAATTTCTTGTTTCAGGAAAATTTAGTATAGCTTTCTTTGAAATTTTTTATTGACCCTCCCCAATAAGTGCTGCCCCACTGTTTGAAATTTTATAAAAAAATAAGGAAAGGTAACGAATTAAATTTTGTTGTAAGACGAACAAAGGCAAAAAACATTCATTGCTTTAAATGAATAGATCGCGCCATGCACTCGACTAGATCGTCGCGATTTTTTTGTGATTGGCAGTGAAATGCTGCTCATTTAAAACAGGAGTGCGAGTATGTATGCGTTTTTATCGGTGTTTTGTTGTACCGTTTACATCTGTGTTACTCCATGCAAGCAAAATTTTCGCTATCAATCGAGTAAAAATCGCGACGATCTCTTCTTGTATTACACTAAATGACTGTTGCTTTCCTACGCTTTAAAACAAAATTTAGTTCACAATTTTCCTTAAATTTTTTTATAATTTCAAAGGGTATGTTTCCTTGAAATTAAGAAAATAATTTTAAGGAAAAATGAATGCAGCAGGTGAAATGAAAGAAAGTTCTACAAAACTTTCCTTAAACAACAAACTTTAACCGTGTTCAAGAATCATCAGTTTAATTTGAAGGACGCTCGTTCTGTTTTGGAAGATGCTCAGTTTGTTTTCAAAACCGTCAAGCTTGATTAGAAGAGTGCGCAGTTGGATTCGAAAATTGTCCTGCATTATCTGAAAAGTAGCCAACTTGATTTTAAAAGTGCTCCGAATTTGGCGTGAAAATGGTATACTGCAGGTTGAGTTTTTTCATTTTCATTTTCATTCATTCAGTTTTTCGTACGTATATTCACGACTTGCTGGCAGAAGCACACAGGTGATTGTATTATTCTCCCTCATATTGTGAGTTTGTCTGTCATCGAAAGCTCGGATTATTACTGATGCTTGATGTTCAGAACACATCGGCTTGCGAAGACATTTATGAATCTGTTGCTACAAGCTGAATCGTTCTTAGTATTCACTTGAAGGCTTCCTGAATCGTAACTGTAGCAACCTGTTGTCTACAACTTCACGGCACACACCCCTCCATGCAGTTGTTTTTGTTTGATGTCGAAGTCGTTTTTTGTATTCCGTCTTTTTCGTGTTTCGGCTAGCTGACTTCGCAGCCTTTTTAGACGCTGAGAACAATCCCAGTGGGCGTGCGGATGAATCGCTCTTGAACTTCGCTCACGTTAAAAACGAGTACCCAAGAAGGGTGTTTATATCTGGTGCTGAAGTGCACGACGGTTCATCACGAAATTCAAGCAATCATAAGCGGGCTGAAATGGTATTGAAGGGAAATGGCACCTGCAGAAAGACAAAGAAGCGGTGTTGCCCTTACGTAGAATGGACACAGTTCCTCATGGACTTAGGTTTGACCAGTCCACAACACTAATGAACCGTTTCCAGCGATTCTTTTTTCAGCTCATTCGTGGGCTTTTACATTGCAGAATTTTCGCCCAAAAACTTCGTGGTTCCTAGCAAGATAGAAGGCTTCTAGAAAGTAGGCTTACCTTGTGCTATAGTTCCTTTTTAGAAGCAGTTTTAAATTCATTCTGTGGAACCACATGAACAAGATATCTGAAAAGTGCATGATATTCCACTGATCCTCACCTCTTCCAGCCTCTAAGAAGTGGGAGCAATACGCATGCGCACAGAAGGTCGGAGACCAACACGCGATCAGTCCGTGGTCGAGTCTTTGGCTGAAAAGGGGAACCATTTGGAGAACAGCGACGCGGCGATGACGCAGTCGCCTGTGGATAAGCCACACAGGCGCTGCGCCTCGCCCCGGCACTTTCAATGGAAAGGCAACGAGCGGAACCTCGGCCTGATGTGTCGGTTCCCAGTGCTTATTCATCGCTCCTACAGGACAGTTTCCTACTCCGCTCACCCTTTCCTGCCAGTGTCAACATGCAGTGAAGCGTCAGGCGCTCTGTCGAACAATGCTTTCCGAAATCTGCTTCCTTCCCGATGTCTGGTCAGGTTGAATGACGCCCTTTGTCACCATGGACAACGGAGCCCTGCGCCCAGCCAAGGTGGTGCCATTTGCAAGAATCAAGTTCGGCTTAGTTTTGCGCATTTGACATTTGTCCCTTTCTGTTAACAGCTGCGGACGTCCCAAACAGGGTTGCATCACAGATCCCTTGAATGGGAGTTGCGGCACACTATGGGGAACAGCAAGCAAATGCTCCGAACCGTCATCTTTCACGTCGTTGGCTACCTGTAATGTGGCGGTGCCCGTGAACGTTAACGCCCTCTTCAGTTACTTTATGCGTCCTTTTTAACCATGAATGCCAACGAGTTACTCTCCGACGTGGAAAAATACCTTCCGTTTGTAGCAACTCGAAGCTGCACTCCTTCTTTTTTGGTGAAGAGGAATTCCGTTCACAGCAAAATAAGCAGCTTCTGCTTTAGCTACCTTGACGTTAATTAAAAGCTGGCAGAAGACGTGGCTGTGATGTTTTAATTGCCAAAGGCCAAAGTGATGTGAAAGGAGCTTCCTCAAATTAAGACACAGAAGTTTTATGCTGACGAAAGGAGATGTGTATGTATCTCCGTTTTGAGGGTACTGCTATGTCTATAGTAGTTTAATGGCCTTTAAGAAAGCTTTTCAAGTTATGCAGATTTTTGTCACATTTTGGATGCATTATTTAATTGACCAGCAATCCTGACTGCTCAAGATTTCTTATAGAACTTTGAGACAAAATTGATGCCTTAAAATGCGCCAAAGCGGTAGTTGGCCGCATCATTTCCTGTTGAGAAAGAATTTTTTAAGCGAAATGGAAATAGTCCTTGACAAATATTTGTTGACGAAATAGTTCCTGACAAATTAGTGAGCCAAACACTGCACCACAACCATCTATTCGTCACCACACTTAGTGTTAATAGTGCAAGTCTAAAGGGTGGTCCAACCAGATTTTCTTCCAAACCTGTCAGCTTTACCACAGCACGCTTAGTTAGATTTGCTATTGTTATTTTATTGTTAGTGTGCACACATTTATCCGAGCTGAACGGTTCTATTTCACAGGTTTTTGAATCGTCGGACTTTGTAGATGAAAATCAGTGTGCAGCCCCCTACCCGTCTAGACTTCCACCGCGTTATCTTCTTCTTCGTTCAATTTGCTTGCCCCTTTTACTGACAAGCAATGACTTGGGAGGGGTTGATGAGCCATCAGGACGGAATTCATGGCTCCTTTCAGTTTCTAGAATTAGAGGCTATTTCTGTTAAGATATGACTACATACATGACATAGAGTGACTTGCAATGGCCAGCCGTTAGATATGTCAGCATTTTATCCTTCCCATACAGGTCCAGTACCAATTTACGGCGGAGTGGCGTTCTACCCTCCGCCCTTTAAACAGAGGCGTGGCAAATGTCAGCGCCTCCACTATTTCGTAAGGCAGCCACTGGGGCCGGATTCATCAACAGTGAAACCCGTGGGTATTCGGGGTAAAAGGGGTAGAGATAAGATACAAGTCAGGTAGAGATAAGATAAGATTCAGAGACGCAGGCTTCATGGTGGGGATCTCTACTCCTATACCCGTGAGTTTGTCGTTGATGAAACCGGCCCCTGGACTCTCGAGCAAGCATAGGGGGTTGGGAGTGGGCGGGCCAGGGGGACAAGGGGGTAGAACTCTCGACCCCCCAATTTACCGGCTCAGAAGGGATAGAAGGCCTGGTTGGCTTGGGCGGGAAAACCAAACCCGGAACCTGGATTCGGGTGCACCTGGTAGCCGGCATCTACTTCGACCACGCTCCACGTACCCTATCGAAGTTATTTAGAATGGAAAAAGTGGAAGTTACAAAATTTTGTGAGCAACTCCAATTCGTCTTTCGATTCACGCTTATTAACAAGTGATTGATAACTAATTCTTTCTTCCTCCAAGTTGTGGACTTGTGCCGTGCAAAAAGATGATTGAGCACACATTTTGTTCAGTGCAAAGAGGGATCCGAGCTCATTTTGGGATTTTTCCCTGTTGTGTGAATCGTTCTCTACTATGTGGTATTAGACGATAACAGATGGATGGATGGTAGAGTTGGCTTCTGTTGCATTTGGAGCATGCGAGATGTGCCGTTCCTTTACACAGTAACTTGTGGTTTAGAGTTTAGAGTATTTCTAGAGAACTTGTGTTGCAGCAATTCAAATGCGAAAATTGAAAAAAATCAATAAACTCTGAACGGTTGCGTTAAGTCGAAGGAAGCTGCGACGAAGCTAGTTGTGAGAAAAGACGTGGCTAGCCTCTGCTGCTTCTGCCAGGTAACTGCTGATTATTTGAAATCCGCGAGATTCATAATAAAAGCTTAAATGGTTGACTCTGACTGTTTCTTCATGACAAAGACCACAAAAGAAAAATCAGAAGCGTTTGCTAATGAGTAGTCCATTTACCTCACATATGGAATTAAATACAACAGTTAAATAAATTAACAAATAAAATGGTTTGCCGTACACATTCAGTTTAAGCCATCCACTAGGGGCTCAAAAAAGCAACACCTCGCAGCTGCTAAAACATTACATTCCGAAACACTCGCGATATTGCAAGGTTCGCAGTGCACCCCGGTGAGGCTCACGGGTATCCTGTTCGAGAGCCGCGAATGGGCGGCGATCTTTGGTTGCCCCTGGACCTGGAAAGTAGACGTAATGCCTTCCTCCCCCTCGGGGTTGACTCCACATCAGCCGGTGATTCCACGACTGGCGAATGTTTTGGTAATTAGCGTTTCCAGGTGCAATCGCCTGACATGAGTCTCCTTGGCTGCTCTACCGATTCGATCACCAACCGCTCCTTTATCTTGAATTACTTGTTTGGCTACCATACTTTACGAAGCATCAGGAAGTGGCTCTATAGCCGCGATCAAGGTTTCTCGTTCGCTGGACAGAGTTTGGTTGCCGCCTGAGACATCGTGTCCAAGCTGCTTTTATTGATGGTTTGATTTCTCTCGGATTCGTGCAATTTCCCGTTCTGATTCATCTTTCGGTCTTCTCCAATAAAACTCCCAAACATAAGGGGCCGTCGAGAGCGTTTCTTCTCCGAAAGAGAGTCTGCGGACCATAGCCACTTTGGAGGCTTAATTTTCACGAGAGCAAAAAGCAGTCAACACATGTCGTGCGTTGTCGTGCTTGTTTGACAAAACTGCTTTTTGGCGCTGATTTCGTGAATATTTTTTAGGAGAAAAATCTTTTGGAATAAACTAACTTGGCTATGTATCTGCAACAAGTGGAACGGAGATTTGGTGAAAAGGCGTTTGTGTGAAAGGTGAGGTATTTCAAAATTTGCTGACATTTTCTGAGAATTCAATAATCTGCAAAAACGTGTTAGTCCAAGGTGGAACATAGTTGACTCCGAGGCAGACGGATAAGAAGATCAGACGCAGACGGATCGCGTTATTGTCGAAAGCGGACCAGAGGACAATCAGTTTCGAAGACGCTGAAATCAATTCCGATCAGCCATTTGAGTTGGAGAACAGGTCACGCCTAGTCAGACAAGCTGTCGCTGCGACAAAGCGAAAAAGGGAAGGCTATGAAGAAGATGTTAAATGATAAGATAGAAAAGATTCTTAGATTTTCGCATGACAGAAGCGTTAATGGTAATTAAAAATAGAAAAACTGGAAGGGCAGCTCTTCTCGTGAAGAGCTTCAAAAAAATAAAATACGAAATTCTTTTTTGACTACAAAATTCTTTTACATCTTCATATGCTGCTCTCAAATTTCAATCTCTAGAGAGTTCTGCACATGTTAGCTTCATGCAGACTGCGCTTTACAGAATTCAAGAGCTTTGACTTATTCAGCTTTTTTCCTTTTACTGTTTTTTCCTTTCTGGAACACTTGCTTTCATAAATTCTCTTGCTCTAATTTACCACTAGGCTTATTTCCTTCCTTGTAGTTTTTCTCTGCTCTTGGGGGAATAGAGAAGTGTGCTACAGACCACTTGTCTTTGCTGTACATCTTCATTTTTTCGTCGTGTAGAAGCCGAATCGGGTCCCAATGAGAAAATTCTCCCTTCTCAGTGATGTTTGTCCATCGATATGGCGGTCTCGTCCTTGCCGCCGCTAACGAACCTTGACGTGAGAGGAAAAATGAAGGAGCCCTAGGGAACTGCCTTGCAGACCGACTTCGGAGTAAGGCGGAGGCCGAGTGGATCAGCGCGCAATCGATTTCGAGCCTCGGCCGATCCGATTGCAGACGTCCCTCCGGGGATCGAGTTCCTCAAAAGCCTCTTCCGTCGTCCGTCGACGGCGGCGTCTTCCGCCGACCACCACCGGGACAGCTCGAACTCCTTCCCTCTTGCTCGTTGTTTTCCGCATCGCCATATACTTCCGAGGCGTCGAGGCTTATTGGCTCCGAAGCAGTTCTATTGACTTCGCCACGCGGCGCATTTTGCAGCTGTTTAATTAGCGTCTCGGAAGCTATTGGAGTCGCAGTCGCATTGGTTGCCTACCAAACCGTTTAACTTGCTTGCTACTGCATATCGCTGTAGGAACTTGCTCAAAACAGTTCTTTAAGATCAGAGTTTTTCCGTTTAATGAGCAGTGAATTGTTAATAGTAGAGTCAGCGTACTCTCCTATATGATTTCTGAATATTCGTACGTTCGCGAATGTAGTCTGCGGCACATATATGTACATAGATAAGAAACAAAAGGGCTTTAGTGCCACAAGTTCTTTCTTTGAGTTCCCAGTCACGGTCATGCATTAGTTCACCTGCTGTTATCGGAATCTCAATTTGAAGCAGTCATCTTGTTGTTTTTGCTTCCTTTTTAATGGATGACGGCAAAGGAAGTTCCTGTTTGGGATACGCCGCGTATTCTATTTCACAGAATGTCGTCCTATTCATACGGTGCTAGCAAGCCCATGGACAACACAGTGCTTTATCCTTCCCAGAAAGGTCTGGCACTAATTCTCCGACTCCGATGGAATAAAGCCATGATTGGAAGGCCTGAACGAGACCTGAATCAAGAACCTTGGTTCAGGGTGCGCTATCACCCACACTGCCTCTTATATATTAATCCTTTATATTTACATATATCTCCGCAAAAAGTGTGCTGACAAATCCAGTCCCATGCCAAATATTCTCCAACATTTTTTTATATAATGAGACATTAGAATTCTTTGTTTTTTGCATATCTGTAACGAAGAATTAGTCGTTCAACTGGTAGGTGCACAGATAGGAGATTGGAGACAATCAAAAGGCCAATGGCTTTTGACTGCCATTGCTGCGACAAAGAGTTCGCACTTTCTAATTCTAAATTCACTGCAGATTCTATGAGCTTGGACAATTGCAGGTTAGGATAAAGGCGCTATTGTGCACGGCTTTCTGTTACATAGACGAATTTGGCGGGGGGAGGGGGTGGGGGCGTTTGCTCGCTCATTGTTTATGACCTTACAATACAGAAGAGCTTTTCTCTGCGATGGCGTCCTAGTGAGTAGAAAATAATTTCGCTAACAATAGTTAGCGCCGCGCGGTACATAGTGTGGACCGACTTCGAATACCATTCACACACGTTCTGCCTATCATGTATTCGGTTGCAAGAACCAGAAAGGTTTGACGACAGAAGCACGTTGAACACAACTCAAGTAAGAGGATAAAACGATAAAGGGCGGCGTTACTCAACTCCTTTTGGGATGCGCCACGCATTCTACTTCTACGGGATGTTAAAGTCTGCTTTAAAGCGTAACAAGGCAGGTATAATTTAATGCATTAATGCGAGATGCACAATGATGCCCACGACTATTTCGCTGCGATTTTTGTTTGATTGATTGTGTAAATGCTGCTTACATGGAAGCATCAAAGTAAGGATATGGGTGTTCGTTAAGTTGTTTTTGTTGTATCGTTTACAAGCGTAAAACCCCATATGCAAACACAAATTCTGCTATCAGTCGAATAAAAATGGCTACGTCTTGGAAGGGAGCACGGTGCTATTCCTTCTTTTAAAAAGTGGTCGCCCTGCTGATCTTTACCACTATTTTTCTCAAATATAGGAAAAATTCCAAACAATGGGTGTTCTCCATGGGCAGCTGAACTAAGTCTTCAAACAGATTCTCTTGAAAGAAATTTACTCTAGCCTTTTTAGAGAGTCTCTAGTTTAATGTGGGAGGAGCTCGTTTTGATTTAGAATATGTTCGGTTAGATATCAAAAGAGTCATGATTGTTTAGTAGAGTGTTCAATTTAGCGTGAAAATTGCATGTGTTGAATATTTTTGTGCGCTTTCATCTAGGCTCTAAACGTCTTCAACTGCTTCACTGACTTGAGCATTATGCCCTTTCAAGTAGCAGCTACATCTTCATGGGACAGCCTGTGTATGTAGTGCAGCGCAATGAAAAATAAATGAATGGAATTGAGAGCATTCGGTCAGTGGATGACCAGTGCCATCCCGTCTCGTTGCCATACGGACATGTGTCCTACTGGTTGTGTGAAACTGGAGACGAGGGTTTGCACAGTGGCAGGTGTTGTACGCGCACGTTGCGCCGCCGTCTCCGCCACCCCCAACAGTCTCCTCCCTTCGCGAATCCCGTCCCCATGTGAATGTCCTGGCTACTATTACGGACTGCTCCCTTAGAACTCTGATACGCTGAATCAATCCCGCTTGTGGCGGTGAAGCGGCAGGTGTCGTTCGCGTGCCGTCGCTTGTATTATAATTGAACCTGATTGACTGTCGCGTAGCTGCCACTACAAATTACTCGCCTACTCTGATTGTGAGACCTGCGAAACTCTTGGCCACTTGGTCCTCGTCGTGTGAAATCCTGCGAGAGACACGGTATGCACCTTTGAGATTTTATGTTCTTAAAGTTAGGCCAACCCGCTCAGATTAATGGCGTCATGAATTTTTGTCGTCTCGTTAGCGAATGCTGGGTCTCTGCCTGTGAAAATTCAGTGCAGTCTGGTGACTATGAATGACTAAGAAGGGTGCCGTGTCAGCCGATCAAGGAAGTGGCGTGTTTTTAGTGGCCAATGGCCTATCTTCGGTACTTGATCTGTCAAGTGCAACTTGACTGCAAGCATCGACCAACCGATTTGTGAATCTTCGTGAAATCCTAGTGCCACTATTTTGAAGGCAAGTTAAGTATTCACAAGCACCTCTTGTAGGGCGCGGATGGTACAGTTGGCAAAAAGCCTGATTTCGAAGGGCACACGAATGGATTTTGATTTCACCCAAGCGTTCACGCATTCGGTGTGGCGTGGTTCTAGTGTTGGTTAGAAAGAACGTAGCACTGACCCATATGGGCGCTGTAAGTCAATGCACGTAGGTCTAATGTGCATTCAAGGTACTCCTACGATGCCATGTAAAAGTGCCGTTTGGCTCATAACACAGTCATTGTTTTCTCTTCTTTCTTCATTTTTGTCTTTATTACGCAGCTACCAATATCTCAGCGAACTAGACAGAATTCAACTCGTTGCCTCCGAAACATGCCCGTTCAGCTGCCGAAGAATTGAAGAAGTCCTGTGTCAATGACCTCCAACTTTTCAAAGTGTCGGGAAAAAAACAACTTCAACGCGGAAAATGGTAGTAAGACGAAGCCGTCATGTCAAGGTGCATTTCATCGAATGGTTGCCAAGCCTAATTACAGAATTACAATTACAATTACATTCCGGGTTAATTTCAGAAGCAGTCTGTGGTCGAGTATTGTCGGGGAGCACTCCGACTTCCTTCGTTCAAAACCGAAAGATCCAACGCGACGCCTTTTGTACCATGGCACATGAACGACGAGTGGCTACTATACCTCGCAATGCAGTTTCTTGAAAGGCCCTTGGCATTACTTTCCACCAACGAAAGCAAAAGGAAATCAAATATCTCATTATTGATGAATCGACTCATTAGGGTGTGCGCATCCCAAAGAAAAGTTCGATAATAGCGTCCTGTCATTTATTCCTCAATTTACCTCAGCGCGGATCCTACTGCATTTACTGTACCGAGGACTATCCTTGAAAATATGATGGTCTTCGAGTTGGCAGACCAAACAGTTCTTGGTTTACTGGCAGGAGGTATCAGTTAACTTGAACTTGTCTGCCTTGTGACAATGCCAAACCGGAAATGAATTTAATTCCTTTTCCTTTGATAATGATATGGTCTTCGTTTTTAACTCTGACAAACCCATGGCACCCGATAAGGAAGGGTAGAACTATGGTAGGTAGTGACATCAAATTTAAAAAAGTACTTCAAAACAAATATTCATAGTACATTTTCTGCCATTAATAAAGTCTAGTGAATACTGCACTTGTCAGTCTTCATTCTGCACATCGTTTCACTCTTTGTCAAGATACGCTGCAATATCTGCGACACTGTTGGTGAGACCAGTCAACATTCGCTTACCCCCTTTGTGAAGTGTCACGCTTTGATCTTCAAGGGAATGTCATGTTGACAATCTGATCACCTGTTCTGTTCTGGATTATTCTAATCATCTACGGAACCTTGAGAGAAGGAAGGCTTGGTTCACCTGCCGGCCATTTTAAGGTAACAGCGACTCACTATCAGGTGTGCTCTTGTAACGAACGTCCTTCTCCTCCTCCACCAGCTCCTTTGACGTTTTCAGACTGAGCTTCTGCTCGCTTTTTACTTCGGCTTAAAGATTTCCTAATTTTCAAAAAAGAGAGAATACTAGTTTGGAAATGTGGAGTTTTCGCTTTAGTTTGTTCATATTCATGACTACCATAGAAGTAGACACAGAGCGCAGTACCCATTCAAAAAGCACAGCTGAACAACGTAGACCTCTGGCGTCTATTGCTTCCTGTCAAAATCATTAGGCTGGGAATTTCCGCCCAGGCCAATGCAAACGTTACGACCCTGTTTGGCCACAAGCACTACATCAAAATATCCAGCAGATGATCAAAGATTTGGCAGATTGGCGGGTTATGCCCCATTCCGCTCTCTGCTCAGCGTAACTCGCCCAGCTACGCAACCTGTTTTCCACTCGACGAATTCTTGAGTAGACCAACCTTTGACCGCAAACACGGGGTCTTGGTCAGGTCTGCTCTTCTTTTTTTTTGATTGAAACTTATGCGCTTCAGGGCCGATTCCAACGTCCCCATATCCACGCAAGGCGACATGTCCAGTGCTAAGGGGTGCGACATCCATGATTGGCGCCTAGGTTTGGAATTCCATTTTCCAAATTTCGTTCCTAAATCGTCATCTTGGACATCGCTAAACACTACGACGACTGCTAAAATCCCTTCCGCTGCATGTTGCAGAGTTTGCCAGCCAACTCAAAGTCTGTGCTCCTGCTTCGATATAAATCTCCACCTTTTCTACATATTTTCAATGTTTACCTTCTCTGTGAAGGTGACAGAAACGGATTAGTTGCAGCATCATCCATGTTCGTCCGACGCTTAGAACCGACGCAGCAGTTTGGAACCCCTTTTCTCGTCTATGATCGCTATATGCATACACACCTGGGAGTTTGTCCAGTTCGAACGCAAATTCGAATTTCTTAGGAGCTTGTCCATGAGGCTGCCTTTTCGCTTGAAAGGAACAGGTCTCGTACAACTTTCTTCGCTAACGTCTACCTACCACTCAGCGAGCTTACTTAAAAGCGAGAGATTTTGTGGCAGTTATGAGATTTTATCCTTCAGCACTTGTAACGAGTAGACGAATGGCAGAGCTAGCACGTGGCCTGCTTTAGCTTGACACCAGAAGCCAATTATCAGCTCCTTTCGCATCCAAAGCCAGCCAAACCTTCCGGGGTCTGTGAAATAGTACAATGCATGTCGATGTAGAGAAAGCACTGAACTGTCTGACGGTCGGCAAGTCGCTGTATGGGCCAAACAAACAGCTGCTACTATTTCCCACAGACTTATGCCTATAATGCATTGCCCATCCCGTACAGAAACCAAGAGAATTCTTGAGGAACGTAATACGCCGCTTGCCTTGTAGAATAATCTGGCGAGGCTGTCTCTACAAAGCTGTGGAAGCAAAATTAATTATTAATTCCGTGAAAGTGGCTGACGGTCTGTGATACGCTGACGATGATGCACTGTACATATGCCTCGTAACCAGAGATGTGTAGAGCATTTTGTTCACAGCATTTTGCTTTGCTTGCATATGCCAGCTTTTGACGTTCAACATTAATAAGTGAGTTAGTTATTGCTATTATTGCCGACCTCGATCGTGTGTTCTTTATTTGTACAGTAAGTAGGTGATCTTAGAAAGAGCGTTGTTTTTTCAAAGGAAGTCAGGAAGATAAATACATAGGTTCTCGGACGAGACAGAACATTGTTTTTCCTAGGGATACCATGAATACAACGCCGTTCCAAATTAGGCTTATTCGATTCGACCGATCCAGTTCGACCGGCTGGGTGGCGAAGAGGAGTGACGGAGGTCGACGAACTTCCTGCTCCGATCCCATCGCCACTCTCCCGTCCCGCACCGGCAGATCCCGAGGGAGCCGACCGGAGGCAACTTCTCTCCGCATCTTCTCGCGCTCCTGTCCCCCCGCCGGCCGCCATTAGCGTTCTAACCTTGACGTTAACCTCTCCGATCGCCCGTTTCTTCGCATCATTCGATTACGGAGCTGTGTTTGTGATCGGATTGCCCACTTTCAACCGACATCGCCGGTTCTACTGGCTGCTATCTGTGCTCTTTGAACATATCTCAGGCGCAGCCAATCTTCTGGACGCATATACATAACTGCTATCTCAAACCGTGATGGAAGAGCACTTCTCAAAATCTTCCCGTCGTTTATTCATTCCCTTTCAACAACTACTCCAAAGGACAACAAATCAGTCCACGTTTCGATAGTAGACGCGTAGTCTCACTTCCTCCAACAGGCGATTTGCAATATTTTCTTATCGATGTTTTTCGGCTCTTCTTATTCCTACCCCTATTTCATTTTATTGCCAGATTGCTGATGACGACTGATGACGTGCTAAAACTCGACGCCGTTTTGGGATCAGAACTGGCATCAGACTCCGAAGCAGGCGAAGACGCCCAAAAATAATCACGAAGACCCTATTAAAAAATTTATTAGCACCACAGTTTCCATAGTCCACAATTTTTGCTTTGCAACGTGAACGTGAGGCACTTCAGCAGGTATCAAGAAGGCATAAAAGAGGCAGTAGGACTCGTCTTCAAACAGCGCATAGTCGAACTATGTACTTCTACGGGTTGCCGTGGGGATACTTTATATACCTTATTGCCATCTAAAAAAACAACAAGAATCGATGTCTGATGCTGCTTGCGATAGTCCACTAGGCATTGACTGATTTTAGAAAAAAACCTGGACTTGGACTCTCAATTCTGGCATCGTATGCGCAATACCGACGGATTCTGCCTATAGCCACCAGATTATCCCATGCCATTACGATTTCTCGAATGTTGAATGTCTTTACCACACCACAGCAGCAGCAAGCATTCTGTTTTCTAGTTTCGGTCCTATCATTTAGGAAAACTGGGCCTTTTTTCTTTAGCCTTCCAAACAATTTGGAGTGGTCATTATCCACACCCTTTCTTTATTCATACTACTTGCGTTAGTGTTATATTTTCTAGTCACTTACCTTCCAACGCTCTATAATTAAAAAGTAAGCCACGATGGTGAGTGTCAACCAGTCCTTTTCTTGAATGCTTCTTCTTGAATTTGTCTCTTTCGCCTTCTAGGACGCGCTGGGTTCTATGGAGGAGTGTCGAATGCATATGCGGCTTATTTGGACTTCTAGCGGCCAACCTTTAGAGCTGCGTTTTCTTTCACCGAGATTGTGGTGCTACCAACAGCTTGGAGAGTTATAGGTATCACCGGATTGTATCTCTTCATATTTTATAAAAATTGTTATCTACTATAGCATCTACTCTTTAGGACACATATTTAACCCAAGCTTCACTAGAACAAAATTCTCTGCTTGATGGAAGCATGCGTTTGTTACCGCAATCCCCCGAAAAGGCTTCACATAATGATCCAAGAAACTACAGGCCTCTCAGTATCACCTCGGTTTTTGCAAGAATTTTCGAAAAGATTCTTAAGTGGTACACCTATTGCACCTTGAAGATCACGGTGTAATATCTGAAACGCAGTACGGGTTTTGAGATGTAGATCTGTTGAAGTAGCGATTCTCACTTCATTAAATGACTGGTTGAGAGCGTATGAAGAAAAAAGACGTACAGATGTGGTGTATTTTGACTTTTAAAGACTTTTGACAATGTCCTGGCAGAAGGCTTTTGACAAATTCCTATGTAGAAAGTTTGTGCGATGCAACCTACATATCCTGGAGAATGGGACAACAGCGCTCAACCCAAGCAAGCTCTATCGAGTTATTGGAAAGTACGCAAAACAGCTTCAGCGGGAATGATGTGGTGTATGATGTGGTGTTTTTTCAGTGGATTACAGCTCAAATCCTAACAATCCTCGAAGGACTGCGCTTCGATTTTTAGACCTCCATCTTTAAGCAACAAAAGAAAAATGGCTGAAGTTATCATGATGCTCAGAATTCTCGCCGCGACGCTGAAAATCAAGCCAGGGGATTTCATTGACGGGACGCTGACGAATTCTGTAAGAAGAAAGCTCAAACTGGGTCTCTGTTGCTGAAACACAAGTTAGAGCAGAGTTGCTGACCTACGACGGAATTCTCAAGGAATTCAACTTGTTGCCTGGCAAGTACGACGATTTGCCAGTGCTTTCTGCGCAAGGGGTAGAAAGTTTGTTATAAGCAATCCGGGAGTCTCGATGGCTGGATATTACCGGGGTTGCATTGCTTGATTTAATACTTTGTTTCGCTTCACAGATAGTTGTTGTTGTTTTTTAACGCTATTTACGCCAGACGTTCGTCTATTCCTTATTAAATAAAAGAAATCAATGTTGATTCGTTTGGGTGCGAATCATCATCATTTTTATTAGCGTTTGTCCCGCTTGGCAGCAGGGTGGTGTAGTGACGCCAATTCTTCCGATCAAGTGTTCGATCAGGGTGCACGCCAGCTATCTTTAAGTCCAGGTGCAACGTATCTAGCCAACGTTACTTCGGGCGTCCTCTTCGGTTTGGGTGCGAATTGGACCCATAATTGATTCCACACATTTTGTTTAAAGTTAAATTGACTGCGCTAAGATTATAAAGGCGGTAAGGCAATATCGTGTTAATCCAATTCTGACACCATACGGGACTCGAACCCGAATCCAGCGCTTGCTCTCAACTGCGTGATAGGAGGTGGCGGTTCGAGTCCCGCCCGGTGTCAGAGTGTTAAATCCAGAATTGGATTGTGTTATGCATGGTCACCTGACTACTTCGACAAACACGCCATTGCTAGAGTAGTTCTCATCCACGCATGTTTAGCAGGAGCGACGTATTCTTAACTTGCTCTGTCGCACCCTTTCGACGATCCATTTACCGTTTCTAGGCCGACTGTCATTCAAGAGGGTAGACATCCAAATCGAGGACGTTCGTTGGGCACAATTGTGAAGAGTGCTGTTCCACCATGATACCTTACAGAACGCTCTGGCGGTGAGGCGCGCTAGTTCATCTTTAACGACTCGAACATGTTTCTCTTTGAGTTTCAAGCTACCTTCACTCGCATTTCTCATTTTCTAATTGTCTTTGTTGGTTCTCCATCCATTTCTGTCTTGTGCCACGATATCGTCCAATCTATGGATAAGTTAGTATTCAGCTGTGTTTGGACCAATTTTTTTTTACAAATTCAGGGTTCACGAAACAACTGTGTACCACGTCTAGCGCGAGTCGTATCAAAGAAATCATTTCTTGGTGAGCACAAGATCATCAAATCTTGATGACTCCGCCACATCGCATGTCCGTTTTTATACGTCTGTAGATGAGTTGCATAGATGAAGCATAATACAGCAACTTTTCGTTTTGGTAGAAGTCGTATTTCTGAAAACCCTACAATTCATTACCCCAAGTCTCCATGAGGAAAATTTGTACCTTGCGTTCATCATGTAATAAAGCAAAGTGAAGAACAGAAGGCTTCACGTTTCATCTTGCTTCAAAGCTGTTCGTTTCACCACCTATTTCCGGACAAAGCTTTCTGCTGTAATACCTCAACCGTGGTTCAACAGTGAAGCGGTAAGAGGTCGTCGGATTCAAGCTAATTTCTAGGCGCTTCCCATTTCGCTTTCTTCAAAATTTCCAGATTTCATTCTCCGATTGGGGTCTGGTTCAATCACCACTGAACCTCTTCATTTTGCCAGGCCTTGAGATTTACACTGACTTTCTCGAATCAACAACAAAAAAATCCAAATTACGACGATCGACTGTATGTTTTAATATCTATTATTTTTTATTTGCACGAAATTGTACGCCATGAACAAGTATTATTTTATATAACCCCATTGTGAGCCAATGATGACGTAATCTTCTTTCACATCCTGAAACACCTAAAAACGGTTTCACTCCCTTTCGTCTTCCGTTTGCCCTCCCGACCTTCTAAGAACCACTGGTACGAGCAGATTTGCTGAGAATTTTATCGCTGCTCGGAACGCGAACAACCTTGAGTGCGCAATTATAGCTAGCGTGTTCCGCGCAGCGATAAAATTGAGTGATAAACGAGTTCCAACACTACATTGGGTTGGCCTCCATTCCGCTTTCTTACAGAGTTATACAGCGAGTTTCTGCGCTCGCGGTGTCGAGTTCTGAGGTTATCCTGGTTCACTTAACTTTGGAGCTTCTATTGATGAAGAGCGCTTTACAGGGAATGAAGGACGATCTAGCTATGTTCGTGAAATAAAGAGGGAGAGAGGCCTCTCGAAAGAGCTGCTCTGTTAGAGATCCCTTTTCCACAAGTGTGCATACTTTTTTCAGAAACACAGCACCAGTTTACTTTAGAACATAGGGCCATTTCAGCAGTTTCACCACACCTTTGTAGTTCTTTTATCCATTTTCAGTTAAAATTACCTGTAGTCAACTCGATGCACATTTAATTAAAGACTTGTGGAACCGGAGACGGAAGCATTTCACGAAATGGTAGTCAGTCTTTCAACCTGGAATTACAACCTTCCGTCAATCCCGCTGTCTCATCAACGTTTTATTTATATTCCGTCTGCCGCTGGATAAACAGCTAACCACATGTCAGGAGATTTTCGGCTCCTTCGAAAAGAAGCGCGGATTTTGATGGCTAGTGGCAGACCTCATTCAGCGGCACTGGACACATCCTTCCCTAAGAGGATCCACTGAAAAACCACTATCCAAATACATGCCCTATTGTGTCCACGCCCAAGCAGTCTTTTTTACCTTTGTCCTTATCTTCATCTAGACACGCACCTTAACATGAGCGTGGTGTGAATTAACAGAAATCAAACCAGGGATACGGGCATAATCCTAAGAACATTGAACGTATACAAGCCATAGCAAAAGATCAAGTGCATTTTGTGCATGAGTACACCTACTCTGCGTCAGCAGTGTCATCTGTATGATGAGTGAAGTTACAGACACACCTGTTATTATCGTTAGGCAGAAACACACCGCCGATTTCGATTATCGTCTTCAGATTTTTCCTTCCAGTTGAGTGAACTCTACAATTCCAAAAAATGTGATTTGGGCGGGTCCACGCTCTTCTCCCTTCACAACATTCGGAGAATTTATGCAAAACTTGGAAAATTAAAGCGTTAAGAACGCTTACCCGTTTGGTATAGCTATAGAAGCAATAGAAGTAAGCCTTGCAGGTTGCATCATTTTCAATAGCGTCTGTCCTTCCTGGTAGCGTTATTCGCTCTTCTGCTGTGCTCAAGTCAACTCTCCCGATCAAACGCGGATCCAGGTGAATACCAGCTATCCTTCAGTCCATGTGCAACCTATGCAGCCAACGTTGCTTCGAGATTGCTCTGGGCCACTTTCCAGGGATCCGAAGATTCACACCAATCTTATGGTTGGTGTCGTCGTTGGCGCGAAGGACGTCGGACCAAAGGCGAGCTTCGCACAGGTTGTCGGCTATCGAGGCGATCCGAACCCTCTGTCGTATGGTGCCTTGCGAACAAGGCCCAAACGAATTACTCCGGCCGTGCACCTTAACAGTTTCGTTTCGATTACACTAGGGCGGCTCTCAATTTCTTTTACAGGGCAGGACTATATGTTATGGAAAAGTACACAATAGAACCTCCTTTCGGATTCCACCATGATTTTGTGTTTGAAATTAAGTGCCCTTTTATTTAATAGCTTTGTAGCCAAATCTTAATGGAGACATCTTCCTTTATAGTAAGATTATCCCATCTATCCTGGGGCACCACGCTGTTTATTTCTAGTTGACTGACGAAGGGAGCACCCAGCTTACTAAGAAGGCTTATTGCTGATGCAGAACTTTTCTTCTCGGTGCTCTTAAACTTGTGAGCGGAGGAGTCGCGAGCATCACCTTCTGTGCAGGTTTAAGACGAGCCAGGCTTGCCTAACTAGGCAGGTGTTTTCATTCTGATTTCCTGCTCCACTAGGAATTCAGATTCGGAATATCGAGTACATAAATTGTTACATAGAAGGATGATAATAAGGTGTTCACGATGAAAACGTGGTTATTGCGGAGATGTTCTTCCACTGCGACTTCGTGTGTCCCGTAATCGAAATTCGCTTGAAATTTTCGATGAACTGCACCAGGTGTAGTTAGATGTTGTGTCGCCTTTATACAGTGACATCAACGCTTCAACGATTTATGATTTATTTGATGGCATTAAGATTTAAGAAGATCGTTCTCGTTCAGCAGTGCACCAACCCTTGACCAGCGTTTCGAAGCAATGCTCTTTCATTGCAGCATTTCCCTTGCTTATTCCGATTCTTATAATCGAACTTGCATCCGCTAATCACAAGGATATCACTGAGCGTGAGACATGTTTGTATAACGTTGTTTACTATGTGCTATGCTTTTCTAACTTTCTTGACTAGCCTTGGATGGAAGAGGCTATACGAGGAACACGAGGTGCGCTCAAACCCACTCTAAAAGTATCGGCCAGATTTTTGGTTTATGAGCGAGGGGAAGAAATCAAGAGCTCGGTAAAAGCTGAAAACTCGAAGCAATGCTGTTGTGGTGACCAGAACGTCACTTGTCCGTCTTCTGTCGCCGTTACACTTGCGGTTTGCATGAATGCCTCATACTCCGTTCCGTTGTGTTTTCAGTGTAGTGAGACCCTTCTCCACGAGCAATTCAGTAGTTTTTGCTGGATCAGGCCAGCTGTTCTTCTGCTAAAGCTCGTTCCTTTCCTTTCCTTCTGCTGTCCTCTTTGCCTCCAGGATCGGGCTCTTTTTGTCTGCGCAGATCTGTGCTTCTTCTCTTCGTCGTTGCCATCAGTGTTGTCAAAAACATCGCTCTCATCGCTTGATCCTCCTCTGCGTTACCCTCCTGCTGTTGGTGCAATCATCGACATTTTGTATTCTTGGCTAGAACTGCTTCGAGGTTGAGGATTAGGTTATGAAACAGAAAGGTTTTTCAGTAACATTCATTCTAAAGAGTCAACTCAAAGTTGTGTGTTCTAATAAATAGTTTCTATCGTTTTGAAGCTTTGCTGTTGAATATACTAATATGTACAATAGACCACGCTTGCGAGACGTCTGAAACGTGGCTTGACATTAACGAATCTCATGTGCAGCCTTCTGCAGCGACCGACCAGCTGCTTCGACGAGCGGCGAGTGTGATTCATTCATGGAAATGAATCTCTGGCTCTCGTCTACAACAAATTTATCGGAGAATTCCGAAAAATTCTGACAAACGAAACGACAAGCGTTAGTGAAACAACTATGTCCTCGTGTTCTAGTGATAACCCTGCACTCGGAGTGGAAGCTTTGGTCAACGCTTGCAGTTTGAACGCAAAAGGAACCTCCGAGTGCGCTGGTCGTGTTGGTTCTTCAGCAAATGTTTCGCCCCCTGTGCAGATCTCGTTGGTCAAGGAAACCAACTTCCTCTTACACAGCACTACTGGCTCAGGGGCGGCCTTGTGCAGTTGTTGGCAAGTGTTGACAGTTCTCGTCTGTTTGTCAACTCGTGGTCGACAACGCTCGTAGTACAGTATGAAGGGACACACCATCGACGCGGACAGCAAGCGCATGCCTTCCTCTGGTCTTTGCGTTCATCTCTAACAGCTACATGTTGCGGCCTAAATTAACCTGGTATCGGAATTGTTACTCCACTCTATACTGAGGAAAGCCGCTCATAGTCCGTTCTGGGAGGAAATGAATAACGAAAGCACTTTTAATGTTTCGTTCGCGTACGGAATCGAAGCCTCACAAAGCTTTTAATATGCCTCAGTAGGTTGTGCAAGTCCGCATTAGACTTCGAGAAGAATTGTTCGACTTTTCAACTTCTGCCTAACTGAAGGCGTAAAAAGAATGGAGACGGCTGATACTTACTCAATGTTTGTTTTTCTTTTTTTTCGCTTTAGACTATCATTCCACTTTCACTACTACACATGTCGTAGTACGATTGAATGCGTGTTTGGCTCACATAATAACTTGAGAAGGCGAGTCAGTAGGAAAGTTATTAGGTCCTCCCGAAGGCGTGATTCCAGTTCGTGAACCTCGGAGGAGTGGACGGCTTAGCTTGGCTGTTTGCTCAATGAATCTTCCTCTTAAAATTGACTTCTTTCCGCAACTTCGCAAGAAGTTCCATTAAGAAGTCCACGTGGATGGAAGTAATGGAGAGAAGCTGTTCTGTTTGACGCAATAACGAAACCAGCTTGGTTAGCATAATTCCCCTAGCAATGTATGTCACTATGTTGTTGATTACTACTTACTTTGATACTTTGATGGTCCTTTTGTCTGCTGGAGGTCTTCTCAGCGGGGACCACAACTCTTCCAGACCGCTCGATCTCTGGCTGCTTGCATCCAGTGAGGCAGACTCCGCTCTCTGAAAGATCTTGAGAATGAGTCTGCCCATCGCGTTGGCGGTCGTCCCAGTGGTCTCTTGTGGTCTCTCGGGAGCCATTCTGTGACACGGAGACTCCATCTATCGTCCCTTCGTCGAAGCAGGTGTCCGGCCCAGTGATATTTGAACTTCTTCATGTACTGCAGCGGGTCTGCTAATTGCGACTTCTCCCGTAGCTCCGAGCTTCGTAGGCCTTCTTGCCATTGCTGACGAAGGCTTGTCCTTAGAAGACATCTCTCCAGTGCACGATGCGTAGTTTGCATCGCTCTGGCAATTGTCTTGTTGTCGGGCCAGGTTTCCGTCGCATAACACATCGCAGGCAGTACAGAGGCGTTGAATATCGAGGCCCTGAGGCCGTCATCCTTGACCTGATCGGTGACTTCGCGAATCGAACTGAAGGCTGCCCATGCTGCGCGTCTCCTGCGGGCGATTTCAGGAGCGAGGTCGTTATCCATGTTCAGCTCTCTTCCCAGATAGACGTAGGAGTCGACCTGTTGTAGAGCGACTCCATTTAACCTTACGAGTCCCGTGTCACACCACTGGTTGACCATAAATTGTGTTTTGGACATATTCATGCCCAATCCAATCTTCATACCTGCCACATTGAGCTCGTTCAGCATTTCCTCGACTTCTGCCGTGCTGGTAGAAATGAGAACAATATCGTCGGCGAAGCGAAGGTAGCTGATCCGTTTACCGTAGACAAGGTAGCCTTTATCGTCCCAGTTCAAGTCTTTCATGGCATCCTGGAGTGCCGCTGTGAATAGCTTGGGAGAAATCGTGTCTCCCTGCCGTACTCCTTTGCCGATAGGAATTTTAAGCTTTCGATCGAACAGCTGGATGGTAGTCGATGTGTTCGAGAAGCATGCGTCGAGAAGTCGGATGTAGAGCGATGGTATACCAGCGTGCACAAGTGCGTTCAAAACGGAGTTGATTTCCACAGAGTCGAACGCTTTCTGGTAATCCACGAAGACAAGGACAAGTGGGAGGTGGTATTCGCGGCTCCTCTCGATGAGCTGTGAGACAGTCTGAATATGGTCCATGCAGGAGAAGTCCTTGCGAAACCCTGCTTGCTCCACTGGTTGATATTCATCCAAGCAACGCTCCATGCGGTTAAGCAGTATCTTGGTGAAGATCTTGTACACAACCGAGAGAAGACTGATGGGTCGATAGTTGTTGATATCCTCCTGCTGACCTTTTTTGAAGATTAGAACTGTTTTCGACTCCTTCCATGAGTCCGGAATCTTACCAAGTCGAAGGTAGTGGTTGAAGTGCTTGGCAAGAAGTGAGCAGAGGGCACTGCCACCCGCACGAAGGAGATCAGCAGAAATGCCGTCCGGTCCGGGAGCAGTGCCCGGCTTCATCCTTCTGATGGCATGAGCAACTTCTGATTCCAGAATGGGAGGTACTTCCTCAGCTGGTGGCATCAAGCATTTTGGGACAGTGATGGAAGAACGGAACAGATCTGTGTAGAATTCTTGAACGATGGCCTCCATCGCTCTTCGAGACGTTTGCGTTGTTCCATCCTTATCCACAAGGGCTGACATTATTGCCTTCTGATCGCAGAGATCTCGTTTGCAGCGCTTTATGCTTGAACCTTTCCCAGCGGCTTCTAACAGCTTCAATCTTCTGTAGGCTTGAATGAACTCCTTCACTGCAATTCGACAGGCCTTCGAGATGGTGACTTTTTCCAGATGGGAAGCATTAGGATCCAGTTTAACAGCTCTTCTTTGCTCCAAGAGTTTAATCGCATGTGCGTTGAGTCTTGAAGCAGACGATGATGTGGTTTCGCAAGAGCTGCTAGCACATTTCAACAGTCCTTTGGAGAGAAGGTCGTAGTCTTCCGATGGATCTTCAAGAAGATTCCAATCATACGACTTTATTCCACATTCCAACTCCTCAGACTTGAATGTGGGGATCCTCACCGGTGCCGGTTTATGAGTGTCACGCTTGAACATCCTCTTTTAGAGAGTCAGCTTCGCACGGACAAGACGGTGATCCGAGCCGGTGTCAATTGAGGGCAGCACGGAGACGTCGAACAGACTCCAGCGTCTGTTTGTAAGAACATGGTCGATCTCCGAACGTGTTTCTCCATTTGGGCTTTCCCAGGTCCATCGTCGGTTTGAAGGCTTCTTAAACATAGAATTTCCATGGTAGAAACGGCACGCGGATAGGAAGTCTATCAGGCGCTCTTCGTTTTCGTTCCTTGAGGAAGCTCCATGTGGTCCTAGCCTCCATTCGTCGTGATCATTCGTACCGACGATAGCGTTAAAGTCACCAACGACAACTTTGTAGTAGCTCTTCTCGTCGTTGACATTCCTTTCGAACAGCTTGTAGAATTCCTCCTGTTCTTCATCTGTGGCCGCAGATGTTGGAGCATATCCATTTATGATGGAGATGGTTCCTTGATCTTTGGTTTGCGGACGAAGAACAGCTACTCGCGAACTGATGATCTTGTAAGAGTCTACTAGGTGGTGCACTGTCGAATTGACGAGAAATCCAACTCCGCCAATATTCTTTCTGTCCACCTTTGCTCCGATAATGAGAAGCTCGTTGTGGTCGGTCCTTCTTATGGTTTCCGTTCTGCCTTTCGTTTCCTGCAGGGCGATAACGTCGTATTTGATGTTGCGGCTTCTGTAAAGCAGTGTCCGAAGATCCTGCTCAGATGGGATCGAACGACAGTTATAAGTGCAGACGAATAGGCAGTTTCCGTGTCGTGGTGGGAGGGAGTTTCCGGTAGTCCGATTCCAATGACGTCCTGATAGTTTAACTCCGAGACTAGATGGCCCCTCGCCGGAGGTGGATGCAACCGACGTCGTAGAAGTCCACCTCCGGCGCGCGGAGGACTGGGGCGCGGGTTCAGTTGTTTGAGTCATGGCGGTGGTCTGGTTACTCACATGTTCCTGGCCAGGGATACAGGAGAGCCGCCCATACACGACAAAAGCGTCGCGTACTGAGTGACCGTTTGTGCCGTTAGCCATCACAAAGTGATGTTCACCCCTTCACCGCGGTGAGGTGGCACATGAAGGGGTTGTTACATATGATACTTTTTATTTATGTGCCCCCTCCCCGGGCTAGGATAGATCCGGATCAATCCTAGTGAAATTATTCCTTCTACATACTATGCAAGCGAGGAATAGGCACTTGTAGATATATTTTTTCAAAGATGCTGCTGCGTTATACCCGACCATGTGGGAGGCTTCAGGACCGAACATATACAATTTTCACATTAAATTTGACACTTCTCGTCAAACAAGGCACTCCTCTAAGCACATTTGATGCTTCTGAAATCAAAGTAAACGTCTTCTAAATTGAGACAAGCTTCTTACTGGTTAAGGTACAGACTCTTCAATATAGTTACAATTGTTTCCAAGGAAAACTTGGTTTAACTTTATTTTGCAATTTTTTAATCCAGCTGTATTTGATAGCACCCAAAGGTTCCGCCGTTTTCAACTTCTAAATCCAGATGATCACTATCCCGCTCGATGGCGACCTTTTTATATAAAAATAACTTTTATACAATGTAACATAAATAATAACCCTATGAATAAACGTAGCAACTGCGGCATTCAGCATCTGTCATTCAATGAAATCCACTAGCACGAATTTCCTAGCTGTAACTCGTTGGTCAGATAGAGCTAAAAAACCGACAGAACACACCCTTTTGTACAGAACGGGATAATTGCTTGGGAGCCTTTATTGGGAACACGATGACGTTAGAGGATAACAGTCGAAACGCCAAAACGGCGGAAACTTTCGGTGCGACTTAGTATGAAGAGACTGATATTCTAGAAGGAGAAAAGAGAACAAGAGAGAATATTGGAGATGGCGCGACCAGCGAAATAGCATCTTCGCTCGCTTCCCGCGACCTTTAATGGGTCACTTAGCGTTTTCCTCGCTTTTCAGAGACTCCGCCCTCTCAGCTGAATTGGCCGTCGGCCATCGGTGAACGGGTCAATAGTCCAAGGTCTCTCTCAGTTTTCCGGCCGGCTCCCCGTTGGAGTCACACCCTTGTCGTCAGTGTCGAGTGATCTATGCTCCGCTCCTTCTGTTTCCGCAGACGTCATCCCCGCCCAAATAATTCACGACAGCCTTTTCTCGGCTTTGTCCAGGTGAAACGCCTTCGTAGGAGCACACGGAGTGGCTGGAAAATTGGTCAGCTTCTATCCAATTTATTTGATTATTTGCTTTTCCTGGGCGATTAACCCGAGGTATGGGACTAAGGGTACGTCCTTATCAAGGTGTTGTATAGGAAGGTTGTCATTCATCTTTTAAAGTCGTACTTTGACAGATCTACACGAGAGTGAGCTCATTGCCATAGTGCGACACGGGTTGTAAAGGGTGTAAGCTTGGTGGTAATATGCTCCGCTAAAAAAAGAAAAGAAGAAGGAGAATGGCAGCAAACTGAATCAAGTTCTAGTCTTACTTGGAAATTGAATAACACAGTGTAGATCGCGCAAGAAGAAAATAAGAACTGGCGAACAATCATTATGGAAAGCAACTCTTCCTTTGTGGTTAACTTTTCCACCTTGGAGTTCACCAAGTGCCTCTGACGGATATCTGTACAGTCTGGCGCAGGCGCCGTCTCATGCCTGCGCCATGCGCTCTCTTTCTTGACATATCGATCAGTACGATTATGTCGTTGCCTCTATGAATTCCATACCGTATCCAATACAGGAGCTGCAGCAGCTAATAAGTGAGAAAAAGTCGTGCAATTCTTCTGCCGTTGTTCCCTATGACATTTGTCTCTAAATTTTCAAAGGTGCTGTGATACCCTCATAGGAAAAGAGGAGAGCAGCTTCAGCGACATTTGAATTATTCATTTCGAGTAAAGTTTATCACCATAAACTCTCAAAATAGTAGAATACAACTTGTCTCCTCGTACATCATGGCATCGTCTCCGTATCTCAGCCAAACGAGGCTGTTATCTGCACAAGGTTGTCATGCTACCTAACCTCATGCCTCACGCCTCATAATGCTAATGTACGTTGGCTTAGGAGTTTTAAATTACCAACTGCCATGAAGATTCGGCCACTGCCATCCACTCGACCGTTCACTTCCTGTGCTTTCGGAGAGTGTCTCGTTGTTCGATACTAAATAGAGAACAGAACAGAAGATACGTTCACTCACTAATCCACGTTGACACGGAGGATATCACTGGTGACAGTGCACAGACGATTTGTGACGGAGCCGCCCTATACCCCTATGCTACCCTCTCTGCACTGGATGTGCTGACCATGCTAGTTCCACTCTAGTTCGCTCGCTGTAGTTCGCTCACTTGCTTACAACACGAAATGACTGATGGATTATCTCGTGGTTGAGAAGCACTCCTTTGGATCTTCCACTGCTGTGTTCTGTTCCCCGGTTTGTTTTCACTTTTTTGCAAAATTGCCTCCATTTATTGTGTTCTTGTGGCACTTCAAAAAACTTTCAGCGCTCTTCTAGGTGAGAAATGAAATGCGCGATGTAGGAGCGAGAAACCCTCACAAATACTAGTAGTAGCGTTTGTGCATGACCACGTTTCGAACTATAGAATAACATTCGTTACAGGAAGAAATCTTTACAGTGGATGCCTCAAATATGTATAAAGCCTTTTCGAAACTGTCGGTTTTCCGGTGTTCTCTGTTTTTCTGTTCCTCGATTTCCGGGCAGCGATGTTCGCCTTACATCTGTTCCTCAACTGCTTTTCACCTGTTTTTTTTTTTTGAAAAATTGCCCCATTCCTGGTTCCTATGCGGAGACCCTCAGGCGACTTTCGCGTCCCGATCTTAAGGCGACAACAATCACCTCTAAACGGTGAGGCCTTCCCTACACAACTTTCTCATCCACTCCTGTTTTTGTTCTTGATTTTAGGCTTTTAAGCTTCCGGCTCTTCGTCGTCGTAGGTGGGCTGTAACGCGGGGAATACGATCAAAACTGTCAGCTACTTCATCTCTTCGGCCGAAAACGTTTGAATCGGCTGCATGTCTGAGCATACGATTTTTCACCGCGCAAACGGCGCTCTCTGCCGCACATACGTGGCCATTGAGAGCTGCTTCTGCTTCTTGCTGTTATGGAAAATTCGAACTCTCACAAACTCCCAAACTATGCTATATTGTATTTAAATATGTGGTTTTTAGAAATGGCATTTCTTGCCATAAGGGTACCCTAAATCTTTTCAGAGTGGGAACAGCTGTCTATTTCTTCGATTAGGTCATCCACTTCATCATCATCTAATAATCCAAATCAAGTCATCCTCTGAATAGCCACTTTCTCGGGCTAGGTGAACAGGGGCTCTAAAATAGCCAAGCGGAAGCAGCGGAAGAGGTTTCTGCAGTTATAAGACACGATGTGGGCGTCGCGTTCGCCGCGGTCACCGTGCCCTTTCGCATGTTTGCCTTGTCCCCCGTTTAATTCGGGTCTAGCAGAGCTTGTGGGCCTCGTCTGATTTTGCTCAACTGCCGTCGAGATCGCCGGCAACAGTCATACTGTGCGATCCCAGCGCAGGTGGTCAGTTCTGGACGACAATCGATCACGTCGATCAGTATTTATTGAAATATTGACACTGTTCACCTGTTGTAGAGGACCTCTAAAAGCTGTCCCACTATGCGAATGGCGTGCAATTCAAGCAACGTAGTTTAAGCCCGTCTATAAAACGACGTTGTTTTAGTAGAAATTCTACAGCAACATAGAACCCCAACTGGACATGAACAGGTTCGGCGAAGCTCAATGCATATCAGAAACAGAGTTGGCCGTCGTAGTGAAAAATAAAATGAAAACAAATCGTTTCCTAAATTGATCACCAGAGGGAACAAACTACATAGGAGCTACTAGTAGATCCACACGAATGAAAAACAGCGAGAGAGCTAGTCGTTAGAGTAAGGGACCTGCGACTAGTAGGATCGAACACCTTGTGAAAAGCATAGTGCGAATGAGCATGACGGCAACGGCCTTGATATGAGGTGAACGGCCTTGGCGATGGAGACCGAAATTTCGGCAGCTAAAGCGCTGTACGCAGGCGTTCTATTTTTTCGCAAAAAAAAACTAGAATGTATGAGATCTCTATAAAACTCTAAAACTATAAGATCTCTCGACTAGCGCAAACTGGGCCAAAGGGAAACTGGTGAAGAGAATGGGTTATGTACAATTTAGTTGTTCTTCCACTTCTACCACTGCACCTACCTAGTAAGTCTCGTTCACTTGGCCTTCTAGCAGAGCGCGACAAGCCCTCTCCTTGGATGACACATGTCGCAATTTTATTTTTCCCTGAATGGAATTAGATGTGTTCCATGGAAGTGAAAGAGCTAGGCTGATGAATGTGTGAGGTGGCTCGACGCATCATCGTATCATCTATAAGCTTCTGAAGAAGACAAACACATCGCAGCTTCAGCCTTAGTAACGAGGGTAGACAGGACGCATAAAACACTGAAAAGGGTAGCTGGGTACACCACCTGAATTACAATGTATTTTAAGAAACACTGGTTGCAGGAGCAGAGGTTCGATAGTGTTCTGCTGAGATGTGGCAGAATAGGTGTGACGTGCAGCATATACCATTCCTCCTATACTCTGATTTTTCCATTTTGCGTCTACTAAAAATGTGCCTCCGAAGAAAACTTTTTACATGAATTCTGTAATGCGTTCACATTTTCGAGAACAGAATCTTTAAAAAACTCATAGTTCTGGAATATTTGCACGGCCATGTTGAGCGCTGACTGGCCCCCATCAAACATGAAACGCATTTGGAGTCTCATCAGTACCTGTTCCTCAAGGACGGCGGTATTTGTCCTTTGCAAAGAAGATAAGCAAGGGACGCTGACACTTCTTCGGCCTGTTCTCCTTCTGTCCTGCAAGGGTTCTTGCTATCCTCCGAATCTTTGAATCGTTTTCATTCAGAACCATTTCTAATCGTTTGCACGGTGTCGTTCTCGCTCAACTACCTTCTGCTAAACATAGCTGTGTAAGTTCCGCTCTACTAGTAACGAAGCGTGAAAATTCCCATGAACACTGCTTCCGGTCGGAGCTGATGTCGAGTTTCAAGCCCGACTGAGCGATGTGCATGTCACCTGGCGCCTGCCGGGAAACTGTTTCTCCTTCACATATTTTCCCACCGTCATCGTTCGCATGCTCATTTTCTACTCAAATGCAGCCGACCTTTCGCTCCAGGCTCAGATTCAAAGCCGTTTGAGGGCGTCAAGGGCCGTCATAAGGACTCATACGGCTGCCGCATTCTCGAAATTGCAACCGCTGTCTCCATTTCTCCTCCAGTTGCGTCACCGTCGGCAGCCCTCCAGCTCTCCTTGCAACGGCGAATCGTTTCAGAGAGAGCTGCCAAAATGTGCGCATAACACGTCATGCGCTCCGCATTATCATTACTCTCCACTTTGCTCGTGGTGGCACTGGGAGCAGTCGACGAGGTCGTCGTCGAAGAGACCTGCTCTGCCGTGAAGCCATGCTCGCCCGGCGTCATTCTGCCAGTTTGGCAGCCCCAGGTGAGCCGATTTTGCAGCTGTTGACTGAGGAACCTTGGCGACCTTCGAAAGGCACCCCCACTAGTTCGAGAACGAGCACATCGATTCGAGGAACACTACTTCCTTTATTGTGGCTTTCTATCGCAGTGTCTTGGGTTTTTCACTTCCAAAATGTGTTCTTATCGAAGAACGAAAGGAACAGTTGGGCGCCACGCAGAATCGTGTCAACGAATTGGACTGCGGCACTGAACAGTATGTAGCTTATCCAAGCATCATATACAATTTATCTAATCCCGAAAGTGTATGATGCATAATTTCTTCCACAAGACCCGCTAACTTAAAGGACTGAAATCCTATTTCAATCGAGGCCGCTTTGGCTCTTAATGTTGTAATATTCAACAGCCTTTCCAGATTTCTTCACAGAAGGAGACCTATTTGACCTATTTATTTGGGACCTTTAGGCATTAGTTACAACTTGAAGACCGTTTTGGTCCTTTTTTCCAAACAATGCATTTTAACGTCGCCGAGCGTTTCAAGACCACCCTTCTACAATTTCTTTCACGTTTTACTATTTATCATTTGCGTGTCAATGCCCAACGAGGTTGCGATGTGGATGTGTATTGTGCGGCGGCTCGATGTTTCGACCCCTCCTTCGTCATCAGAGGCCTAAAAGTGGCTAGCAGAGTCGGACTTATTATCAGGCCGACCGAACGACTCCTCAACCAAGCGTTTCAAGCATCCTTGGCTGTTGCATCTTCCCTAGTATGAATACAGAAGTGATGAGTAACAAGTTGTGGGAAAATCTCTTAGACCTTGAAAACGGCTCAGCGTTCTGAGAAGAAATGGACCGTTTCTATCTCATTCAGCTCTACATTTTGAAGTTTTAGGCCTTCTACTACCGCATGAACTAGGTTTGCGAGGCAGCGTGCTGTAACATTTGATGTAAATTCCGAATATAAAAGCCAACTGCACAGCCTCGATATCTAGGATATCAGGTCACTTCTGACTACAACTGCTTCTCTGGCGGCTTCTGCACTGGTGACACGATTGTAGTCGCCTCATTAAGATGAGAAAAAGGCTGGGTAGGATAGCCTACATATGGCAGCAGCTGCTCACGGCAGGCTTGACGTCAAAGAAGATTTCGAAGATGTGAAGGACGAAATGAAGAACATTTTGAACACCTTTGGAAGTTTTCATTTTCCAAGTGTAGTAAAATCCTGCTCAACAAAATCATTTATCGTTGTCCGAACTATTCCTGTACTTTGGAACTTCCTCCAACTTATTAGAAATGCTAATAATTGCACTAGTCAAAGAGCTGTGAAATTTCTGACAGATGCTATTGTTAACCTCTGTGTCGTTCACTGAAACCTATACATATATGCGTTGAGAAGAGCCAGTGAACGGACTGGGGCTTGCTCAAATTACTCCTTCAAGCAAGCGGCAAATGGACGATACAGGTTCAGCCTTCGATCACACGCGGTCCGTGCCCTCAATAAGATTTTAAGTAAGGAGCTCAACCGCATTCTCCATGTGGGAAAAATAAAAAATAAGAGCTTCGTTGAAAAGGGCTACGTCAAAATCAAAGGCAAATTACTTTGAGAGAGAGAAAGATATGAAACATGAAAAGATAGAAGGCCCTGCTTAGAATAGGCGGCGGTTCAGAGGAACAGATGAAGGTAAAGCCCAAGAGATATTACAGTATGGAACATGCCTTTTGGCCATTGGCCGAAACGAACGTGCAGACCAACTTGCGCCGCTTTGAGCCTTCCGATGCGGCCTTTTTTAATAACTTTTTAAAAATCAAATACTGCTGAAAAGTAATCAAATTTCAGTAGTTAGTAGCTTTCGGCGGATTGCGATTTGTTGCAGTCCGTATAAATAGGCCCTAGTCAACCTTCGGATTCCAGTGCTCAGAAAATGTTTTTTACCCAAACTTCTAGCTTTTTGTAGGACGGTTACTCTGGCTGTTGATTACGAATTTGACATCAGCACCCAAATAACCCCCTAGATAATTTTGGACGAGGTTTGGACGACAACTTTTTCTTCGACCGGAGCAGTCCGATGAGGCTTCGGCTGGGATCTGCTGCGATTAGAGGAAGCCGAAAGAAAATCAAAGAAACAATATAAGTCAAATATGGACAGTCTATATATGGTGGCGATGTCCGTTCCTCCACGTGGTGCCACTGGAAACTGCCCGCTCTGCGAGCTAAGCCAAACACGGACATTCGATTGCAGGCGACAGGCCCTTGTGACAGGCCGGCTTACCAACTCCCATGTCACATCACATGGTGCATGTCAGTTCACGTATACCGAGATAGTGCTACGGCGTCCGCGGGAGCCGACGCGCACTCGCAAAGCCCGGCGAGTGTGGAAAGTATGCGAGGGTCCCTGATGCGAGGACGGCATCGGGGGGCAACTGAGCTAGTCCGAAAGTCCCGTAACGTAAGCAGGACCCGCGTGGCAACGCTGAATGTGGGTACGTTGACGGGCCGCTCGTGCGAGCTGGTTGAAGCACTGGAGCGTAGGAGAGTTGATCTCTGTGCGGTGCAGGAGACGAGGTGGTCCTGCCGCAAGTCAAGGGACATAGGACGTGGCTTCAAGGCCGTTCTATGTGGAAGTCCCAGGACCACCAGTGGAGTTGGAGTCATCGTCTCCGAACGATTTCGTGACTCGATTGTTGGCGTCGAACGCTTTGACGATCGATTGATGAAGGTCGTTGTCGCCGCTAAGGAGCGACTCTATCACTTCTTCTCCGCGTATGCTCCACAGACTGGCTGCTCCGATCAAGCCAAGGATGAGTTTTGGAACCTACTTGATGAGAAGACAGCAGAGGTACCGTCGAAAGATGTCATCATAGTCGCTGGTGACCTTAATGGGCACGTAGGTGCTGCGAAAGACGGGTACAGCTGTCATGGTGGTTTCGGATACGGAACACGAAACGCCGATGGTGAGCGTATTCTTGATTATGCGGAATCGCATAACCTCACCATAGTGAACACCGTCTTCCGAAAACGCGACTCGCACCTTATCTCATACTACAGTGGGAGTACCAAGTCTCAGATAGACTTTGTCCTTGTGAGAGATCGCGACCGGAGTCTTGTCACAGACGCGAAGATCGTGCCGTATGAGACGGTCGCCCCACAGCATCGACCGCTGATCTGTACTTTGAAGATCGCCCCTCCGAGGCTGAAGCAGGTCGAGCGATGCGGTGCACCAAGAATAAAGTGGTGGCGAATGAGAGAGAAGGAAGCAGCTGTGATTTCTCGCGTGCGGTTACCGACAGTCACGACTGTCGACGAAACTTGGAAGAAGGCGACCGACGCGATTCGTCAAGCTGCACAGTCGGAACTCGGCATTACGAAGCCTGGGCGACGGAAGGTCGACAAGCAGGCCTGGCTGTGGACAGATGACGTGAAAGCAAAAGTGCGAGAGAAGAAGTCGCTTTATCACGTGTTTCTCGGCGAAAAGACAGCCGATAACTGGCGGAAGTACCAAGAAGCGAAGAAAGCTGCAAAGAAGGCCGTGGCTGTTGCAAAAGCCACTCATTATGAAGATGTCAACGAGAACCTCGAGTCACGCGATGGTGAGCGGTATTTGTACCGACTTGCTAAGACCCGCCATCGCCAAACCGAGGATATTGAGAAGTTCTTTGGCATCAACGATGAGAGCGGCCATCTTCTTACAGACCGCAAGAAGGCATTGAAGCGATGGCGCGACTACTTTGAGGAAATCTCTACGGTAGAGTTCCCTCATCCAGCCATCCCTTCAACGGCTCCAACCCACGGCCCCCTTCAGAAGATCACCGTGGAGGAGATTGAAGCGGCTTTGAAGAAGATGAGGCCAGGCAAAGCAACTGGGCCCGACGATGTGGCAGCAGAACTGTGGAAGTCGAAGTTTTGGTACCCTGCTGAGTGGTTGGCGAAGTTCTTTAATCAGGTTGTGGCGGAGAAAAAAGTGCCTGAGTGTTGGCGCCAAAGTACGACGATTCCGATTTGGAAGAAGAAGGGCAGTCCTGCAGACTGCTCCAATTACCGTCCGATTCGCTTGCTTTCGCACAGCATGAAGATCTTTGAGCGAATTGTCGACGGACGAATTCGTGACATCGTCCAGCTTTCCAGCAATCAGTGCGGCTTCGTGGCTGGCTGTGGCACTGTTGATGCAATTCACGCCGCCCGTCTCCTGATAGAGAAGCATCGCGAGAAACAGAGGCCAGCGCATATCGCCTTTCTCGACTTGGAGAAGGCCTTCGACCGCGTACCGCGTGAGGTTATATGGTACGCCTTGCGACAACACAACGTACCTGAGGAACTTATAGAGTGGGTGCGGATGCTCTACTCTTGCCCAAAGAGTCGAGTTCAAGCTGCAGCTGGAACCTCGATGGAGTTTCCCATCTCTGTCGGGGTACACCAGGGGTCTGCGCTTTCCCCACTCCTCTTTGTTGTCGTCATGGATGCCATCACACGAGACCTTCAGAAGCCCGTCCCCTGGACGTTGCTTTATGCCGATGACGTGATGCTCGCTAGCGAAGATAAAGGTGAACTCGAGCGAGAGGTGCAAGCTTGGTGTGATCGCATGGAGCGGTTTGGACTCAAACTGAACGTGAAGAAGACCGAATATCTAACGACAGACGTTACTGAGTCCAGCTCCATCAAGGTTAGCGGCATCGAGCTTCCACGCACTGCGGTCTTTAAGTATCTGGGATCAGCAGTCGCGTCTGACGGCAAACTGATGGTCGAAGTGAATTCACGCGTGAGTGCAGCTTGGTCCAAGTGGCGCTCGTTGACTGGCGTGCTCTGCGACAAGAAGATACCAGAGCGCTTTAAGTCGAAGATCTACAGAGCAGTCATCCGGCCAGTAGCGATGTACGGCGCTGAGTGTTGGCCTGCCACTAAGGAAGTTGAAACGCGCCTCAGCGTAATGGAAACGAAGATGCTGCGCTGGATGGCTGGAGTCACGCGCCTGGACCGCATCCGAAACGATGCTATTCGGCAGAAGTTCGGTGTCGCGCCCATAGCGGACAAGATGCGCGAAGCTCGCTTGCGATGGTACGGCCACGTTCTGCGTGGAAAGGAAGACAGCGTCCGCAAGATAGGCCTTAACTTCGAGGTAATAGGAAAGCGGCCTAGAGGGCATCCGAAGCAGCGTGGTTAGATACGTTACATACGGACTTGAAGATTACTGGTGTTCACCCTTATCTGGCGCTGGATCGGGAAAGGTGGCATCATATCATCAAAATAGCGGACCCCCTACGATGCAGGATAAACGCTGAAGAAGAAGAAGAAGAAGAAGAAGGACAGTCTATATATACTAAGCAAAAGAGCTCGAGCTGCAGAGTGGCTATATCAGAATGTATGTTTCGCTTTTTTCTTATTCCGTTTTTTGTCATTTTTAGGCCAATAAAGTAGGGAATCAAAAAACAAGAAAAACTACCTTACCTACAGCTCCTTCTCTCCACTCGCATTTGAGTTTTTACAAAAAGTTATACACTATTTGAAACGCGATGGTTTACGCTGCAAGGGCATGTGTTTGCTTTGTTGGTTAATTTTTACTTCCTTGATTTTCAGAACATTAAAGTGCAGTGTCTGAAATACTAATTTTTTTTACCAACAACTCTTACTTTGATAGATTTTTTATACATTTTTATATGTCGTTAAAGAGAGAACCCTTAGCATTATCAAATCGTATAGTGTATTTATTTACTCATTTATTGAATTTTATCAAATTCTAGCGAAATGTTAGAAAAGAGAAAAATGACGTTTACCAATTTTTTTCGCAGTATCATGTTCTATCAGAAGATATGTTTTGCTCTTTGGTCGTTTTGAATTTTGCCAATTTTTGTGCGATCAGGTTCAGATTAAAAAATAAACCACAGAGTAGAAACTGTTGGTAAAAATAATTTATGGCAGCTGGACACTCAAATTTAATGCCCTGAACATTCAGGAAAATCAAAATGAACGAAAAGCATCAAACGCTCATCTACAGCAAACCATCTTGTTTCGAACGGCTTATAAGGTTATGCAAAAACCTCAAAAACATAGGCAGAGAGAATGAGCTGTCGGCGAAGGCCATCTTTCTTTTTCAACCATCCACTTTGTTGCTCTGAGAATTGAATAAAATCAGAATAGGAATAGGAAAGAAGGGAAACGTACCTTCTGATATAGCAAATCATTCCCTTTCGAATGGCACGTTAAATAATGCAAACAAAAACTTTCAACGAAATTCGGAATAAAATGTTTCAAAAAACGGCGGGGTCCTAGTTTCCAATCGAATATTCCCACTACTAACTCAAGATCTGAGCTACCGGAACATATGCTGCTGAACAATTTAGGTAATAAATGGCTATTCTTTTAAAATAATGTTCGTTCTTTTTCCATTAACGAAACAAACCAGATACTGCCGTTACACTCCCTTTTGTCGAAGCGCCACGTCGTAGTCTTCTCTTCTCTTTTCCGAACCTCTCTCTTTTTTGTGCAATGAGCGATTTCTAGCATCTAAAATACACTCGGCGAAGTTGCAGGAATATAATAATTATTAATAATTAATAATTAGGCCCTTACTTTTACCTGCTCCTATGGACGGTCGCTATTCTGAGCAAGGCTTTTCACCATTTTAAGGCCCTCCGTCTGTAGCTGTCACCGTCTAAAATCAGCGCTTCACTGTTGCGTTTTAAATTAATTTTTTCTCAGCGTTGCACCTAAATTTTCATTCAGTTCTGTTTTGGCGCTTCCAACATTGAAATCGTGGAGCTCTATCAAAAAATTGTACTTTCCGATTCGCGGGAGAAGAGACATGGGCCGCTTTGGCAATATTTCAAAGACTTCCTTTTTATGGAGCTACTTGCGTCTCTTCAGTTTGCTCTTTGTAGCATCCATCTCCCAAAATTAGTCGCTAGATGGATGCTACAAAGAAGAAATTGAAGAAGCTATCGGTGACAGTCCTGCGTCGAGATTAGTAATGTATCATGGGACTGTAAGAGTCCACTAAAGGCTGGTCACATCGAGTAGTGCGAGGCTTCTACGTGTTCTTGTAGAAGCTCTGCACTACTCGATGGGCTATCTGCGTAACAGTAGGACAAGGAGCACAACCCAACAACAAAACGGTCAGCAGCGGGAGGCGCTATTCGCGGATTGTAATCCACCTCGAAGCCAACTAAACTTGGATTGGTCTATCGACTGCACGGGCAAATAAATATCCGAAGGGTTTCTCGGAATTGCATGGATAGCTGAAGATATTGCAACTCGTTGTGCTTAGCAACAAGGACTTAGCTAACGCAGACCCAAATCTTGTTTACTCTTAGAGCTTAGTGCTCTCTCAATTCCACCACGATGCCTCCCACGATGTCCTACTTTCTTTTGTAAAAATTTGGGCGAGTTTGGTCTACTCGAAAAGACAGTGGTGTGTTCTAGCCAAACACATCGGCACCTCGATACCTGGAGGAGGGAATGGTAGCCCACAGAGCGTGATGGCCAGCTCGGCGTGGTCACAGGCCCTTCCTCGCTCTCCGAAGCGTCTTCTGTGATAGCACCGAGACCACTCTTCATGTCCATTTTCAGCGTTTTCTTTGTCACTGTTCCAGTGTATTGAACTCTAGGCTAGCTTTATCGGATAACTGTTCGAAAGATATTTCAGTATCACTATAGGCGCATTTTGCTCACTACGACTTAAATTGGAATCGAAAAGAAAACCTTCGTACTGGCACGAAACACGAAGCTTAGAGGTCTTCGAAGTTTCTGGCATCGTTGACCCTCGAGGTTCAAATATCCCGTCGTTTGTGTCGTAGTAGAATATTAGGTAGGACAGCCATCCACCGACATCCGCTGCACGGAACTCCTCACCGCCTGGATCTGGGGATGAAGAGGTCAAAAGAACACCTCGACGCCCACCAACCCACTGGTCGAACTCTTTCATGAGAGCCCTACATGGAAGACGCTCTTCGTGTCCCTAGAGTAAGAATCCATCTGAGTGTTTCGGTACGCAACAGGGACGAATGGAAGCGTTGCTTGCACCCGGTCCAGCATTTCCATGATCAACAGGGTATAGGTGATACAGGCGATATCATTAATATCGAACTTTTCGCTATTTACCTGAGATCATTTTTCGCCCCATCTTTGGATCGATTCCCATGTACTCCCTGCTGTCCTCCTTCCGGACGTTTCAAGTGTCTTCGCTGATTTAAAGGTCATTACTCAGTGTCGTAGAAGACAGCAGGCCATTGCTTATGCAGCTCTCCCAGACTGTCCCGTTGTTGCCCGAGACGATTTCAGTGCACTCCACACACTTGAGGAAACCCACTCCTGCCTCCACAGCACCTTCACACCTCTTTGCTTCGACAGGTTTCTCAAAACAGCTTTATTCTCTCACGCAGTCGATGTCCTCTCCTTGCCGATACGACATAGTGTGAGCGGACTGCTCAGAGACCATAGATTTTCCATTCCTGAGGTCAAGCCGCAGACCATTTTCTGCTACAGTCCTTTCTTATCTTTACCAAATAAGAGCTTTACCACTGATATTAATCCAGCAGAACTGCATGTATAGGAACGAAGCTCAAGCCTCAACAAAACTGATGATTAGCGTACGAAAGAACTAGCAAAAATGCCAGTAATCTTTGGAGTTGTCACAGATTTCCCACATTCTGCACGGACTGGTCTTTCGTAAACAATCCTCCTCTCGTCGATCAACCGAGTATTTTTTAGGAGAATCTGCAAGAATGCACCATCTTCTTTCGAGCGGCCATCTACCTCATCGCTCTGTTCTACATGTTCTTCGGCGTATCGATTGTCTCCGATCGGTTTGTTCTTGCAATTTTCAACTTTAGTGAAAACGATTTTTTGAAGAGAGTGAAAGATGTTTGATATTTCGCAGATTCCGAAAATAATGGTTAAGAAAAGATTGAAACAGACAAAATCCACCACGATCTGCAGAATCGTATTTAAAGGATGAAGGATAAAGGACGGCGGTTCTCAATCCCTTTTGGGATGCGTCACGCATTGTACTTCTACGCGACGTCGTGAAGGCGATTTTAATGCGTATTTGGCCTATACAATGATTTACGATGTCCAGCCGATGAACAACTCAGCGCTTTATCCCTCCCAGACAGGTCTGTTACCAACTCACCGACCTCGGAGGCTTGGTTAGCCTGGGCGAAAATCCGAACCAGGAACCTAGTATCGAGTGCACGCGACAGGCGGCACCTCCTACGACTGCGCTACACGCCCCCATGGAGAATCTAAACTGCGAAATTCGTATTTAGATGTTTACTACATCCTCAAAACTCTAATATGACTCTAATGTGTAGCAGCTAAAAAATTTTGAAACGCTTCACTCTTATGAAGCTTTTTAGCCAAACACATCTTCTCTGTACATACCTGTAACAACAATTCACTACATTATCACGATTTAATTTTTCACGCACGTTAACTGAAAGAGTGTTCCGGACGGTTCGTGAAATCTCAGAGGGGAGCACTAACAAGGATTCGAGTCACTAGTTATTTTTCGCATGGCAAGAACAGGAAAACAAGCTTGATGGTTCACTGCCCGGGCTTTAGTTTTCTTTAAGGTGGTGTAAGAGTTGTGCGCTGTTTTCTCAGCCATCTCAAAACCTGGATAAAGCATTCCTTACGCTCCGAAAGTATGGAGAGCAGATGCTTTAGCAGCTGTATCACATGAAAACGTCGTTATGTGGAGGAGCTTTCCTGTCCTCATACGTTGCATCATCGCAGCACCTTCCAAACTCGTTGATATGACATTGGTTAACTCAAGGAGAAGCATACCATAACTAGAAATCTGAGAATAGGAATGGAGTTATCTATTTTAGCCAAATCCTCAAGATTCAAATGATGTTCTAAATGGATGAAGTATTTCAGGTTTATGGCCGCTATTGAAGTGATCACGTCCCAAGAAAGGGAGGTAAAAATGAAGAAGATCACCGGCGAACCGTACACGATCCTAATTCGGGTGTGGAACGAGACGGTCAGCAACTTGACACTGATGGCACTCGGTATGCTGACACTTCAGTATGAATTCAGGACACCTTCAATTTTGCCGGTTAAGAAACGGTGGTGGCAATTTTGACGAAAATATTAATATGATGAGCTGACCTTGCTTCATCGCTTGAATTCCTTCGCAGTGCTAAATGTGTAGATGTGTGCGTGGAGACTATTTAATTAAAAAATAAAGGAGCTAACCGATCGTCCGCCCTTCTGCCTGTTCCTCTGTCTCTCAGCCGGCTTCATGTGACGGGCTGAAATACGGAAAATTAGAAATGACTTCTTCTTGTTTTGCGTAAGCGGGTGGAAGCCTCAGCTTTCTTCTGCAAATCTCCAAACGTCGTTGTACTGAGTATAAGAACTAATGGGCTAGTGAGGGATGGCATGACTTCCCTTTTTCGATTTCCCATGATCTAGCTCCAAGTTTCAAGAAATCTATGGAACATAAATACCGATGTTTCATTAAGAAATATCACTCTGAGTGCTACGATGTTTGTGCTTGCTTATGAGAAAGCGTACAATGTCTATAGAAACTACAAGTTTGACAAATATTAATACCTGCAAACTAGAACAAACTATCATGTACAGGGTGCGTAAAAAGTATTGACGCACCTACTTTTTGTTTCAGCTCCAACTTTCTCTTTTTACTTTTCGAAGTTCTTGTGTGTTATTTTTGTTGTCTATGTTGTGTTTAAAAAATATTCCTGTAAAAACTGAAGAAACATGATCGTCACCGTTATGGTGGCCCTTTTTTGTCTATTACCCAGACAACTGATCTCTTCCTTAACAAGAGAATTAGGCGCTGTTCGAAATGGTTGGTGAGGAAAGAGGTCAGCAACCCAAACGTCAGCCACGGCTCTGTCATAACAGATGATGATTACAAGATGTCCAAGCACGATAACGTTCAAATCCAAAATTATCAATCTCTGTCCGATAACGGCAAACAGATAACGCGCGCAGGTGTAGACAGCTTCTCAGACGAGCACAGCTTAAACGTGAATTCGCTGGATTACTCTTTTTAGGCGATTTTGGAGAATGAGGTCTGGGCTACTTTCAACAGAAGTGACCAGTCGCAGAAGGCTACCCTGTTAAAAGCACGGGACGAAATCCAAGCGAGTACTTGCGGCGCGTGCTCATGAATTTTTCCGTCGTTTTCGCTCCTGTATTCACAGTAAAGGAGCCGATGTCGATTAAGAGTCACTCTATCGTGTTTGTAAGATCATTTTCCATAACTCACAAGTGAATTTTTTGAAGCTTACTGCGCATTACCATTTCCACAACCGCCATTTACTGCGTCAGTGGTTTTTAAGCACCTAGTAATGCGCTCCGAGAGGCTGCTTGGTTTCTTCTTATCGTTCAGACAGTGCGAATTCTTCTAATGATGGCTGTAGAGTTGTGGTGAACTTCGCATCTGGCCATATTCATTGTCGTAATCCATTCCAAGCTCATTCAGGCTCATCGGCGCCGGAGATTCTCCTGTCTGTCATTGAGATCTTCGGAAATAACTTCGAAGCAGGTGAGCAGTCGATTTGTGAACCGAACAAGGGAGACGTCTGCTAAAACGCAGAATACGGGTTTTCGAAACCTTCGTCCGTGAACTCTCCTCCAGCTTGTTTTTCAAATTCCTATTTCGCACTGCTTTCTGCAGTGATGTTCCTCTCACAAGGGACGTCTGTGAGCTGTGAGCTTGCCCTAACAATTCTCAACAAGACCTATATGATCATGATGGGCGTCTAATAGGGAACACAGTGGTATAGTTCGTTTTTGCTGGTGGCTACTGTGGTCGGAAAAAGGCAAAAAATTGTCGCCTACTAAGCCCGTTTCGACCTGCAGGCGATTAATTTAGGTAGCACTAGAGAGGAATGAAGACCACCAAGTTAACCCATGTACTAGTCAAATTCTGGCCTACCTTTGCGTTAAATTCGAAAAGCTTGAACGAATTCGGTTTAAAGTGAGCGGGGCAAAATGACCAGCCCTAGTTGCGTGTGGAGTAAATTTCTTCCATTTTTGGACCACCAGTGGTCCAAGGTATGTATCCTCCCCACGCAACTAGTGCTGGTTATTCTGTCGCGCTCACTTTAAACCGAATTCGTGTAAGCCTTTCAAATTTAACGCAAATGTGGGCCAGAACTTCATTAGTACAAGAGTGAACTGGGTAGTCTTCATTCCTCTATAGTTTTTTGTCAAAAACAAAAAATTGTCGCCTGCATGTCGAAACGGGCTTACTAGGTGACAATTTTTTGCCGTTGTCCGACCACCCAGTAGCCAGCAGCAAAAACGAATTCCCCTTTGTGCTCCTTGTTAGATGTCCGATCTTTTAGGTCTTGCTGAGAACCGTTTGGGGAAAATCACTACGTCTGTGATAGGTACGTCCTTGTCAATGCTGATTGCCGTCTTATCGAGAAGTTTATCATTCTAGAATTTTCCAAAACTTTCAAATTCTATTCCCGACTGTACTTCTGTCCAATTTCAGGAGAGCTAGGTCCAAGCACCATCGTTGGATCAGCTGCTTTCAATCTTTTCATTATCATTGCTGTTTGTATCTCGGTCAGTTTATGATCGCTGATTATTATTTTTCCTCTTCTATTTATCCTAGAAAAGTTTTCATTACAACATGGCTCACCATGAGTTTCAATTCCTGACCAGAGGTTAGCGCGGATTCCCTCCAACATCAGTCTACTTAGAAAAAAATCACATTTCATTCAAACGCGACAGAATATTCATTTTTACTATTATAAAGTGGTATCATGCACAACGATATCATTTCACAGGTTCCTTGGGAGTAGGTCAAAATGAGATTTTCTAGTTTCACGAGGGATCAAGTGCCTTTGAATAGTAGAATAGGATAGTAATTGCCAACCAAGTATTTCTAGTTCTTTTTTCACCGCAGGGGTGCTGGTTCTGAATAAGTGAGAGGTTTTGGGAACGGCTTTCCGAAATTCGTGTTAAAGATTGTGAAAAATAGGACCTCCAGCTTTAGTATGTGGCAGCACGGGGCGTGTGTTCCTACCCCCTTCCCCTAACACGCCTACTCCGGGCTGGTTCAAGAATGATTGCTACGAAATTTCGGAGACAAAACTTCCTGTGCTACGCCTGCGTCTTCACCTTGCTAGAGGTAACGCCGTTTTGCAGGTCACTCTGCATGTTGCCATCCTGTGCTCAATCTCCGGACTTCTCGCCCTATTACGGGAAAGGCACCTAATTTGGCACCAAGTTTGTTTTACGGGGATGTCCTGTTGTCGGAGAATGCCAAAACACGTATGGTCTCATATGAAGTAGTTAAGATTGCCGAGGTTAATCACTGATCCTCACTCAGCTTTCCGACTAACATCCGTTCAGAAGACTATACCAGATTTAAGGGAACTACCATGCTTAACGTTCACTTGCTTGCTTTCCATCGTGGACGTTCGAGTTAGCTTAGTATGACTTGGCGAACAAAATAGCCTAGAAAATACACGCTCTTCTAAGTCTATAAAACTGCTCTCGTCAAGGGTAGAAATATAACATTTACCGTTTTCCATGGACAGAAAGTTGAGATAAAGCTCTATTGCAGGTGATACCGGCCGGAGAAGTGCGACGGGTTCAGCACGGTCATGTATTTTGGGTCACGGTACTTTGGTCGACGTTTGCCTACATATGGCTCTATTTAATATTGTGCGTGTTCAGTCCTAACGAAGTTGAGGTAGGCTTTTGAAAACCGAACACGTGTGACTGGAACAGGGAGAAAAAAAAGCAGAGCGCTGACACATGTCCTTGCTGTTCAAGTAGCCTATACTTCAGGTGTGGGAAGGTGTTCTGACGTTCATATTCTTCCCTCTGACAGTCCTCTCAGCGTATGTTGCCGATACCTACACAGGGATATTCGGCCAACGGTAACAATAAGATACGGTAGCACTTGACTGCTAGAAGGCAGCATTCGCATAAATTAGGCTGCTGGACGGCACTCTGCAGACGTTCTTCGCCCGTCGACGCTCGTCTCGGCGAAGTCCGACAAAGGATAAGACAGCCGCCATTGAGAACGGGAAGGACGAAAACAGGTTAGGATGATTATACTTTTTTGAAAGTTCTCACCTACCAAGCAGTGAACAAATTTTATTATTTTCTTTTTCATTTCACCATGGATCTGCTCCAAATACTCCGAATAGCCAACTATCAAAGTTCAAGCTTATGCTGATGATATTTAAATTTACGGTTCCTATGATTGGGCAACTTGTAGGAAGGCGCGAGCGGCTCTTCAGAGCTCCACTGAAAAACTGTACATCTGGGCTTCTGAAAGGAAAATTTCACGGAATCTAGGTAAGGGTGCCGTAATGCACAAAGGAGGTGCCGATACGCCTCAGTATATGATACCAAGTTGACATCTTGTGACTCAGCTAGAGATTCCAGAATCATCCTTGAATCAATTCTGAAATTTCCAAGACAAATTGATAATGCCCTTAACCTATTTTTAAACTATTTTCTATCCTCGTTGAATCAAGGGTTCAGATGAGCCTAAACTGGCACGTACTCTTTACAACCTCCTCACCTTAAATATTGCTTCTGTCGCCCATTTCAGAGAAAGGGCATTCGAAAGACCGGGCACTTTTAACCAATACTCACGAGACTTCCCTGGTACTGTGTAGCACCTCCCAGTAGCAGATAAAATCTTCCAGATTATTACGGGAGGCAGACCATCTTTGGATTGGAAGAGATGGGTAATTTTAGAAATATTGTTTGTTTTCCTATTTCTAAGGAGGGAGGAAGAATTAACGGAACGGTGGGTCCAATGTTACTTAACCAAAGATCAGCAACAGAAAGTTCAACATGGTGTTTAACAACATCATTACCCGGTGTGCCAGCTGGTTCAGATTGCTTCCAGTGGACGTACTCGAAGCCAGTAGTTCGTTTCCCGTCGGCTCCTATCGAATTAGTTCACCACGTGTTGGCTCTTCTAGGCACCAGTAAAAACACTCCTTCTTTTGTTACTTAGGCTGCTTAAATTTCCGCAAGCTTGCACCCTTCCCACTGGCTCAATCCGACTTGTCGGGTTAACGTGGGAGGTTAGCATACATGTGTCCCGAAGCTCCAACGAGTTGTACTTCATAAAGGACACCATGACTAACTGGTGCGGATGTTGGTAGAATAGAGCCACTTGCAGTACAGCCAACGGCGTTTGACTGATTCCAAGATGTCAACGGTTCAATGTGCTTGAGGTGCTTAAAAAAGGTGTTTCTACATGTTGCGTTCGATCAAACAGCGCCGGTGGTGTAATGGCGTAGAGCATTCACGACCGGTCAGCAGGAGGTGCAGGTCCGAGTCCTGCCCGGCGCTAGAGTTTTGATCGCTACGAAACATCGTTATAACAAAGGTGTTTTTATTCCATGAAACCGTATCCTCCTTCCCCTGCTCCCTAATGGCTGTTTTTCATCTGAACGTACTCATTGTTAACGTGGGAAAGCAGTAATTTTTGTATTAAAAGGAGAGAAAGCATCGTGTACTCATCCAACACATCGCGGTATTCGCTTGATTGACGGTATGCATGAATGGTGCTCACTTGAAACGAAGAAGTAAAGACGGCTTTGCTTCTACAGTTGTTTTTGTTATGCCGTTGACATCTGTATGACTTCATACAATTTTACACAGGAAAATCATGATGTTCTGAACTAGCGCGCTCTTATTTTAACACTCAAGAACTGCAGCTTTCCTGTACTTTAAATTTAGCGTCAGACAATTGTTTTCCCTTAAGAAGTGAATACTTTAAGAAAACAATTTTTACGAGAGGTGTAATAAAATGTTAAAAATAAGATCACTCCAGGTTTTTCTTGGACAAATAATTACTTTAACCCTCTTAAAAAGTGCATAATTTCGTATTAAAGACGCTCGTTTTAACTTGAAAAATGTTCATTTCACTTTAAAAACCTGACCAGTTCGGTTTAAAAGTGACCTCTTCCAGGATGTCGCTTATAGCAAACGCTTCAGATGCGGATGCCTTGGCCTTTGAGGAACATCGCAAGCAGTACCTCGAAATCTTCAAGAGCCTTCGGTGATTAATTTTCGTTTTTGTTTCATGTTCTCAGCTTCAGATGCATGTCTCTGCATCCATTCCATATTCTTCCCTGGATTCGCTTGTTTCAGGACGCAGCATCCAGACGCACCAGTTGAAGAACTAGAGAAGTTAGCAACAGAGCGAGTCGTCAGCCGTCAGAAGAAGAGTCGAGCGTTCTATCGCATTCAGGTGAGTCGCTAGAAGTACCTCAGCAAGCCGTAGGCATATTTCGCATGTGGCGCTATATAAGCCTGTCTCATCTTCGAAATTCCGTTTTGAAAGTCTTCTTTACCACCGAAACCAACAGCTTCCACTGAACCACTTCATTAGCATACTTACTAATTCATACAATAAACTGTCGTCAAAAAGATGGCCTTAGGCTACCCGGCAACTCGTGGGTCAAGGAGACATCACGAAGAAAAAACTGAAGAGGAAAGCGGGAGAGCTGGTCGAGCCCCTAATCAAGAAGGCCGATACGGTTGTCGTTGAGTGAGTTCCTCTTGACACCTGACGCTTTGTCCTGATGCTCCAGCCACGTCCTCAGCTAGGCGATGCTGTTCAGATTCGATCCAGCGCACTACGTGTGTCTCGAGAACGTCGGCACGATCAAAGTGAAGGTGCGGTGCGATCGAGGAGCAGCAGATCCGAACTGCACCGTCACCGTGCACTATAGGTGAGCGCCTATTTCCAGAGGACGTTCTAAATGAATAGCTGCAAAGGCATGCCTCCTGGAAATAGGAAGTCAAAAAACTCCTCAATTTTAAGAATGCGCTTGCTTTTGAGTCTAGATTGACTGCGTTTATTTCTCGGGTTGTGCTGATAGGCTATGCTCAATCTTCTTCAAATTCTGTTGCAGAACAGTAGCCGACACAGCACAAGAACATTCCGACTTCATTCCCGTCGAAGGCATGCTCACCTTCAAGCCGGGCGTTGACGAGTGAGTTGTTGGACTTTGACGGGTCTTCATGTTGATATTATTATACTTTTTGCGGGCGAATGGAGCCCAGTCGTAGGAGGTGCCGCCTGTCGCGTGCGCTCGATACTAGGTTCCTGGTTCGGATTTTTCGCCCAGGCTAACCAAGCCTTCCATCCCTCCGAGGTCGGTGAGTTGGTACCAGACCTGTCTGGGAAGGATAAAGCGCTGAGTTGTTCATCGGCTGGACATCGTAAATCATTGTATAGGCCAAATACGCATTCAATTCGCTTCCACAACACCCCGTAGAAGAAGAATACGTGGGGCATCCCAAAGTGGATTGAGTAAGCCGCCCTGCGCCAGCCACAAGAAGAGAAGAGGTTATCAGACTCATGTTCGGTGCCAAGTAGGGCTTTACACATCGTCACTCTCTAGAAGCCCATGGAGAAGTGTTTTTTCATGTCGTTCATCAAGTTAGCTTGGTGCTCAGTAAACTCACGTAACCAGTGCACCATGTGACGGAAATCGGGAACTAGACGCTGTCTACAGAAGTGATTTGAGCAATTACGGCATATTCGAAGAAATGAACAGTTTTTCAATGGAAGGTCGCTTTCAGGCAAGAGATCGAAATCGCAATCGTCGACAACGACATCTACGAGGAAGACGAGCAGTTTTTGGTTCGACTCTCCCAGGTTCGAGTACTACCATTTGTTTCTTTTTGACCGTTTCCAGTCCATCATGTTGGGAATGCCCTCAATTGGTACCCGCAATTCAGAATCTTCTGACGAATGGGCACGAATCTTGCTAGATCTGTCTATCAGTGTGAGATAATAGGATGTTTAGGAAAACTACAATCTTTTCAGAAAAAGCTGTTAATTTGCGCATCCTGACAATAGGGATGCATAATCAATCTATGTATAAAGTGGCTGCGCCTTTTTCATGGTTGCGATTTATGTAAGTTTGTGTTAAAGTAACGATACAGGTCCTAAAGTCCTACAAAGCCTAGTCTTTCTAGACAAAAAGCATCAGGGTGCAAGCATCTAGGAAACATAAATAATAAAATATAAAAATATTAAAATATGGGGTGACGGAATGACAAGAGTTTCAGCTGCGCGCTCATTCGCCATCGCAGTTCACGCCCATCCCCGTTCGCCTCGGCACAGCATCCACAGCCACCGTACTCATCGTCGACGACGACCACGCCGGAGCGTTCGGCTTCGCCTCGGAGAAGTTCAAGGTCGTTGAAAGCGCAGGAGAATTCGTGGCCGAGGTGAGTGAAGGCTTCCTCTGAACTGGGTTGACCGCCGCTCCAAATTCTCCCATGTTGCAGGTCATTCGCACCCGCGGCGCTCGTGGAGAAGTCTCGATCCCGTACAAGACGGTCGATGGTCAGGCAAAGGCCGGTGCCGACTACGAGCACCAAGAAGGCATGCTCCACTTCGACGACGAGCAGATCAAGTGCGTGGACTGACCGAGTGTGGAGAGCGGTGCGGAAAAATGTCGTTGCAGGGCCGAAATTCGCATCCCGATCGTCAACGACGACGAGTACGAGAAAAACGAGGAGTTCTATATCGAGCTGGGCGAGCCGATCTGGCATCGAGACATTTCGGAGATGGTGCGGAATTCTGAGGGCGTGCGTAGCACCTGGAACTGAGGGAAATTTTCAGGATGAAGGTGTTGAGGGCCATCCGTTGCTTTCGATGAGTCGATGTAAGGTAGTCATTACTGAAGACAAGGAGTTCAAGAGCTTCGTCGATCGAATGCTCACCAACGCCAACACCTCCATAATGGTTGGCACTAGCAGTTGGAAGCAGCAGTTCAACGAGGCCATAACGATAGAGGAAGGTTGGTCGGATAAGCAGAAGGAAACTGTGGAGTATAAACATAAACACACCTCTGACTATTAAGTGGTGCAGAGTGAATAAAATCTTCCACCACAATCTCACGCACTCGTCCGTAAAACATGTGAGAGAGACTCGAAGCACTGAAGAACACGAATACCGTTCATTTTTGAATAGCTTACGAAGCTCCTACTTATACAATTTTGCTTTCGCTAAAACCAATTACTGACATAAAAGTGAACGTGGCTGCTCAGTTCTGCACGTTCAGGACGAAGAGTACAGTGCGATTCATAATATAAAAGAGTAGTAAATCCGAAAACTTGGCTTATCATAGTGCGACTCTAGACAACAGGCAGAATTCTCATTTAGAAAAGCTTTTTGAGGGTCTGCTTGCTGCATTTTGACTTAAATCAGTGGAAAGCTAGATCTTGTTGGGTAAGGTTCGCCTAGATAAACTGCGGAGTTGACCACCCGACTTCATCGCCTTGTAGTCTCAAATAATGCAGTATACCTAAGAAATTGCAGCGTCACAGAAGAGAAAACCTTTTTCGAACGCTGAAAACTGTAGGGGGAGAACGAATGTTTAAAGCGTCGCTGAGTGAGCAACTTTTACGGCTCCGCTTACGCAGCGCTGGAAGTCGAGTATTTCAAAATCTGTCGTCAGCACGTTTCTCTATCCTCAACAATACTCAGACAGGGATAACTATAGTCATCACTCGACGGTGCCGTTTCCGAACCCATGGCCTTGCTGGCTGCAGCGGGCAGCACGCCCGCTGCGCCATGGTCTACCAATGGCGTTGGGTGACCCTGCGCCCTGTCTATGCTATCACTTCCTCCGTCGCTTTTCAAAGAGCCGCTCATTTGTCGCTTTATTTGCACTCTGCGCCTACGAACAAAGCATCTGCGCGTCCAAAGACACTATCACTGGAATGCTGCCTCACCACAGAATATCATGAGAAAAATTTCCCCCCAGAAGTCTTCGGCATGGACCTTGCTTGGGAAAGGAATAGAAGGATAGACCATGTCTAGATTTTGCACCTCTGTATGTGGCACTTCAACTTCAACATTGGAGGCGATATAAGAACTGAAAAACATAAGTAGCAAGCTTACCACTAGTAATGAAATCGAGCCAGAACCAAGAACGTAACCTAGCAGCTCGTGTGCCTTCTAAGGAGTGTACCCAGCAAACTCGTTCACAATATCAACGGTATTTAGGTACAATGGTTACAATTCAGCTTTAGTATGATGGAATATAAGAGGAAATGTAATGGTCGTACTACGGGGAATAATGATACTAAGGGGGAAAAGATGAGGATCGGTTTTAATCGGTGTCTACTTACATAGGAATCTAATTATATGAGACGCTGTGGAGGTGCAGTGCTCTGAATACGCATTTGATCAATGCAATGACTTGCAGCGGTCGGCCGAGTTTCTTTTCACATGTCCATAGTTATTCGTCGCCACATCTGCATTATTAATACGAATTTTTCAGAACAGAATATAATGAAAGATCCGGTCGGCTCTGGCGAGAAATGAATACACAAAACGCTTTGTAACGAAAGAGTGCTCGGAATGTCCTCGCTTTTTCAAAAAAACCTAATTATCCACTGAAATAACTGTAGTATGATACATTATTGCGAGAAACAAAGTAGCGTTCTACCTGCTTCGGTGCGATCATGTCACTCGAATTGGCGCGAGGCTGATTAAAGCCGGTTCCTGTCGGATTCCTAGCGGTTTCAGTCTACTCGAGATGGGATCTCTTCACCAGTAGATCACTAGGACCCGACGGAGCAGACGATGAAGCCTTTTGCAAGCTCAAATTTGGTGTTGAAGAATTCAATCCAGCAATTTATCACATTTAGACGAAGACGGTAACATAACGGTGAAGGAGAAGATAATGCACTACATCTCGCTGCCGTGGAAGGTTTTCTTTGCGCTTATCCCGCCCACAGACTACTACAACGGTGAGTTGCCTTCCAGCAAACACTTCTTTGAGGAAAACTTCATTGCTCCCTCAGATGCAGGAAATGAAGGGTAGAACGAGAAGCATCGAAGAGCGTTTGTGTTTCGGAGTACAAATGATGGACCTATATCCGGCAATTAACTGCACTTTTTCATAGCTACATAGTAGGTTCAGAGCGACAATTCAGAGGTGTTTGTGGGATGAGTAACGGCTTCCTAGAGTACAATCGTTTGTTCGGATCGTCAGTGTTCCCGTTCTTTATATAAAGAACAGCAGCTAGAATGTTGCTGCTATCACAAATATTTCTCTAACAGCCGGCAATTTGTTCGTTGGATAGAAACTTCCTCAATAGTAGATCACTAACGAGATCTACGATACCTCTTTCGAAAGCAACACATCTTATATTGAAGGACCCTATTTGCCTTCCACCGTCAAACACAAAAAACGAGCCTTTCCTCGTTAGCAAGTGAAAATAGTCGGTGGTCTCGAGCCACTATTCTGAAACGAAACGCGAACTTCAGGCTGGCTCTGCTTCGTCTTCGCCATTGTGATGATCGGCCTACTGACCGCCGTCATCGGCGACCTGGCTTCACACTTCGGTTGCACCGTTGGAATGAAAGACGCCGTGACAGCCATCTCCCTCGTGGCGATGGGAACCAGCATACCAGGTAGGCCTGGAGATTTCTACGGACGAGGCAGTGGTCTCTCGAAAACCGTCCGTTTCCAGATACGTTTGCGTCCAAGTCAGCGGCAATCCAGGACAGCTCCGCTGACAGTTCTATCGGTGAGTGCAACAGCCGAGGTTAAGGGAATTGAAAACCGCGGACTCCTCCCAAGCAAAATTGGGTAGAGAACGGAAAGAGGCAGAAAAGGCTTTACCCCGCAAAAAGGCGGTCTGAAGGATCGGATTTCCAGAGTAAAACAAGCAAAGAAAGTGAAAGTAGTCAACCAATTCATACGCATGACTGAAAATCCCAGCGATCATTCTTTTAAAGGAAACGTCACGGGCTCGAATGCTGTCAATGTGTTTCTCGGTATCGGAATAGCGTGGGCGATAGCTGCATGTGTACACGCCTGGAACGGAACGAGATTCATGTGAGTTCGAAGTACATAGCCGGCGCAAGCGAGAAGTTCATGGAGAAGGATGGATTCAAGCTATTCTTTTACAGGATGATTTCAAAGCAAACGAGCACCTAATAGACCCGCATCACTTGACTTTACCAATCAAATGAGAGTAGGCGTATACAACTAACAACTAGAATAGAAATAGAATTCTGACCACATATGTTTCTAAGACGTTGCTGTCCTTATAAACCTCCATGAGTTTTTGAAGACTGTTCTGCACAGTTGTAAGTCATCTGTAGCAATTTGGAGACGAACTGAACGTTTACCGAAGAAATAAACGACCTCTTCTTTACCCCATCTCAATCCAGTATCACACAGTCGTCTAGAATAAGCCGAGAACATTTCTGGTATGAGTGTTTGGCGCGTGGTAGCGCAGTTGGAAGAGGCACCGACTGTCGCGTGGATCCGATTCCAGTTTTTGCTTCGGATTCGGATTCCCGCCCAAGCGAGCAAAGACTTCCATCCTTCGGGATTAGTGAATTGAAACCAGGCTGATCTGGGAAGGATAAAACACTCACTTATCCATGAGCTGGCAACCACAAGTCACTGTATAGCCCAAATTCGTAATCAAATTTTGTTGAAAATATCGAAATAATAATAGAAATAGAATGCGTGGCGCAGTTCAAGGCGGGTTAACCAACATCGCCCTCCGTCCTTTATCCTTCATCGGATTTCTGCTTGATAACCCACGCCCACACTTCAAGGATGGTCATGTAAATGTTGAAAGATTCGTAGACTGAAGATCATTGTCACGCAATATACTAACCAAGCCTAAGCCTAATTGCTCATTTTTTAACAACCGGTTGCTTTTGTGAAAAAATCTGGAACAACGTGGTGTCGAATTAGCCGTTTACGATTTCAAGCGACCGAATTCCTCAGATTTTCAAAACTCAACCATTGCCTAAACGCTTTTTTGCATCGCCATGGTTAGTGTATTGCAGCAGTTTTTAGTACTCAGTAGTTGGAAAGGTACTTTCCGAGTCCAGCTATGGAAAAAGCTCAAAAGCTGACAAAACTCATTGCAAGCTAATGCTTCCGCAAAGTATCATCGAGGTAGTATGAGTGTTTGGTTTGCCTTCACAATTCGGATTTCGGATTGCGCTTCGACCCTGTCGCCTTCATCAGAGCCTCCTCAGTGGAAGTGAAGAACATCTACCATTTCTAGCTGGGGTGGCAAGGGGTTCCCGGCTTTTGCTGGAAAAGGATTGAAGGAGGTGACAACATCGAACCGGGAACAAGGCTACCGTGCCAGTCCTGATTCAAGCAATCTCGCGTCGTAAGAAACAACTATTTCAGTGACCGTTGTGGGTCGAATGGCATAGCGCCTGGCTCGCCTACTCGAGCGCTGAACTCGAACCTAGTTTACTGAGAGTCTTTTCAGCAGTGTCAAGTCAGGCACATCATTTTAGGGTGAGCACCGGCTCGCTGGCCTTCTCCGTGACAATGTTCATCATCGGTTCCGTGGTCTGCATCGCCGTCCTGCAGTTCCGAAGGTTCGTCCCCTCACAACCTCACCTTCCTTGCAAACCAGCAGCATCGGTATATTCCAGGTACCGCAAGTCGATCGCAGGCGAACTGGGTGGTCCCGTTCGCATGAAGTATCTCAGCTCGGCCATCTTCGTCTTCGTCTGGCTCGCATACCTCACCTTCAGCACCCTGGAGGCATACTGCATCATCCCAGGATTCTAACGGCTCTCAGTCCCATCCGATTCTCCAGAAATTCCGCGGTTCTGTTTCCCCTTCATAATGTTGTTAATAGAGGTAAATTGCTCGGAAATGCAATAAACACTTATTAAAAAGCCGTTTCACTAAGGTCGATGAGAAGAGCAGTGTCCATTCATAACACACGGTGAACAGCTAACGACACAATAAATAATTTATATCTCACTCAATGTCACCCCTAAAACAAGTCGAACAACGAAGATTCACTTCTCATATCACATGGTCGCAGAAATCTCGTTTGGAATACTGCATAGACTGATGGAACAGAACAAACTAGAAGTAGCCGCTCGATGGTGCCTCGAGATGGATAGAAACTCTGAATGCAATTCGTCTGGCTCCAGCAGCTTTCGGGAACGAGGACGAGCTGCTGCCGAGCCCCTGACCGCTGAAACCGCCGCCTAGGTGGACGACGACGAGGCGAGCTTCTTCAGATGCTCCATGAACACTTGCAGCGACACATCGTCAGTGAACACCGGAGCTCCTCCCTCCTGAAAGAAAAAGCACTCGAATAGCGTCGAAAACTGCTCCTTCACCCGTACCCAGACAACGGCTATGCGCAACTGAGAAGCACTTCATCACCCATTTGTAGGGGAGGTGAATCCACTTAGGATCTCCGTAAAACGATGACGCTAGTGGGTTAACCCTTTCACGACATTGTCCGACGATGTCGATGGACACTTTTTTGCCGCATAGGACAACGTCCGACGGTGTCGTCATCATAAAAATAGTCCAGGAAAAATTGTCAGACATCTAATAGTGCAATGTTAACCAATGAGCCCACCAATATCTACGGTCAAGATAGTACTGTTTTTCATATCTAACAAACAACACAAATAATCACGGCGCGGGAAAAATACGCGCTGTCCCACGCGGCAGTCACTTGAAAATCGCGCGTGTCGTGAAGGGGTTAATCAACTCTTCAGAGGTGCGCCATTCCACTCTCACACGACGAGGCCGTAGCGGCGTCCATCTTTTAGAGGAATATTTTCCGGTGATGCAACCCGGAACCAACGAAGGTACTGCGTGGGCATGCACCTGCACTGCAATCGTAGTTACAGAGGACTGCTTAGAAAAGGAAATGAGCCCCGGGGTATGGACCATCTAACCTGCCGTTTCAGAGCGTTTCGGCTGGGAGATGCGGACACAAATCCGCTCAGTGCAGAGAAATGAACATCGCCAGGCCAGCAAGACCTCGCGCGAATCTTAAAGCACTGCGAGAAGCCGTGCACTACTCGGTTTCACTGTGCCATCGGAACAGCAAACTCAAGCGAGCTGCATTATACGCCATAGAACGGCTGACATAAAGGTTGTGTCCTGCTTCGTGTTATCCTACCACGTTAATGCTGCGTCAATGTTTCACTCATCGCAGACACCCCTGCATCAGAGCTGGAAGAACCTAGCTGTGCTACATTATGTGGAGCCTGTCTGCCTCACCAATTGGACGTTGTCAAACCCTCCGCCCTACATTTCCCATCAGAATGCATTTGTTTTCCTGAAATGGTAGATCTGTTGTGAACTGAAAGGGGTGGGTGAGCATCCGTACTCAATTTACGGCTGGAATTAGACACCAGCACTCGGTGTGGCTCAATCGATGCGGAAATTCTGAACTGCACGAATTGGTTACCTGAGTACTTCTCCAACTTTGGCAAGCTACAATTTTTCGAACTCATCAGGGCACGGCAAAAACAACTGAACACCCAAGCACACCCTTCGTAGCCCAAACAATACATGCCGTTTCCCAGGCACCCTGCTCAGCCTCAAGAACTTTACCTGTGCGTATGCTCCCATCGCCTGTAAAAGAAGTCCAGTGCCTCAATGGACACTAAGGCTTCCTAAGACGAAAACAGAAAGGAACGAACCGATGCGTATGGGTTGTTGTGCGTCAGCGAAGGGTTGACTTTCGACAGCAGGAAGCGAGCCTGGAAACACCCGCTGAAGGCGCTGGACAGCGCAGGACTGGCGCGAACGCCGCACAATCAGCCAACCTGGGATCCTTCGTATTCGGTCACAATGTATCGAGGCATCGGCCATCGCTCTTGGAGGATCGCCGTCGCGTCTCCGACAGGCGCCTCCAGAAGCTGCTTGAACGTCGCGTACTGTGGGTCCTCGTGGTAGTTCATCTTCCTCCACGCCGCTATCGTCTGCAATATCACCCGTCAGCGCTCTACGAACACCCTTATACTCTCAACAGATAAGTGGCGCCTCTAAGCGGGTCGCCCCAACTGTAAACAACACACACTGCAGATCTAACCGTGACTTACTTGACCATGGTAGATCAGCACATGGAAATAGTCGTCCATGAGCAGTATCCTGTCCGGCAGTATGGACGACGTGTCTAAGAGCACTGGTTCAGGCGGTCCGCTGGAATAGGGACGTTACGTTTTAAAGGCTCGAAGTTCGAAATTCAAGGATAGTATCTGTATGGACTTTATATATGTCTCGTTAGGTTTAAAAAATTGAAGAGCGTCAAAACTAAACGGAAATGGTATAAAAGAAATAATCGCTTCCAATATTGGCCTCTGACAGTTCCAAGGTCTTGTAGGCTCCTACCTGAATGAGTAGCTGAAGAGTACTGGTTGGATCATCGTTGTGCTCTCAAGGACATTTTCGGAGAACAGAATGTGCCTGAAAATGTGATTTCGAAAGGAAGTCGCAAGGGAAGACTCTTAATTTTAACCAGCGGAAAATACAGGTGCTTAGGAAACGACCGTTCAGAGGTCACAATGGAAGAAGAGTGGGAGATTTTGTCGCACAAAAAAGCTTTCTTGAATCCCAAACGTCCCCTAATCTCTAACGGTCCTGCACTCAGTTTCATTAGAAAGGTGTGAGCTAGTTACACCCAGAATCGGAAAAGGAAATAAGGCCTTCCTCAGGAAGGCTTGAGGTAGGTCTACCTGTAGTAAGCGGTCTCGTCCGGCGAATTGTTGAAGACCTGCAGGAACTGCGACCTCCGCAGATGGAACATGAACTGAGGGAAGAGCGAGAACTTATCCGACAGTCGGAACGAGTTCGGATCGTCCTTCGCGTACTCGCCGAACTTTTGGCACTAAAAGGGAAACGCTCACACCAAATCAAGCAGCTTCTCCACAGCAACAGTGCGATGAAATCCCTTACTATAGCCGGAATACCACACCTGACAGACTTCAAAAAGTCCAAGCTCCTCTACATCGAATCAGAATGAAATAACTGGATCATTCGGATAACTTTCGGATATCCGATTCAAATATCACGATACGAATCATTAAAAAATCCGAGGCTAGCGAAATTGCCCTATCCGAATCATCCAAAAATTCCGGCTCCTGAAACTAGAGTTATCCGAATGATCCAATTATCCGATGATTTTCGATCGGATCCAGTACATACAAGCTACCCTCGGACTATTCATTTTCGAACAGCTAGCGAACGATAAGCGCATTTACAGCAGATACATATACGAATGCGTTTTCATCTGAACAACAACCCTATTCAGATGATCTATGCCTGAAGAACGCCGCCACGTTGCTCTAATCCCCTGGCTACGTCATCACCACCCGCTGGAATCGTAATCGCCACAGCTACTAATACCTACTGCGAATCAGAGCTCCCACAAACAGCTCCGGACAATCAACAGAACAGGGCCAACTCACCAATCTGATAAGGGTCCGGTCGAGCCACCGCAGAGCATCGGGCGTATCGTTCTCGTTTGTGGCTCTCCATGAAGCGAGACGCGCGATCGCCACTGCACCAGCCTCCTGAAGCTCTATTAATGAACGGTCGGCCACAGATCAAGTAGAAGAAAAGGGGAAAAGTGTAAAGGCGCACATGTGGGGGATACGGCGGGCTGGCTTCAGTCCCTGCTAACACCGGTATAGATGAGGAGCCGTGTGGAAACCGTTTGCATATGATTTTTCCAAGCATTTTAATGGCTTTGGGTTAGCAGACTTCTTTTGATTACTGATGCTGCGCATTCTGTTGGTTTTTCGTTGTATTTTTGGTGGAAATGTTGTGTCCCCTTCATTCTCTTCTCGAACGTCTGCCTTCTCCATTAGACATGCACAAAAAGTAACAAGCATAAACATAAATATACTATTTCGCTTATATCCTCTGCGCATCGTTAGCAGGAGCGCGTGTAGCGCAGCCGGAGGAGGCGCCGACTGTCGCCTGCACCCGATACCAAGATCCTGGCTCGGATCTCTCGCCCGAGCCAACCAAGCCTTCCATCCCTCCGGGGTCGGTGAACTGGTACCAGACTTGTCTGGGAAGAATAAAGCGCTGACTTGTTCATCGGCTGGCCACTGCAAGTCATTGTATGGCCAAATACGCATTCAAAACGCCTCCACGACATCCCGAAGTAGTAGAAGTAGAATGCGTGGCGCATCCCAAAACGGATTGGTAACGCCGTCCTTTATCCTTTTATCGTTAGCAGATCCCAAGCGTTGCTCGTTCAAAACATACTGGCGAAGGTTTGTTTTCTGTTAGCCACACTACCACCTACTCCTTCTCTAGGAGTCTTCAACGATGCACCATCGAAACCGTTACATACCACACCTCGTCTAGTCTTTAAGCATGAGCGTCACACTGAAGCACTAGGAGTTTAGCAGAAAAGTTCACATGGAAAGCTTGGTTTAGAGTAATCAACGCTGGGATAAAGCTTCTAATGATAATAGCTTTCATAGACACTTTAATAGTACTCTCAGCTATAAATAGTTCACTTCCCTTAGGATGAGAGCGAACACTAATTTTCCGAAACTGGCAAAAAATGCAACTCGATGATTATGAATCAGTTCTTGCCGCGACTTCAACGACAGTAGCAATTAAGAATGCTTAGTTGCGGTCCCAAACTCTTGCGCCACGGGCCAACCCGCTCCTTCTGCTGTATGGGCAGCGATGCTCCGTTCGGTGAGGTGTGAGGCGAAGCGCCGCTGTCCGGAGAGCAAAAGGACCAGCAGTCGCAGAAGAGCTGATTGCAATTCAACATTCTTCTAATTGCTTCTATCTTTTATATCAGCCGCTCCAGGTTCGAACAAACATGTAAAACACTCAACCATAGGGCCTTCAAAGGAAGAGAACGCGTAAACGACAGACGACATGAGACAATGTCTTCGAATTCCAAGTGTCGAGTGTAGGTTCAGCTCAAACCCAGGAAACCAAACTTGCCACCTCTCCGTGATCAGCAAGTTGGTGCCATGCATTCCTACGAACGATTGAGTGCCACCCTTCTCGTTCAACTGACCGAGACGGTCAATTGTGCTCTCAAAGGGCCTTCCCAATATCGCATAGAATTAAGATGCGTGGCGCACCCAAGGATGGACTACGTTTCTTTGCGTACAGATTGAGTGAAGTGTCAACAGAAAACGTCTGTAGTTACATAGACTTGCTCAACAGCGGATCCTTCCAACTTCTGGCAACCCTGCTCAGGGCGGAAGCAACCCTGAAGATGCGGTTTTGTCATGGAATTGTCTTCGACGGACACTGTGGAGGTCGTAGACGGGTACCGAAACACTGTCATCCTTCGCAATCTACGCATTCACATCAATGGCAAGATCTCAGCGTGTAATTATGTCCGCGGTACCTAATCCGGGCAACTAGGTGACGTCCGCAGCAGCATAGACAGCAGCTACGTCAGAGAATGGCGCTGAAATGCGAACAGGCAGTGTCAGCTCCCATTTTGTGCTCTAGTGGAAAAGAGCGCCAGCAGGTGTCGGCCTAACAGGTCAACTCCACCTATCTTCCACCATTTCAGGAGGACAGCCGATGCCCCCGAGGCAAGCGCTCGCGAAGAGGCGAACTGGCGACTTATCAGGACCTTATTAGGATCTACTTCCAAATCCTCCTTTGCGCAGATGGAAGCTAAAGCACAACGCTACAATCCTTTTGTATGTTTGACACTCTTTGGCTAACTTGGAGCCGGTCGGGAGCGTAGTAGGGCTACGCGGCAATACCTGCGCATCTAAGATTCGGGGTTAAACTTCCACCGAGAGCAGTAGTCAGGATTGACTGAGCGTTAGCGCAAAGAAACCTTAGATATATCTCTCTGCCGTCCCTGACAAGCCAGTGCATGCGTAACGCAACCCGGTTGGACTTGGTATGACCACTAAAGTGTTTCCTTCATGGTAATTGCCCACTGTACAATGCCTTGATGAAGTGCAACTGAAGGATGAAAAATGTCTTAAGGGCTCCGCACACTTCTGCGGCGTTGCCGCAGCCGGCAGCCGGCAAAAGTGAGACGGAGCCTTCAAGTTGCGGCGCTCCTCCCCACTGCGACGGCGCCGTTCTCCGGCGTTGCCGCAGCACGGCGCCGTCGCAGCGAACTCCAGTCGGGACCTACTCGCATAAAAGGAAAGCGCGCTCCGATGAGAGACGCGCGCCCGAATGAAGAACTCAGCTGAGAATCTCCATCGTCATGAGCTAAATATTAATAGAATCTAGCATTCTTCATGGAACAATACCGAACCCAATGAGGAAGTCAAACACTAAAACTTAGAAAAAGGATACTAAACAAGCGAAACAGCTAAATCCAACACAAGAACGAAAGAAATCAACCCAGACGTCGCCCGGATCGTCGAGAAATAATCAGCTGATAGCCAAAATCGATCTCCTAATTTAAAGGACGCATGTGTTTCCACTTCCTGTTCCCCGTCGCGATCGGCTAGAGTGCAGAGTCTCTGCCTGCGGCAATGCCGCAAAGGTGTGCGGGTGCGGGACGGCGCCGGCTGCCGTTGCCGGCGGCCTCTGCGTCCTTGCCCCATGTTGAAGGATAGGGCTGCGGCAACGCCGCAGAAGTGTGCGGAGCCCTTTATGCTTTCCAGCGATGCCCCTAATAACAGCTAAGCAACGCCGGAACGGTGGAAGGCTTGCGTGTTTGGCTTCGACAGCAACCCGACCTAACCAGTGAAGGTTTCGACCACCCATGGAACTTCGAGTGGAGACCAGTGCCATTAGAAGGAGCTCGGAATGCTGACTCGGATATGGAGGGAAGGAGTAAAATTGCAAACTGGAACTCCTGAACGGGTCCCGACCTGTCGATGTTCGTCGGGTTGACTGTAGCCGTGTGAATGAGCGGTAGTGAGAGCGGTGAGTGATGGGAGCTGATAAGACTAGATCGAGCCAACTCCTAACGAGCGAGGGCACTACCTCTAGGCCACCGCCACTGCTGTCGGAGCTAATTCAGCTAGTTCAGCTCTCATCACTCACCGCTCCCACTGCAGCTCATTCGCACAGGCTGCCTGCAGTCAATTCGGTGAACTTCGACAGGTCAGAGCTCATTCAGGAGTATCAACTTACAGTCTTGCTCGTCAACATTCCGAGCTCGTTTCAGTGATATTGGTCCCTACGTTAAGTTTCACTATGGGAGGTCGGAACTCTTCTTTGGTAAGATCGATTGGCGTGGCAGGCAGGGTAGTCGCCTCCTGTCCACTGTGCACCACAAGCACACCAGGGGAATGTCAGTTCTAGAACGGACAAACGACTGTCCGAGCGATTTAGCAGACACGGTCAATCATGCAATTGACTCTGCTTTGACTTCAGCTTGTGGGGGAGGAAGCATCTCCTTCCAGCCAAATAGGACTTCACACTTCCTCATTCTGGCTTCTATCGCTTTGTTCGCACAACAAAGTCGCCTATAAGTGATGCTGTCGCCTTCACTTAAGCCTACATCGTTACTATTATTAGATGTTATCGAGGGTCTTAATGAGAGGGAAGGTTGGGGGAAAACATCTTATGATTGCAGCCAACCTAGACTTCAAGTGCAACGAAAGTTTCATTTTCGGAGAAGTCCTTCGGCGCTCGAACAGCTCTGTGCTAATGGCAGGCTAATTTCGTTCTCCTCCTCATTCAGCTCATGGCAGTTGTATGGCTCCTGTCTTCCGCCGCGACGCCAACTTCTGAGATATCTCTTCGGACGACGTCCCTTCTCACCTTACTAACCATGAGACGCTCCAGCTTTATCGAACTTATCCAGACTTACCAGGATACTATCTCAACGGTAGGTCGGAACGGCGCAAGTGTTGTATATGGGCAGAACCGCCTCTTTTTGGGTAGTAACAAACTGCAGGTATCTCGACCCCAATACAACTCTGCGCAGAGTTAGGGGCGACACAAGTCGCGGGTTGGCGCCCTGTTGATTCACGTGCTCCGCAGCTGACGGGCGCGCGCGAGATGAGGGCTCGTATCGCGGCTAAGCGCAGTGCATAGGTGGCATAGTAGGGAAGAGCTCGGGCTCGTGAACGAGGGGTCGAGGGTTTGGATCCCGCAGACTGCGTTCGTTTTGCACTTTTGCAAAATCCGTGTTTATCATATAGGTAATCCACCTAGGGTTATTATAGTGTGTTATAGAGCACGTTTACATATAACATATGCTTCAAACTACAGATTAGCTAAAATGTTCACTTCTCTGTGTCATTTATTTTAAGCCTATTTTGTGTGAAGCCATAGTTATGTAACGATAGATATTTTGTGGCAAAAAGTTCCGACTCCACCGTCAAAAAAAATTTTCGCTGAAACTTTGTCTAGGGGGGTTATTTGGGGTGTTGATCACGAATCTGACATCCGTTTTTCACGATTCGGTCGGAGACCACCCATACCTTTAACAAGAGTGGTCCAGGCAGAGTCACCGATTTCGCTGAAACTTCGTCTATGGGGTTATTTGGGGTGCTGATCACGAATCTGACATCCGTTTTTCACGATTCGGCTGAATAATATAGATACAGGATGGCAAAGGATTACATTCTTAAAGTTTCTGCCGATGACGGCAGGTAGAGACAGAATCGTGAAAAACGAATGTCAGATTCGTGATCAGCACTCCAAATAACCCCCCTAGACGAAGTTTCAGCGAAATCGGTGACTCTGCCTGGACCACCGTTGTTAACGGTATGGGTGGTCTCCGACCGAATCGTGAAAAACAGATGTCAGATTCGTGATCAACACCCCAAATAACCCCCCTAGACAAAGTTTCAGCGAAAATTTTTTTTGACGGTGGAGTCGGAACTTTTTGCCACAAAATATCTATCGTTACATAACTATGGCTTCACACAAAATAGGCTTAAAATAAATGACACAGAGAAGTGAACATTTTAGCTAATCTGTAGTTTGAAGCATATGTTATATGTAAACGTGCTCTATAACACACTATAATACCCCTAGGTGGATTACCTATATGATAAACATGGATTTTGCAAAAGTGCAAAACGAACGCAGTCTGCGGGATCCAAACCCTCGACCCCTCGTTCACGAGCCCGAGCTCTTCCCTACTATGCCACCTGTGCACTGCGCTTAGCCGCGATACGAGCCCTCATCTCGCGCGCGCCCGTCAGCTGCGGAGCACGTGAATCAACAGGGCGCCAACCCGCGACTTGTGTCGCCCCTAACTCTGCGCAGAGTTGTATTGGGGTCGAGATACCTGCAGTTTGTTACTACCCAAAGAGAGGCGGTTCTGCCCATATACAACACTTGCGCCGTTCCGACCTACCGTTGAGATAGTATCCTGGTTAGACTTACCCACAACGCTCTTACACCACCCTGAGCGCTGGGCTCTGTGGCTACTGCGGAATTACTCTAATCCATCGAGTCCAGCACTCCCATCTGCATACTCTCCTTTCAGCATACCCGCCCCTCCTTTGCCTTACATCTAACGCCCATCACTCGCCAAAGTAGAAGCGATGGCCAACTGCTTCCAAAAAATTAGCTTTGGGGGTCCCGAAACATCAGGAACATAGGGGATCATTACAGCCAGTGGACTTCTTCCATTTAACCAGGCCAGGTCTATCTCATTCTTGGCAGTCCGCACTTTAATATCCCGGCAGATCACTCCCGAGGCATCGGAATTTCTCGACCTTCTAGATGGGCTCCTCCTTGCAGCCTCGGATGTGTTCCAATGCACTGTTTGGAAAGGACGAACATCCCCTAACATTCAGTCATATTCCATTGTTTGCGAGAGTGTCCCGCCACAACTATACCTCCTCCAGCGCATCCTAGCTGTCCACCACTGGGTCATTCCCCTCTGCGAAGGAGAATGGTTCAGAGGTCTTTCTTCAGACACTTGACTATATAGTCGAGTGTCAAAATAAGGAAGAATGGGATCAGAGAAAACCTTAGGTCTATGTAAAGCTATGGCAGGCGTCATTTTATTCAACCAATCCTGGTGGCATGGGGATCTGCACATTCTGTAGAACAAAGGGCCCGAGTTCGAGACACTTCTAAGGGAAACGTTGCAGAGACAACTGAACCTCCTCACGGTACCCATAAATAGCCTTTGTTGGCTATCTCTAGTCGCAAATAGTAAGATGAGATCTGCACACGGCAATCGCAGACATCATCATCACAGCCCCTCGTCTGCCAGTCTCAATGTGTCTGCGACTAGGGTTCGTCGCGGCCAATAATCACAAGGACAAATGACTAATCGGCAAGCAAAACGCTCCACTAAAGCCGTACATCGGGATGAGTGCGTGAGAAACACTTGCCAAGACGAAGAGCATCGTTCACTGACCTGATCGAAGCCGTAGGCGATGTTCGGCTGCTGCGTGGCCATGTCCGCCCACGACCTGCACGTGGTCGTCACTCGGATCCGCTTCCTGCCGTCCGCGTGCTGGTACTGCGTCACGAACTGCACCATTCCTCGAGCGCCTTGCGCCACAGCGGAGCCATGCTAAACCAGTGCCTACAGAGCTGCAAAACAATGGCTGCTACAGGAAGCTCACAAGCCTACAAGGAAGGAGGACGTGTACAGGAGAAAATGGACCAGTCAGTAAAACCCCTTAAAAACAAAACAAGGAAGAGTGCGTCCTTCGACAGAAGGATCTACACGGTTCATTTCACATTTTGATCCATTCTTACATTCCCACCCCATCTTCAGCCTCCTTCCTGCTTATATCGCCCACCTTGAAACACCTCCTCAAGGTGCAGTGATGAAGATTCCAGCAAAAAGAGCAGCTAGACTGGAAAGCAGACCGACTGATAGGCTCACACATACCTGTGCCGAGATCTCGAACAGGACACACAGCGTGGTCCTCGGCGTCAGCGAGCAGAACTTCCACTGGCACGTGTTTCCGATGCCCATCTCGGTATCGGACACGCAAGCATTCCGCACGTTACCGCTCGCGCAGCACCCGAGAACACCCTCGATGCGCAGGCCGTTGCCCGTCTTCACCTGAAACACATCAGCCTTGAAGGAGGCACTGGATCCGGTGCACCTTCACCCAGCCTAGTACAGTCGAAATGCTGCGCGGAAGCTGAGGTGTACAAGATGTCAATGATCCGCGCTTCCACAGCAATGACTCTCCAGCTAAATTCTCATTTTGTTCAACTCGTACTAACTTAAGAGCTGTTGTTGAAATGAATGTGCTACACCAGCGGCTGCTATGTGATCTATTTGGTCTCCGCACTAACTCACTTTGGGATCGACGTGTTATGATTTGGGAAATGGGGAATTCCCATCAAGTTTCCCAAGCTTTTCCACTGAACATATCCACTGGGCGACATCGGTACGGCCGAAGGACGCGCCTTTCCCGAGCGCACCACGAACTGAGTTTGGGTTCGTTTCGAGCTCAAGCTAGTGAAGTTTTCCACTGCTAATTGGTCGACGAATTGGCAGAAGACTTGACTTGGAAAGGTGAGATATGGCTCGCTCACTGCCTGTTCATCGCAAGTTGTTTTGTAAGGCAGCTTTGCGTTCAATCATACCACATGAAAGCAAGATGCATGCAAGATCCCGGAGCGGATTATCCCGACCATATACTCGAAACACTGCCGCGCGAACAACGTCCTTCTTCACCCTCTCCAGAGCAACACCGCCCTTGGATTGGCTACATGAAGGACGCGAAGAAGCAAACAGCGCGATAAGCCGAAATGCATCTGGATGAACACTCGTCCGGAAAACACGGCATGTGTTGACGGCCTCCGCCAAGGTCTCCACTGATAAGCCTCAGGATTGGCTCATGCTTAGCATCACTTAGTCATCACAAAACACAAATCTCCAAAATCTCCAATACTTCGATAGACACCCGGAGCCTAAGGGGCTTGGTATAATCGCATCAGCGTAAGACGAGAGTCGACTTCTTTAAAGGAGAGGAACCAAATTGTGAACAAGCGTTCCGACCGTCTTAAACTACGAGTTCGCGAGCTTGAGCCAAACGACGGCCTGCCTAAGGCAAGGCAGCTTCGAGACAATGGCGAGCTAAAGTCAGTAGGTCAGTGATTCCCTTCGCTCGAAATCGCTCACCGACCTTCCAGCATCTTCCACATTGTTGAATTTTTTAGCCAGGAATGTCTTAAGGAGGCGAAATAAGTAATAGTCAGCAATGTCAGGAGGATAGGGTGAACCGTGTTCGACCCCAGCTCCTCCAATGTTTTTACGCGTCTCATTAGCTATTGGGGCTGAGGAACCCGAGACAATCCATCGTAGGCTCAGACACGCAGCCGAATTCTTTGAGAGAGACGGTGTTTGGAGAAATGTGTCAGGTATTTAGCGATGTGTCGTCTACACCCTTCATCCTTGATATTGCTTGCTCTGCCCTATTCCCTACCTTTCTTCTAGAAAGTCTTCCCGTTAATGTCATCGTGAGAAATGTGCCTCCTCTGTAAATCTGGACTCCTAAATTTCATCTTGAGCAAGCGATAACTCTACGTTCTATAATAGTTCACTGTAAACCACTACTACAAAGCGCGGTGGGCTTTCCTGCATTCAGCCGCGGAACCATAGCTTGCTTGAGAAGTCTCGCTCAGGATAACGACTTGGAATGCGTTAGACACCTCTCCGGAAAGAACCAGTCAAGCGCTAGGCCGCCTTACCTCCATCGTTGCATTGAAGCCCATCTTAAGTTGTCCGTTCGCATCCTTGTCGAATGCTCGCTGATACGTCTGCTTGAACAGCGACGAGTTGAACGAGTCTCCCATCACCACGCTTCCTGGAACCCAGTAAGCCTCAAAGCGTAAGCATCGACACTCCCTCCCGACACAATTTCCTGAACACTCGATCTCATGTCGTGCGGCATTCTTCTACTTTCGTTTGGTTTCTCTTTCTCTCCTTTTTCTTCTCCCGACGATACCTCTAACAGGTCCAGCTCAGTTTTAAATTGGACCACTCGGAACAGCAATTTGAGATGCGGAACGAACTTCGAAAGCATTAATCCCCGTCTTTCCGTCACTCATCCCTCGATGAGAACATAAAGGCGAGCTTGTACGGAGATAATCTCCTCGTCGGCTCAGGTACACTACGCTAGTCGATTCCGACTTACGCATCCCTCCCGGCTGATTCAAGGCCGACGAGGCCACTCTACCGTTCAGAACGACAAACCCTGCTCGGCTCACCTCCAGTTGAGTTGAAGCAATTCTTCATCTCCAGAAGGCCAGTCTGATCAAGCGCACACGAGTAGACGTCGATTGCGTGGCCGTTCTTCACCGCTCGACCCGCCAGCGAATCGTAGAATTTCGTAGCCTAAAGAGTGGTGAAAAGCAGCCCCTCAGAGGAAACTGGCATCGCCTATCCACTACCTTTTTCAGGAAGACGGCGTTGTCCTCCTTAATGGAATGCCACGAGCGGATTGGAGTCTTCAGCTCTTCACCGACCACGGCGCCAGGTCCATGGGTGCACGCTCCACCGATGAATGTCATGATGCGGGCGCCAGTGTTGGGGAAGCACTGCTGGAAAACCGTCCGTTACTGAACTTCGCCGCTCCCCTACCATCTGAGTCTTACCTCCAGTAGGGTGACGGCGACTGCGAGGGCAGCGCCGGTGGCACGAAGCGGCCTGTGGCCCTGCGGCACCGGCCAGCGATCCACGTTTATCTGGTCGATGATGTCGTTGATCGACTCGTCGCACTCACTAATCGGCTGAAACAGACATTGAGCAGAAGTGAAAGGTCGGCGGGGATAAGGCCAGTCACCTGAAGGAATTTGTTGAATGTGGGATGAGGGGCTCCACCCGGAGCCGGAGCTCCAACAGGTCCGCTCGGGTAGGCTGCATTTGGGGCCCCACCAGGTGGCAGAGGCCCTCCTGGACGGGGTCCTCCCATCGGCATGGGACTTCCGACAGGAGCCGCGTTCTGCTGAATGCCGCCCGGGCCCACACGACCGCAGCCGCCTACGTTCATCGCCAGTATGTCCTTCAGCTGCTTCTGGGCGACTTCCTTCGTGCCCTGAAAGAGAAGGCACCTGAACTTGAGCAGAGATCCGACTCGAGAATTAATCGCTGACAATCGGCTCCGCGTAGCGTGCCGCACTTCCTACACGGTATTTAATTGACAGCCTGCCTTATTTATGGTTTACGAGTGTGATGATTGATGCTCCGCATCATAGAGAGATTTACGCACACCAATCACACCGGTCTCGAATGATTATTACATGGTCTTTCCACCTTCGCGAAATGAATGAAGCCATCTGGTGAGCAGCATGAGCCATGGCTTGCCATTTCACAAGAACCGCTACCGAGCTGAAGCAAACATTCTCAGGCCGCATTCGGAGCTTCAGGCCCCACGCCGAAAAGACAGTCACGACTTCTGTAGCAGTTGAAAGCGCTTGAAGATTATGAAGCGTATGATGTCGATATTCTTACGCTGCTTCTTCTGGCCTACATGAGCAAGCTAGCATAGGCATTCCAGCTTTGGGATTGCTCCATAAGAGTACTTCCGCCTGCATGTACTACTTGTGATCTGTGAAACAAGCCTTAGGCCCGTTTATACTCCAATCGCCGCGCGGCGCGTCACAACGAAAACTACCAACATTGATCAGACTGCGTGGCCTAATCGATACTGATGTTCCCATATTGACGCGCCGCGCGGGCGGGATCTTAGGTGTTTACCAGAGGGGTGCATTTAACGATTAACGGTTCACTGATTTAACGCATTGACAGGTATTTTTCGTTATATTTATTTAAAGGAATTTAACGCGATCATTAGACTGTCGCAAGATTAATCTCCGTTTCAAGGTATGCATAAATAAATAAGTTTTTTGCCCTAAGTCGTTCCGTCTCGGAGAGAGCCACACACACCGTTCGGTAGGTTTTTCCTGCTCTTTCAAAAGACATGTGTGTAGCTCGCTCTATTCTTCTAGCCGACCTATTCCAGGGCTCCGTAAAATACGACTACGACGTCCTACGCGACTATCGAGTCAATGCTCTACCAATTTAAACTGGGACATTCTGCGGCTGAGGAACCCGTCCCTTAGCAGCGCTTTTAGGACGAACTGTCATTGCGCGCGAACGGTGAGCCACTGCTTCCAAATATTCGATCCTGGCGATTTTGATCTCGAAGAAAAACCGGGTCGCGGGCGCAGGTCGTCGCTTGTCGATGAAGTTTTGGGGGAGCCGTCGAAGCAAATCGGATACGAATACACGTACGCCTGCAGAGGACCTTACCGTACATCGTAGTACGACATTTGACGAGAATCGGTAAGGTGAAGAAGATGTCAAAGTGCTCATTTTTAAAGGGAACTAGCAGGTTGGAGCAAGTGTCCTCATGAGGTGACGATGAGCAGTGTCTGGCACGTTTCGGCACTTGCTCCAACCTGCTAGTTCCCTTTAAAAATTAGCCCTTGTGAACCGTAGTACAATCAGAGGTGAATAATGGGCCCTTTACGATAACAGGAAGCGGGGATTTGTCTGCGTAGACAAGGATGCTCCTCCAACATCCTTTCCTAACCCTGACCTTCACCCTATAAGGTTGTGCTTACTTTGTGGTGATGATGTAAAGGTGTAATCCATTACAGCTCTTCGCAGCCTTATCAGGCAGTCACAGCAGTCTTACTGCTGCGATTATATATGAGAAGTTGCAAAAATTGTGGCCGGCAAAGGTGAACGGAGAACTGCCCCTTCTGTTGCAGGACAACGCAAGGCCACACACCTCATAAATCACTCGGCAAGAATTGACTCATTTAGATATCGAAGTTCTCCTTCAGCCATCACGTTCTCCCGACCTTTCCCAACGATCACCTTTTCCCAGCTCTTGATTGCCATTTGCGTCAGAACGATTCACTAATTTGGTCGCTTTGAATGTGCCGTCCCTGACTTCATTGATTCCTGTGATCCCAGTTTTTATTGTAAATGATTAGTTTCATCATTTGTTCGTTGGAAAAAATGTATAGATTCTCGTGTTTTTTTACTTCGACTAACAAAGTTGTGTTCAAGGTGAGTTTATAGCAGTTTGAAGTAAGCAGTCCGCTTCGGCGATTAATTTTACGACAGCTTAATATTCTCCGCTAATATTTATTTATTAAAATGTCTTAACTTCATCTGGGGAGACCTCGCTTGCCAAACTGACAGGGAGACCTCGCTTATCAAACTGACAATGTTCTATAATGAGTCCGTGGCGCAGCTGCTCGAGCTATCGCAAAGAAGTCAATGAAGTAGTTGAAAATCGTGGCCGTGTTTTCATACGCATTTTAAGGTAGCTTCGCCTTAATTCCTGCCAGCCAGCGCACAACACATTCTTGCAGAATACCGTTTTAGCTGGTCTCCGTTTTGCAAAGGAGGATGGATAGAGGACCTTGCTGGGATTCTCCTTGTTATTCCTTAGTATTACGTTGTTCAGAAAATGCTCGGCGTTTTGTGTCACTATTTTTATTCGTCTATTATTAAGCAAAAATTCAGCTTGTATTGCACTTTAATGCTACTTTGCACAAAATTTTTCGCTCTGTCTGACTGAATAACTTATGTTTCAACGCTGTTTCCTCATTCTGCTCTTGAAGGACCTACTGAAGTATGTCGAAGCAGCCATTCCGAACGATATTTTATTTCCACTTCAAATCCGGACAATCCGCAGCCGAGACAGCTCGACAAACCAATCAGGTGTGGGGCCTAGTAGTGTTGGAAGAAGCACTGTGCGCCAGTGGTTCAGTGAATTGCGGAGCGGAGATTCCAGCCTCGAAAATGACCCTCGTAGCCAAACAGTTGGCGGGATCGCGGAAGAGCTAGACGTCAGTGAAGCTGCTGTTGCGGATGTTTTGAAACGCCTTGCGAAGGTGAAAAAGCTCGAAAAGTGGGTGCCTCACGAGTTGACTGAGCAGGCAAATTTTCGCGTTTCGAGGTTTGTTCTTTTCTACCTTTACGCAACAAAACTCACCGTTTTGGATCGAATCATCACTTCTGATGAAAAGTGGATTCTGATGATAACAGGAAACGTTCTGGACAGTGGTTGGGCGCCGACGAATCCCCTAGGCATTTTCCAAAGGCGAACCTCCACCAAAAAAGGTAGTGGTCACTGTTTGGTGCTCGGCGGCTCCATTACAACTGATGTGACCCATTACAACTTTTACCAGGCCAATCGATCACAGCAGAGTCCTACTGTAAGGAAATCGACTAAATGCACGGAAAATTGCATCAGCCTAGCCAGCATTGGTCAACAGACGAGGCCCGCTTCTTTCGAACGATAACGCCCGTCCACACGCTTCACAAATCACCAATCGAAAATTGAACGAATCAAGGGTTGAAGTTCTGCCTCCCCGCCATATTCTCTAGACCTCTCACCAACTGACTACCACCCTTTCAAACACTTTCAGAACTTTCTCGCTGGTAAGACCTTTGCAAATCAGGACCAAGCTAAAAACAGCTTTCGAGGATTTTGTCGAATATCGACCACCTACTTTGTTCGCTGATGGAATAAGTGGACTGGCGGTTCGTTGGCAAAAAGTGTGCTGATTCGAACGGTGCTCATTTCGACTAAATCCGACAAGATTTGACAATATTATGGCTGTCCAAAGTGAAGCACTTAAAACGCTGAGATTTTGCCTCTTGGTATTCTATGCTACCTTAATGTGATCCAACTATTTCCAAAGAAAAACACACTCTCCAGCTACTTAGGAAGAGGAGAAGTCTTACTCTAAGCCACAGTACATGGCTGCAAATCCGCTGAAGTGTAGGGCTAATCCCTTGACGAGATTTGTCTACCTCACCTGGCTCCGCTGTCCAAGAACTGTTGAAGCGGAAAGAGTCTAGTCACAAGTTTTAGCCTCCCATCCCAGCGATCATTGTGAATTGGTTCCAGATTTCGCCGAGAAGGTCAAACCACTGACTCGTTAATCGCGGCCAAGCATGCGTTCAAATTACCTCCACGATACTCCGTAGAGCTGGAATGCGTGGCACATCCCAAACACGGTTTGACTAAGCCCGTTCCTTTATGCCGCCTCATAGAGTCGCTCGAACAATGAAGACTTTTCAAGGAGAACCCGTACAACTCCACTTGAAAGGATGACCCACAAGAAGGTAAAGCATACTCGCTTGAATTGGCTAATGTTTGGGAGCAAAACAGTAGTGGCGAATACTCGTTAAGCTGATAGTGTTTGGTGAGAGTCCATTTCTGAACACTAGGTTTTAGTCTGATGTTCACCGCGAAGGAGTTGCAGCTTCACTTCGTAGACAATTCCTCCGCGGGGCGCCGCACGGCAATTTTTCAGTGAATTTTGTACCACATACACACCGAAAGCTGATGAGCTTTGACCGCGAAGTGGTGTGCAGGTTGCTTCAGATCAGATCTAAGGCATTTCTTAACACGAACTTAAATTTGCCTCTACCGCTGTCATAAAACTGAAATGAACCACGACGTTGTGGATGTTGGTGTAACATGCTGTTTGAATAGCAGGAGTATCGTACCTTAAATGGCTAACAATTCCCGTAATCTCCTTATTCAGAACGTCAGAAAAAGCAGACGACGGGCTAACGTATGGCAGCGATTAGTTAACAACGTCTTCAGGAGGGGTGACAGGCGCCGCTTCAAAACGCTTCTCGTAAATGACCAAAGCTATGGGTTGACGTTAAATAATTACTGTTCAGGATGCGCTATGCATTACTTTAGAAAGCAGAAATTAAAGGCGAAAATTTTTCTTTGTGTTAGGTGTGGAACCTGGGCGGTGTATTTGCTTGACTTGTAAGACATGTAACATTGGACTCGAAGGTCTTACAATTTCATTTCGCTTCAATTATTCGTGCCAATGCAACCACGAGAGAACAAATAGGCAACAAAAGAGCAACGGAAACCAGCACTGGAAAAAACATAAAGGCACATAATTACTCGGTTCTCGCCTGGCCACACCTTTAATTTGAACGTCAAATTTGATCAGCTAAGACAGACTGCCTATAAAATTTAGGGTAAGTCTACATGCAGAGTATCCACTTGTTCCATCGGAATAGGAGCTATGTCACTGAAGTAGTCCATAGGTCCTAGTGACAGTACGACATCATAGATTACGGCAGTTTGGCAATCTTCCCCACGAAACATCTCGAGTCTTAATCCCACGACTGCAGCTCTTGTAGAACCAAAGGCAAATTTGGTGAATATGCTATTAACTGGCCAATCGCTGTGTAAGCCTCACTATTTTTCCCATAAAAAAATCGGAGACCGCATCAGTCAAAGAAAAGTGGATCTTGAAACAATCTGGGCGCGACTAACATTGAAATAATTTCAGCTCAAAGCATCAGAAGTGCCATTGGTGTTCCTCAAATTGAAGCTTCTGTAAAATTACGACCGCAACAGTGCGACTGCAACATTTCATGTGAATAGGAGCTTCTCTACCAACCGAGCAAATCTCGTTCGATAAAAGGACAAATGCACTGCGCGATTTCGCCACCTAACACAGCGGAAGATCTTCGTCTTCTCGCAATTAAAAACAAGATAGACTTTTTTGCCGCCTGGTAGTGCAAACGGAGAAGGCGTCGGCTTGCGCGATCACCCCGGATCGAGCTTCTTAGTTCATGGGCCAGATTCGTCAACCGCTTACTGCCCTTTAACGGTGAAAATACCGGCAAACCTGATGCTGATGAATGTCATATCAGGGGGTTCGGCGGTATTTTCACCGTTAAAGCGCTGTAAGCGATTGATGAATAGTACCAGATTTTCCTGGGAAAGCCAAAGCAGTGACTAGTTTATCAGCTGTCCACCGCATGTCATTGAACAGGCCGAGCAGGCGTTCAAACAGCCTCCACGACATCCCGTAGAAGAGGAATGCGTGGCGCGTCACAGTCATGGATTGTTTTACGCTGTTCCTTTATCCCTTCACAGAACCTTTTATGGCTACTGGGAGCGACTGTTGTGGTTACTCGAACAAAGTCAACATTTTTACGACACCCTGTATAAGACTTCCTCCGAACTGACACCACTGTACTTGACAGTACGACCTACAAGGAAGGGTCGCAGATTTACCTGAAGTGACCACGGTTGGAAGGTAAAACAGTAGTGACGAATTCACGTCAAGCTGATAGCGTCGGATCTGAACACTAGCTCTTATTCTGATGTTTATCCCGAAGAATTCCAGCTAAACCTCGTGATCAATTACCTCTCCATATTCGATCTACTGTGGATGAAACAAACACGTCTACCGCAGTGGTCTGCTTCCAAGAAAGTAAGGTGACAGCATAGTTTTCTGCGAGAGGTTTCTCTTATTCTGGACTAGAGACCCTCCTTCTGAGGCCTTACACTCGAGAATGACACCACCGAGTAGATTCAGAATGACCGTCGAACGAAGAAACTTCGAAAGAGCCCATACTCCAGCGACGGTGTCGAGAACAGAGTAGCACCACCGGTGTCATCAGCATCCATGCCGACATTAACAGGGATGCCTCCCTCTCAGATGGGAGACTAAACGTAGCAAAACGCTCCTCGTAAGCAGAATAATGCCTTCTTATTGTGCACACACGGCTACATAACGAACCTCTCACCCCAGGGACAGTGAGGTATGCAAAGACGCCAAATTTCCATAAAATTTTAAAAAACTGAAAACACGGACTGAACGAATGGGCGGTTAAGAGCTGCTTTTATGAGCGTTGATCAAATGCGTATCTGATGCCAACGTTGGCATACGGTGGCCAGTCGATGGACAGGTCCGTGTTCTCTCCCTGCCAGGCATGCCTGGGGACAGCTAGCCACTTCAAAAGTCCGAAAAATAAGTACTTGCCTGGACCCGGCGCCAACTAGATCTATTGTCAATGTGGCTGCGTGCGATAACTACTGTCTCCTGCCGACTGCTCTGTGCTATATGCGCCCCACCAATGATCGTCTGCAACATAGGAAAGAGCTAGTCCGTCCGTCTGTCCGAACGTCCTTCCATCACTCCGTTCACACAAAGCTCCGACAAAGACTTCGCAACCTTGACCGGCACCACAGGCTTAACCTTTCTAGGTAGGACTATGGCTGTAATTAGCCATACACAGGGGTAAGCCACACCGTAGGCAAACACTGTCGAATGGGCAGCCATTATCGATCGATTTGATAATCGATGACCAAAATGAACCATAAGATGAGGAAACCAAACAAATACGATGGCCGATAGAGGTTTCAAGCGGTATGGTTAATAATAATGGTGAATGAGCATTAATCCAATCCCCAATCGTCATCCTTACTACGACGTGGTAGTGTTTTTTAAGTTTTATTTGGCCTTCTTTTAGTTTTAGTCATCGATCTACATCTGAAGCTGTGATGAGCAGGAGCAGATGCTGTTATTGAATTTAGGGCAACTCCTTGAGCTCAACAATGAGCTTTCTTCTGAGACGGAATTGCCTTCAAGCGATTACCTCGAGAGAAATGGACGAACCATCTAATGGTATCTCATAACCATATCCTTCCTTGGTATTCACCAAAATTTCTTTTTTACAAGAAATCGCACACATTCCAGCGTTAAGGGACTCAGAAGCTAACCACTAGGTTAACGGCTGGCAAATCCTAAGAACCACGTATTCTTGAAATTCCGTCCTCACCGCGGCGCTAACCTCTCAATACCTGCAAAATTGCGCAGCAGTATGTCCTGCATTTCTTCGAACTCCATTGCCACCATGGACTCCGGCCAGGAAGAAAAGCTTCCGCAGTCTTGGTGCAACTTCTTCTTCTCGACAAACAAACTCCCCAATGTCCTCATCTGGTTTGCGGAGAATAACGTGCTGTCTTCATTTGGGTAAGGAATCAGAATCTCTCATACATGGGGAACTAAACCACATGTGGTGCCGCCAGCATGTCTCGCAGTCGGCATGAGGAGCTGGTTCTCTGCGACAGGACATCCGCACCTTCCCTGCTTTACGAACCAGTGCATTATTGTTGAACCTATCTAGAAAGGACGAAAGACCGGTTTATTCCTTGGTTGGCTACTGCCGACCAGTGTATCGACCTCGACATTTAAATTATTTACATAGGCTGAAGTGGTTGAATGACGCACTCCCAGGAGACCGACACCGACCTTTACCATCATTAAATAAATGACAGAAACCTGTTTAAGGTGCCTGACTTTGAAACTTGAGGACCTATTGTCATCTGCAGGGTGGCAAGTAAGTTGTTATCGCGATACCAACGACTGATGATTCTTTAAAGGGTTAAGGCCGCACTTCGAATTTTGGCAGTGCTGATATCCGCGCCTACAACCCTATCCGTGAGAAATTTCGTTCCTCCCGGATGACTTGAGCAGAAGATGAGGCGAACCAAATGAGCTCCCCATGGACTTGCAATAGCGAGAGGCGCACAATCCCGTGCTCTCAAAACATCCTCGAATTCGAATGTGGACTGCATTGTCCAGCGTGCAAACGAATCGGAACAGGACAGAGCATGGCGAAGAAGACAATACTAGAAAATGATCATCCGCGCTTGTGAGACCATTAAATTTAGAGGTCGTGAAGGTTATAGCAGGTCTGTAAGGAAATCGAACGTATACCTAGGAATTCCTTATACCATACAGAGTGTGGTAAAGAGGACCTTAAATGCAATAGATTTACCTCGCCTGCTCGCTGGAGGAGGGCTAGGCAATTGATTGTTAGAGCCAATAAAGAATTCAGTTGCTATTGGTGGGAAATATTACTTCGGGAAAGCTCGCCAACTTACCTCCTGAAAAATCATTCTTCCCGGATACTCTAGTTTCATCAGAAACCTTCACCCTCAAGGGTGCTTTCTCTACTTTTGGAAAGGTAGAGAACATGTGCAGTGCAAATCTCGGGCAGTTTTCTACAAAGTTCTATTAGGTTGTGGAAAGGTTCTGCAACAATGCGGAAATTTCTTCTAAATGTTATTGTTTTACTTTAATGCAATTTCTGTCTATAAGGTAATCATCGCTAACATCCACTCTTCCCATCTAATGGGCCGATCACGAATTTCTTTCTTCCGGAATGAGACGGCTGTTACTCGAAGAGCTGCGTCACCTCGGATTCCAGTTGCACTTGATTATCGAAGTGTATATCCTTGAGCCCGGACGAAGTGGTAGTCAAATGGCGCGAGGTCCAGCAAATGCAGGATGGGGCTGCACCTCCCTCCAAGTTCCTGTCGCTTTTGGCGAGGCATCTTTGCAACATATGGCAGAGTATTGTCTTGAAGAAAGTGAACACTCCTCCATCCTGGTCGCTTCCGCCTCATGACCACACACCTTTTGCAGTTTGACAGCGCAGAGGTTCGCAGTCACTGTGATGCCGACTTCAATACTCTAGGAAAAGGAAAAGGGTGGTGCAATCCCTGGAAGTCCCATCAACGGCACAGCATTACCTTCTTCTGGTGGAGGTCGGACTTCGACTGCTTCGGAGATGGTTTTATGTAGTTGGGAGCCAGTGAGCCTTCTGGGAATGGTTGGCATACAAGGCGGCAGGACTCATCTCCCGTGAGTACGATGCTTTGAAAGTTCTCAATACGGAAGCGGAGGAGAAACTGCGAGATGCGCAGTAGCGACGACCCGACGACCCCCAGTCCACGGAGATCATATCCCGCCCAAGACGAGACCACCCTCATTTTCATACCCCTGACAATAAGAAGCATCAGGCACGTGCGCATAATATCCTGGAACGTTCGGGCTGAAAGCTAGTGGCGCTAAACAGGTCGCGACAGTTTTTGTCGAATCTTGAAAAATTTTTGAAAATTTTGTTGGACTTTTCCGACAAGCTGAAAGTATCCCGAGACATGTGCTCGATCTGATTATGGCACACGGCACTACAGGGATAACTGGGAGCCTGCTTTTGCACTCCGTTGCATGATTGATATTCGGGAAAGGCAACTTTCGGAATCTTCCAACAGTACTATTGCCCTCTTGATTTTAAAGGATCTAGTTCGACAGGTTCATCAATTTAACAGCCTTGAGGGAAAGAGTGCAGGCTACTGAACCCACTATGAAAATGCGGTTGATGCATCATGTAGATGTGGCGATAGACGACAACAGAAAGGGTGACACTCAAGTAACTACTGCCGTATTGAAATATACAGAAGAGTTTGAGAGCTCGCAAAAATGCTGAAAAAGGTTTCTCCTAAGAGATGATCCTGGAATTGCACCGTGAAAAAAAACGAGAAGCAAGGCACCATGCTGCTTTGTCCACAGATATTCTGTGGACAAAGCAGCACGGTGCCTTGCTTCTCGTTTTATTCTAACCGTTGCTCTCTAACTCTATATCGCGGCAAGAACTAAGTGCCACCCTGCATATGTACAGGTTCTCTATGATATACGCCTGTATTCCCTTGGAGCTCTTTAAGAGATCTACCCCACAGTCTCTAGACGCTCTGTTTTTTGAACGACACACACAATGAATTTCCTAAACGTCCTGCCAGCGGGCGCGTAGCAGCGCAGCCGAGGAAGGTGCTGGCTGTCGCGCGCATCCGCTTCCAGGTTCCAGGTACGGATCTCCCGCCCACGCGAATCAAGTATTCCATCCCTCCGGGGTCGGAGAGTTGGTACCAGACCTTATCAGACTAGAGTTGGAACTTCGCCTGGGAAGTGTAGAAAATTGTATTTTCCGGCTGTCCACCGCAAGTCATTGCATAGGCCAAATACGTATTCAAACTGATTCCACGACATCTCGTAGAAGCTCGAATGCGTGGCGCGTCCCAAAGTGGATTGATTAAGACCGACCATTAGTTATCCTTTCTTACAGCCAGTACCTCGATGAAAAAGAAGAGCTGCACGATCTGACTCGATCTACGTTGGGCCAACCGCCTTCGTATCTATGCAGATGAGCTCTATGAGGCTCGATTGCGATAAGCACCGCCCAACGGCAGTTCGTGTGGCAGATCGCCGCCGAACACCACCTACTTCACTGCTTCTCGTACAGGCGAGACATGCGGCAGCCCGCCTCCTCAAGCTCATTACGACGCTCATGCCTTCGCCGGAGCTTCTCCCGCCACCTCCTAATGGTGTCCTTAGTGAATTGCCCTGTCATTCTCAGACGCCACACACGACCCGGATCTTGCTCATCTTCTTCCTCCTTATGCGACCAGCCTCACACCATTCCAAAGCCTCTCCCTCATAGCGTCCACTTTTGTTCGTTTATTGACTTTTTTACAGCGGGGCAGCATCCCCTACCGACGATCTCTATTCAACCAAGAGTCCAGTCGATCCTTCCTCAATGTACTGTGTTCCAGCCACTGGGTACTTCCTCCGAGATGCACCACATTCTGTTGATGTTTCTGCTGGGAGCCTGCTCTGCCCTCGCCCGACCGTCGAAAGACGTTGAAATGCTAGTGTCATCCGACTATGGTCCCCTTGATGACGCCTTGCAAGACAACGAGAACCTCGAGCAGGAACTCCTCCGAAGATTCTACAACGGCGCCAGACTACGGTTACATAGAAAGGTATATCCTCCCGTCGTAACTTCTACCGCTTAACAGAATGTTTCTCCGCAAGCACCAGGTGTTAGAAATCGAGATTATGAGAATAGCGAGGCATCAGCATGACAAGTAGCCCCAGCAAATCAAAGCACTTGGCTCCTTGAGAAGCGTGTGTCCTAGCTCAGTAGATAACCTACGCAGGGCAGCCTGGGTAGTTTTGTTTTCTTCAATCTTTTCTCTTTTTCTTCAATTAACATGGTGGCCTTTGCTTCGCCTGCATCCTTGCAACTTCCCTATAGGACAAAATCTTCGCACATTTTATTCTTTGCTTTTAATACTTTCAAACCACTACGAGCTAACTCTGAAAAAATATCTCGAACTACTGAAATCGCCTTTCAGTTGCGTAACTTTTCACCGAAGCAACTGAATATGACGCATTCCGACAAACCATAGAACTTGCTGCGAAAATTGTACATCAAGAAACGCTATATAGATCACTCCCTTAGATATACTCATAAATGCCTCATTGTATTCCTGTCATCTAAGCATGGGGTTGAGCAGGAGACCGGAATGCTCCACCGATTAAGATAAGAGCAGCAAACGTCTTAATCCGAAATTGCTCAGCTTGTGACACGTGAGAAAGGGCGTTCTTGATCAGAAAGGGTGGTATTGCTTGATGTCTTCTCCAGAACGGCAGTTGTCGTCCGGTGTCGTGGTGCTGGTCCCGAAGTAGTTCATTGTAGCAATTCCTTCAATTAATCACTTAGAAACACCATCTGTACTGCAGCTAAGGCTTAGCGAATCACATTGGAGCGCTATATGGTGTCGTTGAGCTCGTTAGAAGCCTAGCCTTTAAACGACCGGGCAGATAGCAGATCACTGTGGAGCAAGTGCCATTTTCTGAACGAGCCCTTGTATTCACGCGACAGCTGTATCCCCACTGCACGGATTCTCGCCGGCCTCTTATAAGGAGATAAGGTAAGAAGGTCGCCTGCTTGCAAGAGCCCCAAAATTTCTGAGTTTCATGGTGCAGATTCCTTCCTCCAAGGGCGCTTAACCAGTTCCCTATTTGCTCAGTGTAAGGCAATCGACTATACTAAATAGCAGGATCAAAATCGGGCACACTTGCGCTTTGACTCTCCAACCCTTCAAAACCGATTTAGTATATGTTCGGGAATGTCCTACTCCTCCTCGAGATATCCTACTTTGGAGACTCCGAATAAGGAAAGTTTCAGCGTTGGAACTCCACTCCTATAGAAGTCTTCACCCTCACACCTTTTCCTCGACCAATATTTTCTATCATTCTCTATTTATCGATTCCTAACCACAAGGTTTCACAATGATGGCGTAGTCGAAGACAGAATATTTGAAGCCTACCTTTGAAGTGTTTACCTCTGTAGCCAAGATTTTTGGGATGCGCCACGTTTCCACTTTTTGCGGGATATCGTAGAGGAAGGCAGTTTAAAGGCGCATATGGTTTGCAGGATGATCTGCGGCGGCTACACGGTGAACAAATCGCTGTTTTTTTTTTCTATTTCTCAGGCAAGAACGATAGCAATTCACAGACCCTATGAGGAAGAAACCAAACCATGCACGAGTCGACTTCGCAAGCTGAGGACATTTATGCACCCTCTGGATAGCGCTTTGAACCACTGCGGCTTGAACTCCACGGGCATACCTCAGCAGAACACGTTCCCTCCTTGCCCATAAAGACAAGCAAACTCTATGTGACTGAGTCTGAGAGATTTTACTGAAACCTGATGTGACTCCTTTCCTAAACGGTCTTCTTTTTAGATGGATACCTTCTCGATGCCAATCAAGAGGATACCACGGATCGGTGGCACTATTGTGATGGGAAGGAAGAAGTAGCCACCGCCGGTCTTCAACACCAAGAGTCCGTCGCCAGCCTAACCATCTCCGCTGCCCACTGTGATCTGCGTTCAACAGCAAACCACCGCTGATGTTTGACATCGCCGTCTTAGGCAAACCCAGCATTGTCCACTTGTAACGTTCATATCTACGTGCTTCCTGCTATCGGATCTGTCCGCGTAGGACGAAATTAAGTATAAAAGCCTTCGAACCCTCTCAAGTGCATAGAAGTTCAGAGCTCGTGCACGCGTGCGTGCATGGACCTTTTCGTTGGCACATACTTCTTTCCGGAACACGAGCTTACATAGATTACGTTACCGACACCGATTATCTCGGACGAATCTTCACTTATACCGGAAGAGCCTTCAGAGCAGCTTTCCAGCGAAGCCTAGTAATCGATAATATAGCACTTGCACGTTGACCCGGTTGTGGCACTCCCACATGTAGTGTGCTGTCTACTCTATGCATATAGGTGTGTTCCTCCGGGCTTGGGTTCTCCGTTGATCACTATGAGAAAGTAGATAAGGTGCGAGCAACAGTCTTAGTGCCAAGCTTGCAGGCCTTTCGCTGAAGGACGCACGTTCTCGTGGTCGCCGCCTCTTCCGCTAGATTTGGTGCATGTTTTTGTCGACAACTCCGCTACGAACGTGATGAGCGATGTCAAACTGAACCTGTCGAGTAAATGAATGTTGTTGCTGTTCTGTCTGTGAAAAAAGGGTTCTCGCCAAGTCGCACTTCCACCAAATACCGAACGCTATCATATCATACTGTATAATAATCCGCTAAGCGATGAGTCACACTATCGATCGGCGCGATGAGTCATAAAATAGGGGCAATTACGGGGAAGTTACGGGGCACAAATTAAGGCAAGAAAATAGCGGAAAATACCAAGACGCCTTCTACGTGCCAGGCGACTCAGTAGACGAGCTGAACACGTCGCCAAACGTGCCTGGCGGCTCGGTAGACGTGTCGAACACGTCGTCAACCGTGCCAGGCGATGCAGTAGACGTGCCGAACACGTCGGCGACCGTGCCAGGCGATGCAGTAGACGTGCCGAACACGTCGGCGACCGTGCATGGCGAGCCGTAGACGTGTCGAACACGTCGTCATATTCAGCCTCGGGGGGTAATCGAGGTCGCTGAACACGATTATGAAGTTCGTTTTTGAAATCTAGATCACCATCGATCGATATCGATCAAATTAACGATTTTTTTATGGATGTCGTAAAAGCGGTCCGAAACTTCAGCCCTGGGGGTAATCGCGGTCGCTGAACACGATTATGAAGTTCGTTTTTGAAGTGTAGATCACCATCGATCGATATCGATCAAATCATCGATTTTTATGGATGTCGTCCAAGCGGTCCGAAACTTCGGCCCTGGGGTAATCGAGGCCCACGTGCCTGGGGACTCAGAAGGCGTGCCGAACATGTCGTCCGCTAAGCAAGATCATTGAGTGGAGCAGTAGTAATGGGGAACGAGTTCTACTGAGGAGGAGTAATGAGTGACCACCAAATCGCCCTATTTATAAAAGAGGAAGGGTTTTTAGCCCGAAGTTAGCCCCTTGGACTTTGTGTACTTCTTTCTGTAACTTTGAGGGATATTTGGCAATTGTCCAATACTGTTGTTTACCATCGACGTCTCACTGCCAGACGGGTGGTGGCACCCATATGACGACGTCTCGAAAGACGTCTCTATTGTTTTTGGCTATATGCCAAGACCAAGGAACACCCATATGACGAGGTTTCGCAAGACGCCTCTTTGGGTCATACCTCATTGTTCCTTCCCAGCTCTGCTGTGTGGCGCATTTGCGTTATTTTGCCTCATCATACTATCATACTATATAATAATCCGCTAAGCGATCAGTCACACTATCGATCGACGACCGCTAAGCGATGAGTCACACTATCGATCGTGATGAGTTATAAAATAGAGGAAATTACGGGGCACAAATTAAGGCAAGAAATTAGCGGAAAATTCCCAGACGGCTTCTACGCGCCAGGCGACTCAGTAGACGAGCAGAGCTTGTCGGCGGCCCTGCATGGCGAGCCGTAGACGTGCCGAGCACGTCGGCGACCGTACATGGTGAGCCGTAGACAACCGTGCCTGGGCATTTAAATGATATCGACGGAAGGCCTTCACAGCAGGGGAGACAATCGATATCGATCGATATTATCGATTTTTTTGCGGATGTCGTTCAAGCGGCACGAAACTTCAGCGGTGGGGCTAATCGAGGTCGCTGAGCACTAACCGGAAGTCGACCAATCGATATCGATCATTATTATCGGTTTTCTGTGGGTGTCGTTCAAGCGGCACGAAACTTCAGCCCTGGGGCTGATCGAGGTCCTGACCGATGGTTTTCCCCCAGATTTAACCGATCAGGGTGGGGAGGGGGTGGGAGACACGCGGGTACTATGGCCGAAGGAGTGCTCCACATCAGGTGGAAAGTTTCAATGTGGAGGCCAGTATCGATCGATATTATCGATCGCCTGACCGGTGGTTTTCTCCCAGATTTAACCGATCGGGGTGGGGGGGGGGTGGAAGACACGCGGGTACTATGGCCGAAGGAGTGCTCCACAACAGTCTGAGGACAAAAGCACTGATTAACGCAAATAAATTACGTTTCTGAACTGTCTGAGGATAGTGCCGACGTTGAAGAGATGTTGAGGATGGAGGGAGGGAGAGCTGGACGGCTTCACATCGAAGAACTACTCACCTGATTTTAAAGAAGGTAGACCAAGGTTCGAAATTGCTAAGGTTTTCAAATACCTCTTTTTACTGCTAAGGTGCCGAGAAGGCTGCACAAGCATGGCAGCTGTTTGAAGTGAGTGATCTCGGCTTAGTGACTCTCTAAGGTCGCGCGAAGCGCGCAAGTGCGAGACACGCCGACAGGCGTGTCGGAGCACTTGTCCTTCGATAAACGTTCACTTTTACCTTCAGTGGGAACTCATCCATACAACAATCGATCAACTGGAGCTAGCAGTCAGCAGTTATTTCAGTTCGACCTCAATGAAAAACATGCGAAAGCCTAACCGCGGCATATAATTAATTCCCATCCACTTGGTTTTTTCCAAACGATGTATGTGCGATAGTCTACAAGAATACGTGCAAAAAACTGGGCGTGGTGGGAGACGAGTTCGCGCTCAAGGCACCGAGGCCTTCCGTCAGGCTAGGCTGGGCCAATTAGTGTCCTGTCTTCTTGAGAAGCGCAAAAAAGCCGAGCTGAGTCGCGGCTAATGCCCGCAAATTATTGTACAGACCAGCAACTGCTTTGATACGCCTCACGATGTGCTTCGCAATTACCCTTTCCAACGACACGATTTCCGGGGATTTGATCACTCTAGAAAGAGCATGGGATCGCCGACACTGGCAGCGAACACAATGCCGTCAAGTTGCACACCTCCCACAAGTGCCCGAAACTAACCTGTGGTGGCACGACTTCAGGTACCGGATCAGCAAGACCTGAGGAACTGCAAATCATTTTTCAACTGGAAAGGACTTTCAAAACGTAAACTGCAAAGACGGAATCCTCTTGGAATGACTCCTGCAGGAATATATTGTTCAACAAGAGAACCAGCACAAAATGCAGTCATATATGCATGAGGGCAGTTTTGGGGCTCAGAATCCTTAAACATGCACTTCTAGCCTTCTGCAGGTATATGGGCAGGACAGCCAGGTCTTTCATCGTTTTGGATTGACGAATTTGTGCTAGAGTAGGCTGCAAGAGATATAACGCTGACCATTGAGTGGCCGCCGCAGGACACTGTTAGGCTTATTGCCCATTTATACTTCCTTTTCGTCATCCCGTAGACGTAGGATGCGCGGCTCATTCCACAGTCCTTAACGCAGTCCTTTATCCACTGTTCCCCACTTGGACTTTACAGTACTTTAACACGCTGAGGTGTCTTGAAGCTTAAGGAACACTAACTCTCGGACCCCAACATAGTCTTGTAGCCCTGTCTAAAATGAAAGCAATGGTTAAAAAACTACGAATTGTACTATTCGAGGGCGGTAGTATAACGAAACTGCTCCGCAAAAGTACCATTCCCAAACTTGTGGCTGTTCAAGCAAGATCAAAGCAATAAGGAGCCACTTCTTGAAGAAATATTGCGTTCCAGATAGCGTCTGAACACTGCACTCCCCAGTTTCCTTCATCATTTCGCTTCATAATGGTGGGAAGTACACTTCGACAAACGAACGACCGCAGGCGATGGAGCGACGACACCTTCACATAGCCGGAACTGTTTACGAACAATCGCTATATAGCGCGACGTTTGGAATGCATGCCCATTCGACGTGTTTGTACCCGGAGTGGCGACACCCCGTCGCGCAGAACTCCACGGCCCAATCATCATTCCGCATGCATTTTCTATCACCGAGATATCCCGATGCATAATCCCCCTCGGCTTCCGTGAAAGTCCGCCGCCGAAACAAGGCGCTCACAAACGCTGGCTGAAGGGCGTTCGTCGGCCCCTACAGCACTATGACGCAAGCAGGCTGTTAGTTCTGTAATGAGAGGCGTCCTACACAGTCCCGATAATAACATGGCAACGTTGGTCAACAGCAGCGAGCAAAGGAACGACAGAACACCACGCTTCCTCCTGCATCGCCGTCGAAAGTTCTGCACGGACCACAATTGTGGCCAATCAGAAATTTGATGGAGTTTTATGAAGTCGGAGCACAAAGTCGCTACTGATTTCGACCACTCATAGTTGCACATTACAGCTTCAGAGACAAAACTATCGCCAATCGTATGCCACTGTGGAATTAATACACGCCATTAATCCTTTTCCATCACAGCGCTTCGGAATAAACTTTTTTTTAGAAAAAATCAAAGTGTTAGAATGGATCAGCACTACGGGGAATTCCAGGTCGCAACGGCACTTTGAGATGAGGGATTAGGCTCGGAGCTCGCGAGTCACAGACACCGAGTCTAAAGAGGGAACTTCTCGAAGGCAAGCTGGAGTGCGAAGAACGAAAACTACAGGAACAATCTCCATCCTCCAAACGTCCAGTCGAGGTCTCGGTTCCAGCACCACGACACTCTCGTGCACTGCTACCCTTCTATTGAGTTTCCATAGAGAAACGGCAATTCCCCCTGAATCGGCAGTTTGCTGCGCAATAATGTTTTTGTTTATTCCTCTTTGTCGACACTTCGCGAATGACCCGAATACCAGTGTCTCAACTGCATAAAATACGAGGAGGTATGAAGCTTTCACAGAAACAGCAGTGATATCCAAAATCAGAGTAAGAACGGGGGAAGACGTGAAACAACGACAGAATGCTATTCGAAAGAAAAAGATGCCGCGATACCCACACCGCTCAAGTCGCAAAAAAATCGCTCAAACTTTGCATTCCTAGCGGGAGGTGGTGTTACAGGGAAGGTACTGATCACGAATCTAACATCCGTTTTAAAATTTCACTCGATTACGATGGGTTATGGAGGCGGTGATGTGCGAACAATGGATTTCGCTAAAACTTCGCCCAGCTGATTGTTTGAGGCACTGATCATCAATGTGAGACCCGCTTTTTGCATTGCAGCTGAATATGGATGCCTGCCTGAGCATGGTTCGGTAAGGATGGCGAGCTCATGACTACCAATTCCGTCCAAGTTTGTCTAGAACGATTGCCTGGAGTACTAATTGCGTACACGAGGTCCCTTCACGTGCTACAAAACATGACGGATTAACTTCCAAAAAAGTACAGATGTCGTTTCTCTACGGAAACTCGATTGTAGAGGAAACGTTCGCGAAGCAAAACTTCAACCACTGCGCCAGCGAGGTCACGCTACAATCGCCTCGCGCCAGCATGGTAAGCTCGCTGCTAAGGTAAGCAACCACAGGAAACTTTCAGTGTCTGAACGATTCGGTAAAAAAGTTGTTCACTATTTGGAGGATCGAGATTCTTTATGTAGTCTTTTCGCTCAAGCATACATTTGAGACAGTTCCTTAATAAGTAGGCTGCGAACGTAGTCTCCACTTAGGCCTGACAACGGTTCACCTTCAGTAAAGCAAGCTGTCAAGGTGAATAAAGCTGCTTTTGTCAGCAAGGCCGCAGTTCATTCAGCATAATGAGTGATACAATACCTAACACCCGATTCCATATACCTTGTAATGCATCCCTGAGGCGTAAGAACAAGCACTGCCGTAGGACCACTTCTGTGAACCAATACCCTGAGGAGACAGATGGCTGGAATCAAATGCACATCATTTGCCGTCTTCACAAGCTTGCTAAGCGGAATAGCTCGTGAGCAGCCGACGAGGAGTACAACGTGAAACACAAGCAGGAGGCCGTTCTGGAACAGCTTCCGCCGTTGAGGTGATAGCTGCTCGTTAGATTAATTACAGTTGGTTGTCATATAGGTTCCGCATCCCCATTCCATCTCGCTTCGGAGAAAACGTTCCAAACGACTGCTTTTGGGACAGAATGAAACTGGATGAAACCTCTTTTGACGCATCACTCTTGCACTCAACTCATGCTGCTCAACTTGCCAAGCTGCACCGATCCTAGAGCTTTCCCCCAGAAACCCCAGAACAAAAGATAAGTCTGTTAGTTCACGTTGAGCTACCTCCAATTATCCCCCAAATTAGCTGCTGATAATAGCTGAAGAGGTCTTCGACCTAACTGATACCTAAGTTACTGAAGCGCGGGTTCCATGGTATTCCACTAAGTTTTCTTTTGAAACCGGTGCTAGGCTACGCATCAGTTAATACCGCTTAGTAGACACCAAAGCGGCATCATCATTACTCATTGCTATATATAATCGAGAGAGGCATGAGTCACTGTCCGACGACATGTTTGCACTCATATGTGAAGCCAATATACTTGTGCTCCCCCAAAATTTTCGAATAACCGAATATATTCGAATAGCGACGATTTTCGAGCATTCGAATTCGAATAACATTCGAAAATCGTGTTTTTTCGAGCATTCGAATTCGAATACATTCGAAAATCGCGTTTTTTCGAGCATTCGAATTCGAGTATTCGAATTCGAATGTTCGAACATTCATTCGGGCACTTTTGTGTGGAAAGATCGTTTCATCAAAGCAAATACAGGATGTCTCAAGAAATGTACACACTGTTTGAAAGTGATAATGTTGCTCACGGTAAAGGTAGTGAAGAAGTTAAGGGCTCATATGAAAGTTTAGGAAAATAAGATTGCGCCATGCCCCTGTCTGAAACTTTGCATTTCAGAATCGACTGATTGTGCGTGGGTGACGCGAGTGGGTGACGTTACGGAGAAGTAGTCGCTGAATCGCCTCTAAATCGAAATGCCACTGGAAAATCGATGATTTCGATTTAGCCCTTTAGGATAAACTTCTTCTCCTCGAGGGAAAGCCAAGAGCCGGGCGTGACTCGTTCTATGGGGTCAGATATGTAGAAAGCATTATTAAAGCGATAACGAGAACACCAAATTGTGCAATAAAATAAACTCGCATGTTACGTGTCTCTCACGTGGTTGTCAGGTTTTAAACGTTTAAAGAAGCACAGCACAGGTTAATGGGCTAAGTAGTAATAAGATTGCAACAAGCAATCAGCCCATGCACTTTCAATTGAGTTTGAAATGGAAGGTTTCAGACTAGTGAGTCCCGCGATCTTGACCACTTGCATGTCACAGAATTTCCGCTATCCTGTGCTTCCATGTGAGTCTTAAACTGCTCCAAATTTTTCACTAGCAGCAATGTTAGAGCACTTAATATATTTAGTACCTACATTTTTTAGGATATCCTCATTTCGCAAGCCGTACTGTGCTTTTAAATTTTAAATTTCTAAAAAACACAAATTAATCAACACGGCTCTTTTAAGGGAAAATTACAACAAGTGGTTAAGGAAAACTCAATCAATCAAGTGTGTAATGGAAGAATTCAGACGAGTGCATGGCGTAATCCACACCGTTCATATTTCAGAAAATTTCTATTTTTCAAGCTTTCATATTTCCCCCAACCTCCAGTACCTCCACTGTGAGCGAAGTTGTCGCTTTTCAGACAGTGTATTCATTTTTTGAGACACCCTGTATATTGATGACAAGTGTCCTGACCCACCTACACCTAACGTGATGAAGGTTTTTAAAGTATAACTGCTAAACAATTGAGAAGTTTACAAAACAATACATAAATAACAACAACATAGGCAATAGGCAACACTATACGTGACCGGATTCGAATTGAACCCAATTGGCGCGATCATAGAAGTCGAAACGCTTGGAGAATTTTTTAGCTGCATGGGCTGCAGGTCATCTGGTGACAGCCGTTCCCACTCCCTACGCAGAAATTCATCCTGGGCCTCTAGGCTGTGGTGGCGCTTGGCAGGAACCTTGGCTTCAAAATGGGCAACGCGCTGTAGTCCGTTGGATTCAGATTCGAGGAGTGCTGTGGCCATTCCGCAGACATGGCGAAGTCCAGAAAATTGGAGTTGAACCATGCTTGCGTGCTTTTCGCTCTGTGTGCAGGGCGAAAAGCACACAACTCCACGGTGAACAGCTTCTCGTCTATGAAAAGTGCTCGTTCCCACCCACTACCTGCGACCTGAGCTGCCGGCATCAATAGAGCCGTTCGCGCTTATTCTTATCCATCAAGAGCTGGACTTTCGGGCTTTATGTGTTTCTTTCTGGCTATTCGATGCACTGATGTGAGACCGACACCACCGATATTACGGGCGATTTTTCTCAGGAGACTCTTGGATTTGGATTTTTCGCTTCTCGATGACTTTCCGGGTCTGCGGTGTATTGACAAAGCGATTTCTTCCTTGTCCTGGAAGATTACCTTCATGGCCAAGCTCCTTGCATCGATGAGTTTCTGAGGAGACAGTTTAAAGGGCAGGTTAACGATGTCGCATTGGTGCTTTCCTTAACGATGAAGCTCCAAAATTGCAGTGCTATACTTCGACATCTTGAGAAAAACCGTAAGTGGGACAAAATATAACTTAAAAATTATAACGCGGACAGAAGGATATGCACAAAAAATGGCGTTATTGCCCCAGATCAATATATCGTTTGGGAGAACGTTAAACCTTCATCGCGTTATTTTGGAACACCCTGTATATGGACAAGATCACCCACACTGGGATAAATTGTATCGTCCAACCCACAAAGTTTTTTGATTTGGCTAACGTTGTGGCATTGCAGCAGACGGTTCGTTCGAACCCGTTGTAAACGTTATAAATTTCGAATTTTAGGCAAATAGACTTCCGAATGCGTTTGTAACTGGTATCCCGCCCGTATCCAAACTCTCCACCGCTCAAGTGACAGTCCCAGAACTTAGGGCGCTGTTTTCAGTGTAGAGAATGAAAGAATTCTGCAATTCTGAGGTCAGACAGTAAAACGTGATGCCTCAACTGGGCCACATCATCAGATCTTTCACATAAGTAGCAGCTTCCTCATTCCCCCTCCTTTTGCTTTTGTTTTGCTTTATACTGTATATATTCACGCAACGGTGAGCAATCTTGTACGAAACATTGAAGGGATAACACATCTCGCCTCTCGCCTTCCTTCTAACGCGCATTTAAAATTAACGGCCGTTAAGACCTGCCACTAATGCACTACCATTACCGCTTATAATTCCAGATGTGTTATCAGGTTGGTTTCCACATACCGAGTGATGAAAGAAAACCACCCCTGGTTACTTGCCGCCGATATTGATCGCGTATGTGGGGATTCAGGTGACGTCTCACAGAATGAGTTCAGGAGATCCCTTCCACTCTTTCCTTTCATTTTCTTGAGAGCCCAGTGGCGGTTTTATAATGTGACGCATGTCTAAGGTTTCGATAAACTTCAACGGTAACAGAGAAGGGGAAGGTAAGCATAATGGAGAGGAGCAATAGAGTAGGTTAGCTCCAACTAGGATTTAGGATTGTACCGCCAACTTTATACAAGAAGTATGACTAGGAACAATTATGAAAAGGGGATAGGCAAAGTTGCCTAGAGTTCACTCTGTTACTAGCACGATCCTGACGAACACACCCCGAATGGTTACTTTATCCTTTGGGCGTCACAAAATCGGTTTGTGCAATTACACACATTCGCTAACAGTGCTTTCGCGCCGAACACGACGTCCAACGTGCCTAGGAGTTCAGTAGCCTTGCCGATCACGACGGCCAACGTGGCTAGGAGTTCAGTAGCCGTGCTCGTGTGGAAACTGCTTTCGTCACCAGTTCGCAGGCTAGGGAAGGAACCCCAGGTGGCGCGCCATACAGCCTGCTCGTATGGAGACTATTTCGTCGCTCAGGGGAAGTCCGCGGTTGGGTTCTTCGCTCTTCGAGCGGCGAAGCGCATACGGCTGAAACAATGCGCAAAAAAACGCGCAACATTCTGTAGCTGTCGAACCTCTCAGATCACAGATAGTCAGCTGAAATGCAAGAATGCCACAACGCATGGGAACCAAGCCCCCGACATCCCTCCCATGAAGAAAGCCCGCTACCCACTGCACCATGACCCACTTGCCAGCAGCGCCATCGCGGGCGCACAAGGCATCAATCGAACGGGGGTGGACGGCGACGCGCGATCTCTAAGCAGTTGGGTGCAGACAAACGGTATACATACGGTAACCATTCGAGGTGCATTCGACGGAATCGTTTCTGACACTCTGTTAGGAATGCTGTACTGTGCATTACGCAAGCGCGCTCCACAGTGAACACCTGACCGAATTCATTGCACGGGGAGGGTGTTTTTAAAAGCGATCTCCATGTGGGCATTCGATCAATGCCTTGTACGCCCGTGATGGCACTGCCGGGTTGAGCGGCAGTGGAAAGTGGCGTGGCTTCATGCGAGGAAGGTCGGGAGTTTGGCTCTCCTGCGTTGCAGGATTTTTGCGTTTCAACTGAGTGGTTAAGATTTGAGAGATCTTTGACGTCTATATAATTCGCCGGTGTTTTCTGCGCATTTTCCAGCTGTATGCGCTCTTGGAGCGCAGAACCCAACTGCGGACTTCCCCTGAGCGACGAAGGCAGTTTCCACACGAGCAGCTCGGATAGCACACACCCTGGAGTCCCTTCCCTAGCCTGGTCCTGCGCTCAACGAATATACCGTCCCTGGTTGCCCGATAAGGTGCTCATGGAATGCCTGAAGGAGGAAAGACAGGTTATTTTGTTGGATCGCAACTTCGTAGCAATCGAACGTTCGAATGCGAATGTTTCGAGCATTCGAATTCGAACACATTCGAAAATCGCGTTTTTTCGAGCATTCGAATTCGAATACTTTCGAAAATCGCGTTTTTTCGAACGTTCAAATACGAATATTCGAATTCGAATAGAATTATTCGAATTCGAATGCTCGAATATTCATTCGGGCTCAACTATAGAAGCCAATATGCACTCTTATGTGAAGCCGGACGCGCACGTCGCGCTGAAGCCCGCCGCGTCCGTCGCGTACGCTGCGTTCGTTGCGTCGGCTGCGCTGAAGCTTGCCACGTCCGCCGCGCTCAAGCCAGCCGCGCTCGCCGCGATAAGTCCGCAGCGTCAGCTGCGCCCGCCGCGTCTGCCGCGCTAAGTCCGCCGCGTTAGCTGCGCCCCCCATTTTCGCCGCACTAAGTCCGCCGCGTACGCTGTGCCCACCGCTTCCGAGGATGTTTACTGCTAACGACGCATGAACTGTCGACGATGGCATGTTGATCCCATCTAATGTGTTTATGAACCGACTGCCAAAGGGATGCAAAGCAGAGAACATTGTGCGTTTGCTCTCGGTACGGGTTCATTCACCTTCACCCTCCATTTTCACTTCATTTTTGCATCCGTTCCTTACTGCATTTTCGTCTGCATTACTGTATTTTCACACTGCCGCTGACCTTTTCCTCACCCATTTTCCTTTCTATGCACATGCTATCATGAAGACCTGCGGAAGCGTTATACAAACATCGTCCAACGTTGAGCTACGTTCCTAGCGTAGCCCGCCATACCCAAAGCGGCAAGCCTGGCGTGGCCCGCACGTCCAGCGTACGGCGCCGGCGATGCCGCCGACGGACGCTGGCTGAGGAATCATCCCTAGCTATGTTTGGATTACGTTCTTAGCGTGGCCCGCCATACCCGAAGCCCGCAAGCCTGGCGTGGCCCGCACGTCCAGCGTACGGCGCCGGCGATGCCGGCGACGGGCGCTGGCTATGGAAGCATCCCAAACTACGTTTGGGCTACGTTCCTAGCGTGGCCCGCCATACCCGAAGCCGGCGAAGCCGGCGACGGACGCTGGCTGAGGAAGCATCCGTAGCTAGGTTTCGGCTACGTTCCTAGCGTGGTCCGCCACACCCGAAGCCGGCTAGCCTAGCGTGGCCCGCATGTTCAGCGTATGGCGCCGGCGACGGACGCTGGTCATACTATACTTCGATCGCTTTCCCTGATACGGAAATCAGAGAGAGCCGACATATTTGTATGCATCAGCCACTAGTCATCAACATTTGGTCTGAAATCCGTCCGTTGTTAGCAAGGGATAATACGGCTAGAAACAACATGAGCCGATCTTTACAATGGTACATAACATCTTTCAACCCCACGGTTATTGCTAAGCAGGACTTTCGCTGCTGTCTCTTTGTGACCCGCTGAGCAGTGCTACTGGTGGATAGCTCCCAGCCGAATGCAATTTCCGCTTCATCAACTGGTGACCAACTTACGCGGATCCCTTGGGAAACAGTCGCTGCAGAATCCTCTCCTGTTTAGATCTGCCGTAAATGGTGCATGCCAACCTAAGTCAGCGGACAGCCGGTTTGATGGAGAACTTGCACACTCTCTAGAACGCTGCCTCTCACTTAGTACAGGTGCAGCGAATATTGAATTTACCGCAAGCAATTACTGGGAGGGTAAGAACGACGGCCTTAAAAAAACCTTGAACAAAAAGAAAAGGAAGAAGCGACGGTATAAGTGGAGCCGATTATAGTTCGAGCTAAGAATCTTCCTACCAACATTTTCGAAACGAAAGGAAACATTTCCATAGAAATTCATAACGCCATTCGCAGTACCAGTACCGCACTTCCGCTGGCAAATACATGTTCTCCGACACCTACCTTTGCTAAATGATAGCCCGTCTCCATCTTATCTCCTGAGTAATCGATGCCTAGGGAAGAAAATCAATCCACTATTATAAGAGCTACTCTCTCGCATGAGAACATTGAGCATCATTTAATTCTCTCGTACGATAACGCGACTCAAATAGCACCCATTCGAGAAAATGGTTATTTTAACTGACTTTCACACAATTACCTGAACAAATTATGTCAATACTCTACCTCTTCCGATTATAGCAAGTGATAGCAAGAAATACCTATGAAACTCGCCCATCAGAGCTAATCAGCAATGTATAATAGACCAAATCTTCGTGATGCAGAAATCATCGATAAAAGAAAAATATTGTGAATATATCACTGATGAAGCTGACGTAACCTTCTACTGCAATAAAACTTTACCTGTGACGCAAGAAGGCACCTAACAATAACTACCGTTTGAATTGCCCTAATTAAACCGAAACGAGATGAATCTTATCGTTAGATGATGCAGTACTGGAAGAACTACAGCTGTCTTGCGTAGTCCAACACTCAACGACCAGCTCAAGGTGAGCAAAATGTCAGCTAGCAGACGCAAGGGGAGTGAATTAAGATGGAATATCCAGATGCGAATCCTTACTTAATCACGCCTTTACCAGAAGGACACTGTGTAAAAGAATAAAATCGGAAAAGTTATAGCCGAAAAGGCCTGCAAGAGAACCACCCGAAGATCTCTGACGACTAACTCAAGATTTTCACCATATCTGCTACCACTTGCGTATAACAAGCGAATGCCTGAGTGGATTACTTGATGGGTGGTCCCCGCTTGGCTGTATATAATTGCCCGGGTAGAAGCCAAGGTAGACACTAGAATTAGTCAATTTCCCATTCCTTCACGGACCTTCCCACTATACTTGTGCTCGAATAATCGAATTCGAATAATTATTCGAATAATTTATTCGAATTCGATTTTCGATTATTTGATTATTCGTGTTTCGCAAATTCGAATAATTATTCGAATTCGATTATTCGAGTTTCGCAATTTCGAATAATTATTCGAATTCGATTATTCGAGTTTCGCAAATTCGAATAATTATTCGACTTCGATTATTCGAGGTTCGCAAATTCGAATAATTATTCGAATTCGATTATTCGAGGGTCGAAAATTCGAATAATCATTCGAATTCGATTATTCAGGGTTCAAAAATTCGAATAATATTCGAATTTCGAATACTTGCTTGTTTCGAATGTGACATAATGATGATCTTTGTAAGCGACGTTCATTCCGGTGACGACTGTTTTCGATAGCACACCGTCGAGGATCTCGCCGTTACGAAAACGAGTACTAGTGTATTTAGTGTACCGCACTAGATCTTGTTCAGAATAGGTCTACTAGGGGTAATCTGCCATGGGAAGAACGAATATCATAGTCGTTTTTTGCGGAAATGCTTTATAAGCCAATTATCATAAGTTCAAATAGCCCTAGGCCTTGCGAAATAGCGCGCGCTGGTAGGAGACGCAGAAACCGCCCCGTACACTAGTGCCCGAAAACGCATTCAAATATTTATTTATTTATTTATTTTTATACGCGGGTATAAGCATAGGGGGTATATATATATATATATATATATATATATATATATATATTTATATTTATATATATATAAGTTAGGGGGTATATATATATATATATATATATATATATATATATATATATATATATATATAAGTTCATATATGATTACAACACAAGACAACAGGCGACTAAATAAGTGACTTGTGGCTTGCACAATGACGCAATACCTCAAAAACAAAATCAAACTACAAAGTTTTCTGGTGATACCCGTCAACCAGTCTTTCAAATTGCCTTTGGGTGTTTGGTATATTGTTTTCCTTTAAAGGCTTCAAAAATTCAACCCCTGCTCCATATGTGAAAAATGCGGATCTTACCTTGCTTTTGCTCTGGGAAGTTGAATTTTCCATTGAGCACCTCTTGTAGGAGGAGAGGAGACCGAATAAAACTAGAGGGCACCATACCATTTATCAACTTGTAAATCATGACTAGATCATATTTTTTCTATTATACGATACGCAAGAGCACGTTAGTTAAGGACCATCTTCCTGGGCAATGTCAAAGGTGCCGTGGTATGCTGTTGTAATTGTAATATATCCGTGAACTCCTTCCAAAATTTCCCAGTGAAGCTGATCCGCACTAATTCAATTCTAGCTACTTCTCTTTTGCATTAAGATTAAACACAGTGGTACCGTAGTGTAGGTGTAGTACAAGTTCTAGCTCAGTGCAAGTACATAGTACAAGTGCTCAGTCACGCACTTGCTGTTGATGTTGCAGTATCACTAAGCCGAGAACAATCAATTCAAGCTGCTTGCTATACCAACTCAGCCTTCTTCACTCCCTAGCAGTACAGATGGCAATATTTGAGAACCCTATTGTGCTAACCTTACTGGGTGCGTGTAGCGCAGCCGGAGGAGGTGCCGGCTGTCGCGTGCACCCGATACCAAGTTCCTGGTTTGGATTTCCCGCCCAGGCCAACCAAGCCTTCCATCTTTCCGGGGTCAGTGAACTGGTACCAGACTTATCTGGGAAGGAGAGAGCGCAGACTTGTTCATCGGCTGGCCACGACAAGTCATGTATGGCCAGATACGCATTCAAATCGCCTCCACGATATCCCGTAGAAGTAGAATGCTTGGCGCATCCCAAAGGAGATTGAGTACCGCCGTCCTTTATCCTTATCCTTTATTGTGTTCCAACCTTGATCAGGTGAGTAGTTTTATGAAGCCAGTATGAAGCCAACCAGCCCTCCCCCCCCACCACTACGCTTAATATCGGCATCTCTAGAAGGTTCAGTGATGTCGAATCTTCTTCTGACCAGTGCCTTCGTTCCCAAGGTCATTTGACGACCCACTTGATGCCCCAAAGCACGGTCCTCCACCTCACTCTAGCCCCAAATTGACTGCAGGCAGCTCCACTCTCTATCCTCGAACAGTGGACCTCGGGCAAAAATTGAAATTCTCTATAGGTATTGAGCTTCTGATCGATTTTGATCCAACGACAAAATGCCTTTTTGTCGGAACCGATCGTTCCCAGCGCTTCTATTAGGTTGGTGCAAAAGTGATGTAGGTTTTTTGTTTTCCTTGTTTCAACACTATTTTTAACAACAAACTAAGACCATTTCATAAGGTATTATACATTGTTGGAAAGGTTATTACATGCGCTTTCTAAGTACGTATTAGGCTGTCCGGAAAGCTCTCAGCGTTTTGAGTGAACTACCATAACTTTCTAAAATCTTATCGGGTTTAGTCGAATCAGCACACTGTTACCAACAGGCCAACAGTCGACTTATTCCATCAGCGAAAAAATTATGTGGTGAGATTGAGATTTTTATGATGAGATTCGACAAAATCCATGAAAGCTGTTTTGGCTTGGTCCTGATTGGTGAAGGTTTTACAGCGAGAAAGTTCTGAAAGTGTTTGAAAGGGTGGTAGTCGGTTGGTGAGAGGTCTGGAGAATATGGCGGGTGAGGCAAAACTTCAACCCTTAATTCTTTCAATTTTCGAGTAGCGATTTGTGAAACGTGTGGGCGGGCGTTATCGTGCCAAAGAATCGGGCCTCTTCTGTTGACCAATGCTGGCTGAAGTTAACGCAGTTTTCGGTACATTTCGTCGATTTCCTTCCAGTTGGTGTCTGCCGTGATCGCTTGGCCTATTGCCAAAAAGTTGTAATGGATCACACTAGCCGCCGACCACCACACAATCACCATCACCTTTCTTTGTTGGAGGCTCCCTTTGGAAAATGTCTATGGGATACATCGGAGTCCAACCACTGCCCGGAACGTTTCCTGTTATCATAAAGAAGCCACTTTTCATCACCAGTGATGATTCGATCCCGAAACGGGTCAGTTTTGTTGCGTAAAAGTAGAGAAGAACAAACCTCGAAACGTGACTATTTTTGCCGCTCACTCAACTCGTGGGGCATCCACTTTTCGAGCTTTTTCACCTTTCCAAGGCGTTTCAAAGCATCTTCGAGGCTGAAATCTCCGGTCCAAGATTTACTGAACCACTGGCATACAGTGCTTTCTCCAGAAGTATTAGGCCCCCACACTTGGTTGATTTGTCGGGCTGTCTCGGCTGCGGATTGTCCCAATTTGAAGTTAAAATTAAATATCCTTCGGAATTACTCATTTGACATCCTTCGAAAAGCCCTTCAAGAACAAAATTGTAATAAAACGTTGAAACATAAGTGATAAAGGAGGGGAGTTCGTGATTCTCCCACAACATCTTGATAGGAGTATCACAAGACATCATCTCCAGGACACTAGCGTCTATAGTCGCTCTACACCTGAGGAGTTCACTAAACAATGCCGCTCTCTTAATCGAAAGTGGAGTGACATTGCCAAAACAGCGGAGCTGCCTAGAAGCCTTATAACGCGCCTAAGGTGTGAACATCCTGTCTGCCCAGTTCTCTACGTTCTTATCAAGACCCACAAGCTACCGCAAGGAGCTGATCCCATCGACCCCACGCAGTATAAGGTCCGTCCTATCATTAGTAGCATCGGTGGGCCTGCAGATCGTATTTCGTGGCTGTTGAACTTGGTTCTTACGCAGTTACTGAAATTCGTACCTGCCCACCTTCCCAGTACTCGTGCATTCTTGGGTAAACTCCGAAACACACACTTAGAGGGTAGCTCTGTGATGGAGTCATTTGATGTCACTTCGCTGTACACAAATGTCTCCAATGACGATGCTATGCAGGCTGTACACGAAATTATTGTGGAACACCAGGATCATATTGCGTTTTTCGGGCTAAGTATTGCTCAAGTAATGACGCTTATAAATCAGTGTCTTCAATGCAATATCTTCAAGTGGTCCAACGAGTACTACAGGCAAGTCAGAGGGCTAGCCATGGGTCAGCGTCTGGCTCCTGTGCTGGCCATAGCATTTATGTCCAAAATAGAGAGACCCGTGCTGGAGCGCAGACCCTTACTGTACTGTCGGTATATAGACGACTGCTTCATCGTGTGCCCCACGCAAAACGAAATGGACACCTGTTTCGATTTGCTCAATCAACAAGCGGAGCACATTAAACTAACAAGGGAGAAACCGACAGATCAGTGGTTGCCGTTCCTCAACGCAGAAGTTCGTCTCTCTCAGAGCACCTTCCAAACCAGGTGGTATCGGAAGCCCAGTAACAAGAACATCATCGTGCACTTCCGTTCAGCGCATCCACGCTATACTAAAAGGGCTACTGTTCGGAGCATGTTCCGTACTGCTGCTTTGGTGTCTTCCAACGACGACTTGAAGTCCTCGTCAATGGCATTGGCATCCCACATTGCGTTATCAAATGGATATGTGGCGGAAAACATGCCTAGAAGAGGTCGTCGACCACCAGCAGCATCAATACACTCTGCTCAAGAAGAACGTAACAAAGTTCCCTTCTCGGTACCCTTTATCACGGATGCACTAAGCATTCAAGTACGGGACTGTGTTCACAGGGCGGAATTAGATGACCTTGTAAGGGTTATTGACATTCCCCCGGCTAACCTCAAGGCTCGACTTGTTAGGAACCGTCTCTATGATAACACCTGCACAACGCCGTCCTGCATGGTCTGCCCATACGGTAAGGAAGGTGATTGCAGAGTGTTTGGTACAGTGTATCTCATTACCTGCACCGAATGCAGGGATGAATACATCGGCGAGACGGGCAGACCTCTTTGGGTCAGGGTGAAAGAGCACGCTGATGGGTTGAATAAGTGCAGGGTCTCTACTCCATTGGGGGAGCACAGACTCCGAGTCCATAATGGCACGACGATTGGGGTGGAGGTAACGATCTTAGCACGCGAATCCGATATTGCCGCGCGGAAGACCCTGGAGGCGTTGTGGATAGCGTTCAAGAACCCCACAATCAACAGGAAAGATGAGCGGGTGGCCGTTATTCAGGAGCTGGCTCCATTTGCCGACCTCTGTGGGCTTCACCCAAGAGGGCGCCAATCAGAAAGTCGCTGAGGATGGGAATCGAAGGGAGGGTCTCATTCATCCACGTCTTTCTCCATCCGAGGGTGACTTAGCAGTCTCTCTGCTGTCTTATAAGGTCAGTCGGGTTGCCTTACTCCTCTTTTCGTCTCTTTCCATCACTTGCTCCTGAAGCTCCTGTAACTTGAAATGATCCTTGGGCGGGTAATTTTTCCAACTCCTTTTGTCTTCTCCAGGCTCTGAAGAAGGCGGTTACGCCGAAACGTAAGCCGAATAAAGGAGTATACCAATCTTGGCTGAACAGCTTTACATGAGATTCTACAACACAAATAAAGAACAGCATGCCAAGATTCAACGACAGTCGAACATGGAACATTCTACGTGACGTACCAGCAACTTATTCTCGACTGGTGATGGAGGCCTTGTCTCTAAGACAAAAGATTGTCTTAGCCAGGCAAAGCACTCACTTTCTGAAGCGGTGCCTGCAGCACAGTGTAATTCCTCGTTTCATCCACGGAAAGCGATTGCACGAGGTATGCGGCCGCACGGAGGAAGACAGGCAGATTAAGAAGATCGAGCTTCGTATTTTGTGCATGGCTATCAGAAGCAAGCAAAATCATCTTTATAGCTTGCTTAACAAATGCAGGTCGAAAGAGATGTTTTGCGAACGTTTTCTGCCTACCGCTCTTTGGAATAGGATCGTGGGTGAGTCAAGGGGGGTTTGTGATCTTATTCGCTCTAGAATTAAAGTAAAGTTGCAGCGAAAGTTTCAGGAGTTGGTGAGTGGAATAAGCAATCGTGGACGCAGCAACCCTTCTGCCCATACCAACAATTATCCCCCCGGTCATGGAGAAATTCTGGATGTAGAGCGCTCCGAGAGGGTAACTGTCTTAGGCGATGTCTCTCTATCGCGCGAGGCACTTGCAGCACTGGAAATGGGCCCCAGTTTCTCTCCTTCTCAGTGTCTGTCGCATGGGGTAGCACGCAAATTTGTCGGCAGCCTACAGAGGCTACGGGATCAACTGCGCTGCAGGGTAAATATCGAAGCGCAAGGCAACCAGCCAGGTACCGGAAGCATCGCGGCGATTCCACCTCCTCCTTTTCCCAGTTCCTTCCTTCGTGCGCAGGAGCCTAACTGGGTGATCGATCGGAAATTTCGCGTTTTAGCTGCGTCCCTGCTTACGGTTCTGCAGAGAAACATGACCATGCGGACACCTCTAAATTTAACAAATGACCAGCGCAGGGGCTTGAGGGAAATCAGAGATCTCACGGCGTCAGGAGCTATTAAGGTGGGCGTAAGTGATAAAGGAGGGGAGTTCGTGATTCTCCCACAACATCTTGATAGGAGTATCACAAGACATCATCTCCAGGACACTAGCGTCTATAGTCGCTCTACACCTGAGGAGTTCACTAAACAATGCCGCTCTCTTAATCGAAAGTGGAGTGACATTGCCAAAACAGCGGAGCTGCCTAGAAGCCTTATAACGCGCCTAAGGTGTGAACATCCTGTCTGCCCAGTTCTCTACGTTCTTATCAAGACCCACAAGCTACCGCAAGGAGCTGATCCCATCGACCCCACGCAGTATAAGGTCCGTCCTATCATTAGTAGCATCGGTGGGCCTGCAGATCGTATTTCGTGGCTGTTGAACTTGGTTCTTACGCAGTTACTGAAATTCGTACCTGCCCACCTTCCCAGTACTCGTGCATTCTTGGGTAAACTCCGAAACACACACTTAGAGGGTAGCTCTGTGATGGAGTCATTTGATGTCACTTCGCTGTACACAAATGTCTCCAATGACGATGCTATGCAGGCTGTACACGAAATTATTGTGGAACACCAGGATCATATTGCGTTTTTCGGGCTAAGTATTGCTCAAGTAATGACGCTTATAAATGAGTGTCTTCAATGCAATATCTTCAAGTGGTCCAACGAGTACTACAGGCAAGTCAGAGGGCTAGCCATGGGTCAGCGTCTGGCTCCTGTGCTGGCCATAGCATTTATGTCCAAAATAGAGAGACCCGTGCTGGAGCGCAGACCCTTACTGTACTGTCGGTATATAGACGACTGCTTCATCGTGTGCCCCACGCAAAACGAAATGGACACCTGTTTCGATTTGCTCAATCAACAAGCGGAGCACATTAAACTAACAAGGGAGAAACCGACAGATCAGTGGTTGCCGTTCCTCAACGCAGAAGTTCGTCTCTCTCAGAGCACCTTCCAAACCAGGTGGTATCGGAAGCCCAGTAACAAGAACATCATCGTGCACTTCCGTTCAGCGCATCCACGCTATACTAAAAGGGCTACTGTTCGGAGCATGTTCCGTACTGCTGCTTTGGTGTCTTCCAACGACGACTTGAAGTCCTCGTCAATGGCATTGGCATCCCACATTGCGTTATCAAATGGATATGTGGCGGAAAACATGCCTAGAAGAGGTCGTCGACCACCAGCAGCATCAATACACTCTGCTCAAGAAGAACGTAACAAAGTTCCCTTCTCGGTACCCTTTATCACGGATGCACTAAGCATTCAAGTACGGGACTGTGTTCACAGGGCGGAATTAGATGACCTTGTAAGGGTTATTGACATTCCCCCGGCTAACCTCAAGGCTCGACTTGTTAGGAACCGTCTCTATGATAACACCTGCACAACGCCGTCCTGCATGGTCTGCCCATACGGTAAGGAAGGTGATTGCAGAGTGTTTGGTACAGTGTATCTCATTACCTGCACCGAATGCAGGGATGAATACATCGGCGAGACGGGCAGACCTCTTTGGGTCAGGGTGAAAGAGCACGCTGATGGGTTGAATAAGTGCAGGGTCTCTACTCCATTGGGGGAGCACAGACTCCGAGTCCATAATGGCACGACGATTGGGGTGGAGGTAACGATCTTAGCACGCGAATCCGATATTGCCGCGCGGAAGACCCTGGAGGCGTTGTGGATAGCGTTCAAGAACCCCACAATCAACAGGAAAGATGAGCGGGTGGCCGTTATTCAGGAGCTGGCTCCATTTGCCGACCTCTGTGGGCTTCACCCAAGAGGGCGCCAATCAGAAAGTCGCTGAGGATGGGAATCGAAGGGAGGGTCTCATTCATCCACGTCTTTCTCCATCCGAGGGTGACTTAGCAGTCTCTCTGCTGTCTTATAAGGTCAGTCGGGTTGCCTTACTCCTCTTTTCGTCTCTTTCCATCACTTGCTCCTGAAGCTCCTGTAACTTGAAATGATCCTTGGGCGGGTAATTTTTCCAACTCCTTTTGTCTTCTCCAGGCTCTGAAGAAGGCGGTTACGCCGAAACGTAAGCCGAATAAAGGAGTATACCAATCTTGGCTGAACAGCTTTACATGAGATTCTACAACACAAATAAAGAACAGCATGCCAAGATTCAACGACAGTCGAACATGGAACATTCTACGTTGAAACATAATTTATTTAGCCAGATAAAGCAAAAAATTCTGTACAGAAAGTAGCATTAATACGCAATGCAAGTTGAATTTTTACTTAATAATAGACTATGAAGAACAAACAGTAACAAGAACAAACAGTAGTAACACAAAACGCTAAGAACTTTCCGAACAACATAATATATGGAACTTGATTTAAGTCGGTTGTTTAAAAATAATTTGGTTTTTATTTTTAGATGTCCAAACGCGATTTTCGTAAAATTTTCCGGCTTTAGCTGATGTCGGGGAACTTCTTTTTGATTCAGCGACTAGGCAAACGTGTTATCATAAAGTATTCATCTCTCATCGGAAGTCACAATCCGTTCGAGAAACGGATCGTTGGCATTGGGCAAAAGATGGGCCGACGATATCTCAAGACGACGATTTTTCTGACTTTCTGTCAATTTAGTTTCTTGATCTTCCCAGTTTGCTTCAAATGGCGAACAACCGTAGTGTGATCGACGTCGAGATTCTCGGCAATATCTCGCGTGGTTTGCGCGGATCAGCTTCGACTGACGCCTTCTATGGATCATTATCAACGGCTCTCATGTGGTTCGTCTTCGAGGCTGGTGTTGCCGGCACGAAACTTTTGGAACCATGTCGTACTGTGCATTCGTTGATCCTTCCCTGGTCCCATACTTCGTTTATATTTTGAGCGGTCTGAACGGAAGTCCGGCCCTGTTTCAACTCGCAGAAGTAAATTTGACGAAAATCGCGTTTAGACATCTGAAAATAAAAACCAAAATATCTTTTTAAATAAGCGATTTGAGTTAAATTCCATATACATACATAGAAATCGCATATAATGAGCTTTCCAACAATGTATAACACCTTATGAAAAGTCTTATGGTTAGTTTATTCAAAAATAGTGTTAAAACCAATAAGACAGAAACCTGCATTTCTTTTGCACCAATCTAACAATGCTAAGTTGAACAGAAAATTTTTCCACACGGGACCGCTACGGCAGGGACGGGCTGCCTAACTGTCATTGACATACAAACAAAGAAACTTCACTTTCAAGCTACAATCAACAATAACGATCGATATTGACCTCTCGATCAAAACCTTTCACTCGCTATAAAGCACACGTTTTTTGCATTCTTCCGTCATTACTCAAGAAGGTTGTTGCATCATTAGCTATACTTACCAGTTGGTTAGTACATTTTTGATTCCATTCGTGTAAAGAATATAATTTGTCTACAACACCTCTTCATCTTGAAACAGCTTGGCTGTTCGAAAATAAAAAGGGCCCATGCACTGTACTACCGAGGTCGAAAAAATAGTTATTCACACTTCGCTACGAATTGGTTTGCTCATCACGAATCTGACATCGGTTTCTGAATTTCCGGTTTCTTATGGCAGGTTAACTCTTTCACGACACGCGTATTTTTCCCGCGCGCCGAGTGAATACGGTTTTTGGTTTGCTTAATGGGGAAATCAAAAATGCTCACCTTTCCACTTACAAGGAGCTCGAAGAACGTAAATGACATTTGTTGCCATGCTTTTGTTCAAAAATGCGTTGGAAATGGCGACAAAAGCTCTCACTGACGATAAATCGCAAGACGCAATAACAATGGTGTGTGCGGGAATCGAACCCATTACCACTCTCTGTGAAGCGAGAACACTTCCGCTGCGCCGCCGCCTAAGGTGGCCAGGCCGCTAACGACAATGCTGATTGCGCAACACTGCGTCCACGCTGCACCAACGCACGCGGCACACATTCCGCAGACTTTGGGCAGCTAGTGCTTGCTTATGAAATCCGTTTCTCAAATTTGGTATAAATATTTGTAATCAGCGTTTCGATCTCCTTCACAAGACGTAGGTATGTCCGAAATTCCATGGGAAGCTGAAGGCATTCCGCAGTTATTGGTTCCTCCTTTACGGGTCTCCCTTACTCTTCCAAATTGCCAAGCACGTTGGACGACGTCTTCGGCACGTCAGCTGAACTCCGACCAACTTTGGACGACGTTTTCGGCATGTCTGTTGAACACTCACCCACGTTGGACGACGTCTTAGTTAAAGGAAAAATCTCACTGTCCTTATTATGTGTGAAGTTTATTCGATTATTCGATTTATTCGGATATTCGATTATTCGTTCGTTCGAATAACTGAAAAATTGGGTTATTCGATTATTCGGAAATTCGAATAAGCGAAAAATGGGGTTATTCGATTATTCGGAAATTCGAATAAGCGAAAAATGGGGTTATTCGATTATTCGGAAATTCGAATAAGCGAAAAATGGGGTTATACGATTATTCGGAAATTCGAATAACTGAAAAATTGGGGTTATTCGATTATTCGTTCATTCGAATTTTCGAAAAATGGGGTTATTCGATTATTCGGAAATTCGAATAACCGAAAAAATGTGGTTATTCGATTATTCGTTCATTCGAAAATTTTTGGAAAAGCACAAGTATACTTCCCACATTTGACTACCTAAGGTGGTTGAAAGAGAATCAAGCACCGCTAGCAAACTATAGTGATCCGGTTACCGACTATGGCCCTCACAACACAAAAGACCTGACAGTGCGAGTTTTAGTTCCACCAGTAGCCAATTTTTCGCTTATAACTTGGTGACCTTGATGTATACAAATGAGCCAGCACATCAACCATTTAGAAGTAAAATATCAGTAACAATTTCACAGCCACATGTCGCACACTATTTGTGCTGCGGAAAACCGATTTCCTGCGTGGATTTCGTGAGCCTCGTTAACTTTTGAGAAGGATGAGAGCGAGGTGATGCGAGTCAGATGTCAGCCATCTATTTGAGAAATCTATTTCTAGGAACAACTGGAAATGGACAGCAAGAAAAGATGGAATCTGCGCATTCTATTATGGACTGGAACAGAAATAGTCCTGCTCGCGACAAAAGTGATCTAGCCCGGCTTTCTGGAGAATGTGATGTACTTAGTTCATTACTGAGCCAGTTGTCGAGAATGCAGTCAAATAATGCAAATATTCCACAAAGACAGTCAAATTTTCAATGGAAAATACGGCTATAGGCCAACTTATGAAGCGTGGTTTCGCAAGATAATAATAGTAAGAATAACCGAAAAAAATTACCGACTATACACAGTATCGCGAGAGAACCTCGCCATAGTTGCCGAAAGTGAAGAAACCGGGAGATGGCACCAAAAGTCTTCTCCCATTTTTGTGAGAAACAGAGAGCTTCACTGCTTTCATACAAATAAGAATGCACGCTTACGCATTCTGTTTATGTACAAGGTCATACCAAGTCCAAAAAAAATTAGATACAGCGATAAAAGTTTCCGGAATAAGACAGAAAATCGCAGCAAACAAGGACTGACGACTGTACCAGAAATTAGATCCAAATAAATTTTTAATCTGAAAGTACCTTGAAAACGAAGCTGCGGCTGATGCCCTGCACATTCAGCTCATGCAGTTGTACCATCCGGCCGAAAGTGATAATTCCAACTAAAGCATCCGCAGGAAGAAGCGAGAGTGCAGTCTGGAACCGATGGGTTTAGAAAAAAATGAACGAACGCGATAACATATTCACAAGTAACAGCTAGAACACTTCTCGTTTGAACATCTACACTTCAATCTGTTCATCATTAGAGCTGCTTTAAGAGAATTTCTTTAATGGGTGTTAAAATCTGCTCATACAGCTCAAAAAATGCCAAAGTAATCAGCGTCTGGTTAGCACTGACGAAGCTGTTCGTTAAACTTCGGCTTATGATGAACCGTATAAGCTAACTGGAGGTATCTAACGTCCGAGTTGTTCGCTCCTTACAAACGTTCTCAGTCAAGTAGCAACCTTCCCGCCCAGTACAACCAAAAAAAATGAAAGTGGTAATTTCGTAGAAGTGTTTTAGAAAAAACTAATATCTCTGAAGCATCAGATGTCGTGCACTACCCCCGAGGAAATTCTACGAGAGATGACGAGCGGGCATAATTGGAAGATTGTGTTGAACGACAGTGTCTTGCTTTCTAACTTGACAGAAGCAAGGTGTTATAAGTGCGCGGCTTTTCCATACCTCCACTTGAACACAGCACTGCGTGAAGAACTCTGAAAAACTTTCCACATATACCCACCAGTTCCAGGCGAACTGCAAGCTGTCGATGCTTTAAAGCATTCTTGCAAAAGGGGAATACTTTTCCTCTGGGCCTAGAAACATGTCGCAAACCGTTTTCTAAAGGGAACTTGTTTAGAGAATGAAAACTGTTTGAAATCCGGTGCTTCATCTAATCCCAGGCAGTAGTAATTCCTACCAGCCAATGTCTACATGCTCATGAATGGAAAAAACTGCGTCTAAAAACGAATAAGCCACTGAGCAAAAAACGCCTTATATGAGTCTTTCCTAGATCTGGATATGATTCCCGTTGGAGACCTACACTTTTAACTACAACATAGGAGGAACATGAACTGCAGCTTCTATTCTTCGCAATACCATACAGCAAACATTCGATTGTAATATCACTTGAAGCGCAAAAGAAGGCCCAGCCTTTAGAAGTGCATTCGGCACGTAACGGGAATCATATCCAGCATGCTCAAGGAATTCGAGGATGTGGCCCTTTTGTCACATCCGCGTTAAAATTGGCAATACCCTTAAATTCCTATCCTTGCGTAGTTCTGCACAGAACCGAACGTAAACACCCCTTCTATACATAGGAGCAGAATTTTCGATAATAGAGCGGATTTTCTATGAACTGTTGTGTAAAATTTTTGCCCTATGCGGTTTAGAAGTTTATAGTCGCACAATTACAACTCCAGCCCTTAAAAGTTCTAATAAGCAAGCTTCATACGACAGCACACGAGAGCAACGACGTGCCACGACGAATCAAGAGAGCAAAGTTGAAAAAAGAGTTACAAGATTCGCCGACTTTTAATGTCGGAGACTCTGTCGCTTGGACCAAGTCGTCGAAAATTAGATGAGCCAGTCTCGACCGGGGCTACTTCACATGTTGATCGGAATTGTTCGCGAATGCCCTGCAGGGAATATTTGACGGTCGAGCGAAGAGCTCCGACAGAGCCATTTTAGCACGCAGAACATGAACGGAAACGTTGCTAGTAGGCGCTCGAGCAAGTCGAGCCAATGGGGCGACAGATGAGATGAGATGAACTTCATGGAGCTGTATAAAGCAGTCCACGAAAGCAGTTTTGCATGCATCCCTATTGAATTTTGGATTAGGTGCGCCTAGAGTCATCGAACGGATGCCGGATTTAAAATCAAGGACAAAACGCCTAGCGAATATCTTCAAAATACATAGAGAACGTTCCACTAAATCGTTGAAAAGTGGAATCGTACTAAGCCTCACTTCACGATTACTCAACGCCTGAGGTTCGTGCAGTGAACAGCAAGAGCTTATGAGTAACGTTTACGGCAGCGAAAGCTGTCCTGCGCTTAAAAATGTATAACGAGTTTGAAGTTGGCGAACCATGGACAAGCAATGCGGGATATGGAAAAAGAAAGCTCGCAAAAAAATAAAGAGAATAAAGTCTGACATGGTTTAAGTACTGATGGATAGCAAAGCAGAAGCCTTTGAAGGCTCCCATAAGAGCAGTTCGATTCACAGCGTACACACCTGCAAGCTTTCTTTCAGAGCTTTCAGCTCCTCCGAAGTTAGACAGGTGTCGACAACGAACATGAAAATCGGCGGCATAGTGGTCGCTTTCTGAAACTCGTCTTCTCTCGTTACATCATTGTTTATTGATGCGTGCTAGCAGGCGCGAAGCATTTAAAAAACAGAAGGACGAAGTCTTCGAAACTGCCAAGTCTCCTTTTGGACCAGAAGTCCAGTGATTGAGAGATAAAGATGAGAAGAAAACTTCATCATACCTTGAGAGTGTATTCGATTGTAGTGAACTGAGGATATAACTCCGGTGGGCGATTGTCTTCAGCGATGGCGGCGTAATGGGCAGGGAAGGGGTTCCTTTGGTTGCAGAACGGACACACCCATGCTTTGGCCCGGAAGTCTACGAAGCTGGAAAATGATCAAACGAACTATTGCAACACCATTCCTACACAAACAGTCGCCATCCTTGAATGGCCACTGAAAATAGTAAGCCTTATGGTAACCCGAACTCACCAAAGCGGGTTGAGGATTGCCTTGCAGTTTGCCTTCTGACACAGAACCGGATCGTACTCCAGCGGCGGTTGTTGGGGTTGATCAGCGGGCCTTTCCTAGAAACACAGACGAGCATTTTTGAAGACATTAACAATTGCTATGAACAAGGCTACACAAGAATACTGTAGAAACCGCAACTATATCAGATTTTGTAATTATCAGATACCTAAGCAGCTCATAACGCAACGTGATAACAGTTCCCTTTACACTCCTAGAAGCTCAGTTTTAATGTCGAAACGTCGTGACAGCTAGAAACTTACGTAAAAAAGCTTCAAAACAAGTTAATAAAACACTCCTGAACACTATGTAATTCCTTTTCAGGGCTTTTGTTCTTCTGCGCTTTTCTATTTGTTTAGGTCAACGTGGAAGGATGAACTATCGATAACAGCTAGCAGCTAGAGCACTCGCCTCTCAGCCAACTGAACAGATTGGTTCTGTTTCACAAAGACCGTGTTATGTTAAGTGTAACAATTATCGTCACAACAAAACCGCCTGTAAACGATAGGACAAGGCGGATCTGCATGTCGAGCTCACCCCACTTCAGTCACGATCTTGAAAACAAAAACCATCAGGCGGAAGAAGTAGTTTGGTCACTATTCTTAAAAGATGAGGAAAATTGTCCCCGGGATGTGATAACTGATGAGGTTTAGCTATTCAAAACTGAAACCAATCAGAACAAAGGCTCTACTGCGCAGATATCTAGATAGCACACAAATAGCTTTCAAACATACTGGTCTGATGCTCTCACACTTTCACCTACTTCAGAACCTGGAGGCAGGTAACGATGGAAATGATGCTGCCCAGGCCATGAACCCCCAAACTGCTAACTAATCACAGGTGGAATAGCTACTAGACCATAATTACAAAAAGGGCGACTAATTCTACGAGCGGTCGATTGCTACTAGATTCCTTCAGTTGTCTCTCTACACGATATAATGAACTGCAATTATTGAGATCACTCGAATTAGAAACTCTGAGGATAGATCAGCAAGCATACAGGCCCCGATGAAGTGAGGAAGTCCCTAGGTCAACCAGACTAGGTATTCTTATTTTGCTTGACCAAAACGCACTCTAATGTGTCGCTTTCTTTGTATGGACGGCACATATATGTCGCTAATTGTGCACTATTTCCTATTGAGAACGTATACTCTCCAAGGAATAGAAATTGCGCTGCTTTTTAGGCCCTTTAGATGCTTCCTGATACGCTAGAAGAGCTTTCGTCACACGGGTTCGGGTTGCGGAAACAAAGGCTCAACGATGGCTTTTTCCTAGAATTCTTATGGCTAGAAGATTTCGCCATTCTAAATCAACCCTTGTGTGAGGTTTGGTCGCAGCTAGAAACGTATTCTACCGCAGGCTACTTATCGGAAATAGCCGTCTCTAGGAAGGAGTGATCCTCCGACTCGTATTGCGCCAAAGCTTCCTGCAACAAACCTACTCGACAACTCATCATAACTCCTATTTCGAGGTTGAAAACCCAAGACTCCTTAGCGTTCGCACATGCACAGGTCCGTGGAAAAGCAAAACTTAAACGCTTAAGCAAAGCGACAAAAACACCAACCTTCAGAGGAGTGAAGAAACACGACAGCGGGACCACGAGACGTTGTGCATCCACTCTGCTGTGTGGCCACAGGTTCCATGTAAACTGCACACCGTCAACGGATTGCTGAGACGCCAAGTATTCGTCCCAAGAGGCCATGTCTGGACCTGTTGTGTAGAAAGGAAGTACATGCTCAATAATCCGTCGAAACGCTTCGAGTCATTCGAGAACGACTCGAAAACGATTGTGCCAATCCAAACAACGAACATCTCAAAGTCTAATGGCGACAGAAACCAGCGCGAAGTGGCTGCGGTGGAGTCGATAGGTAGTTTCAACGGCTGCAGTCCTAGTTCAGAGGGACTACCGACAGCTGTACCAATTGTTTCCATCTCCCCAGCACACATACTCGGAAATTGCCCGAGCGCTCTGACACCATGATCCGAGAGAGGGAGTGGTGGGGTCAGCACCTGACCGCTCTCTCTCTCTCTCCTTCTCTCTTCTCTCTCCCCTCCGTACATGAACTGCACCGTCCTGTAATATTCAACTGTGAAGACAGAAGAATGCTACTCTTCCAAAAGAGGGGGATGCTTAACTGGGGACTAGCAGAAGGGCAGAACACACAAGGTTTTATGAAATGTTGAATTTCGCTGCATTTGTGGCACTATTAAAAGGGGATTTGCAAGACTTTCAAGAGCGTCGAAGAAGTCGCGAAGAAGACGAAGAACGTCGACTCCGTGCCCACCTATTCGACTCTACCGTTCTTCCTGCCCTAACATACGCCTCAGAGTCCTGGGCTATACGAAAGAAGGATGAACACGCGATCAGCGGGAAATCGAGAGGACGATGCCTGGAGTGACAGAACTCACGCAAGTGAGAGAAGGCCTCCGGAGTCCCGAGCTTCGCCGACGTTCGAAAATCAGAGACGCTGTCGCGTGGGCCAAGTTGTCAAAATTAGGTGGGCCGGCCACGTAATGCGCTTCGCAGGCACCCGCTGGACGATAGCCTTACCGACTGGATTCCGCGGGATGTCAAGAGAACAACAGGACGCCCACCAACGCTTTGGTCGGACTTCTTCGTGAAAGCCCTGAACGACCAACATGACGCTTTCGTGTCCCTCGAGCAAGGAGGATCCATTGGAGCACTCTGGCACGCGACAGGGACGAATGGAAACGCTCCTGGCGCCGGCTCGAGCAAGTCGATGATCAGCGGGACGACAGGTGATACAGGTGTTTAGAAGGAGATCCTCTGGAGCCATCTAGTGCCTTGAACTTGCTTGAAAACAGAAAACCTCGGAACGGATTTGCGAAATCACCACTTCTTTTATTATAATGAGATTTCCTGTGGAAAATAAATGTAGCAGAACACGATTCTCATCTAAAATCTCTGCGAAGCTCGCAACACAATACGATAGCAATCACATGAGCTGTTTGACGTTTCGACGATCTCGTCGAGCGCAACTCACCGCTGCTCCACCAGCGCTGAAATACCGCCCAACTACACGACCACTGAGGAAGTGAAACATACTCGGTATACAAAAGTATACAGACCCAGAGGATCACGGTCTCTCACAGCTCATACAATGCAATGATGGGCAACAAGTCACTCGCACTCGTTCCTGTTGTTCATTGTTGGACTACGTCCATGGATCCAAAAGGCCTCAAGTGTCTTCCTGGCCCTAATTTCATTTTCGTGCAGTACAATGCATTCGAAGACAATTCCAACATCAAACCACACGATACTACTGCATGGAAAGGAGAGTAGCGCCAGGAAGACCCTTGAGGCCTTCTGGATAAATGAACGTAATCCACATTGAGCAGCAGGAACGAGAGTGACTCCATTACGCGTGACTTTTGTCCTTCATTCCATTGTATGAGTTGTAAGACACCATGATCCTCTCTATACTGTAGTAAAATTCTCACAAACAGAATTTCCACTGAAAGCGTAGTTTTTTGATGTCCCAATAACGAGGAGTAGAGGAGGAAGACTTAGATTGTATCCGCAAGTGCCAAGGCCACAGGTTAGGTCTAACTTCCTCACTTATCGGAACCTTAAGGAACTCAACCTCTTATAGGCGAATCTGAAGGTTTTCTTAACATGTCTATCTGTCAGTTTAAGCACGTTTGAACCCGAAGAGGTCCTTTGTAGATGATTTTAGTTACATATTTTCATATTTGTTGTTTGTGATGGTGTCCTATACGCGTGTGATTGATTGTAATTCACGCCAGAAATAAATAAATAAATAAATACCGAGTGTGTTCCACTTGCTCAACGGTTGCCGTGTAGCAAGGCATATTTCAGCGCTGGTGAAGCAGCGGTGAGTTGCACTCACGTTAGAATTGCTTCTTTTTAACACTCTTAGGATCTCATTGGCGCCAGCAAAGTTGGAAAAACTAAACCAGATGGCGATGCGAGTACGCGGTCTGCAGGAATTCGAACTTTAACCTGTGGTAACGATGAAAAAGTCGTAATGTCAGGCAGAGTAAATCAACATTTTAACAAAGACATGGCACAGAAGAAGCTAAAAGTTCCAGCAAAATGCCCAGCTCCTATGACAGTCGATCACGGAGAATTCACATGAGCCTTCTCTCGAAATTTCCATGTTGAGGAACAATGACCGCCCTACAACAAAGCAGCACACACTGTAGGTCCCCGAAGGAGGAAGGAACCCACATAAAATTCGTCTGACCCGATAGGACGACGGGGGCTGGCAAATATGCAAAATCAACACTTTGAACAAGGAGTAATGGAGAGGACCACGACGACGGACCACGTTGGCGAATCCGCCGTCAGCGGAGCGCGGCGGCGAGACGTCGCGCGCGGCAGCGCTTGGTCCGCAGCCATCTGGACAGCCCCAGCCCCCGGCTCCGACGGGGTTTTGCGCATAGTTATGTGATCCGAAGGGGGCCCACTTCCTGTGGACAGAGGGTGGCGAGCCGTGACACGCACGGCCAGTACTAGGCCCCAAGTCCTGCCTCCGAGCGGAGTTGACGGGACGAGATGTCCGCGACCTCGCCGCAGCATTCCTCGCGCTAAACTGCCCGCAAGCCGGGCCTGTATGTTGTATAGACGTATGAGATTATTCCGCTGTGTCTTGCTCCGCTCCGTTTATGAAGGACTGGGACATTGTTTCCGAAGGCGATTATTGGTTCTAGATTTAAGCGAGAGCGAGTCTCTGACAAGTTAGATCGGACGTCCGCGACTGAGGCGATGAGATTTCCCACCAGCCTTGACTGCCAACGCTTCAACATACCGATATCGGGCTACAAAGGTCGCAGAAAGAACTTCAGGTCGGAACACACGCTTTGGAGTGGAACGATCAAGGTGGAAGGCTGTCTGAGTTTATCATATCGACCAAGACTATCCATGGAACTCCATGGAAACTCACATTTTCTGAAGCCTCCCGCCCTACTATGGACCTGGGAATCCCCGGTGGCCAGTTCCAAACGAGATCGAGCACATCATGTTCAGCCGCAGGTATTGCCTGACCGACGTCTCCGTTATCCCCAAGTTCCACACGGGACCGGACCACCGCCTCCTTCGCGCGAGGTTCCGCTTTTCGCGTGAAGGAGAGAGGGCCGCGAATCTGAAAAAGAGTCCCAGCTGGGGCCTGAGGCCTTTCCGCTTCTCTTGCCAGCTTTTGACAGGATATCGCCATTAACAACATCGAGTAGGAGTACGACCGTTTCGTGCATCATCTCCACGGTAGTGCTGATGAAGCCGAGACCTTGAAAACCGTCAAAAGACGTCTATCTTTGGAAACTCTCGAGCTGATATGCCAGCGTGAGCGTCAGGCAGCTACCTACTGACGTCCGAGCTTGCGAGGTAATGAAGAGTAGGGATAAAGAGGGATCCCAAGCACAGCTTCAGTCCAGCTTAATAGCTCAAGTGTTGGCTGAAGCTGAAGAGGCGGTAGTGAGCATTCGCCATGTGTGCCGAAACTGCGCGAACTACAGGACAGTATGATTGCTCATCGACGTCCTGATGGAACCAAGTATCTTCAAGAATGGCGCTGGAGGAAATCCTCCACTAGAGTTACTCCGATACCACGTCAGCCTGGTCCCAAGCCGTCTTCCACAGGGTGCGGCGTCCTCTCCGTCCTCCCTTTCGAGATCAAACACGCCATATCGTCGGTAAAGAACCGCACAGCACCCGGTCTAGAACCGAACACCTGAAGAACCTCCCGCCAGTGTTCATCAACACCCTGGCGCGGCTCTTCACACGCTACCTATCGGAGTGTAAGATTCCATCTGACCAGTTGAACTGTCTTGCTGACGCCTTTATTGGCTAGCATTTCGGCAGGATCACCTTCTGCAGAGCATAGTCGTAGCCTACTGATCACTATTAGACGCACAGGATAGACCAAGTGTACAGAACAGCACCTATGGAAGGTTAGAACGCGAGCTTGCATTTAACCATTCCGGTGGCTAAACCTCTGATGGGAACATCGCCCTCAAACTCCACAAAAAGGCGTTTAACAACTCCGAGACGAGTTTAGCAAATCTATAGAAAGACAGGAATCGTCTCGGTCATAGTGTTCTATTATATTATCGGAGTTTGAGAGCAAAGCTCTAGCCAAACTTTTGGCTTTTGAACGTCGCGAGCAAGGGTGATGCACTAAAGCACTAAAGCAATGCTTGGAGTGTGTCATCTGATATAGAAAGGTGTCGTGGATGATATTGATCTGCATTACTCCTGTTGCTATAGCATCACTTGATCTAATACCTAGAACAGCTGGGACAACACCATATCTACAGGTGGGTTAACGATCTTGTCGAATTCCTACCACTTTTTCGGTTCAAGCTCTGAAAGGACGCTGTGGTTGTCTTGAAAGAGGCGAGAGGGTTTATCGACCTATGTTGGGATGAGCACAGGTGCTACTAGCAGCTGCCTCCAAGTGCGCATAAATGCACTTAAGTTCCAACGAAAAATCCTTCATCCAGCTAGCCTGTCGTGCTACAAGTATAACGGAGCTTCCTTAGCCACTACTTCGAGGTCCTATAGAGGATCCCATTGTGTACCCTGAGAGCCTATTTAGGCTGCTTGACAGTGTTTTCCGGGATCTGGAATTCGCCAAAAGTTGTTTAAAATAATATCACGGTGTCACCCGTTGATCATGAGTTGCTAGAGCGGGTGCCAACAGCGTCTCCATTCGTCACTGTCGCATGCAGAGTGTTCCAATGGATCTTCCTCTCTCGAGGGACACGATGATCGTCATATCTTTCGTCCAGGGATTTCACGAAGAAGTTTGACCAATACGTTTGTGGCGGTGCTGGTGTTGTTTTGACATCCCACTGAATCCAGTCGGTGACGACTCTCATCCAGCAGGTGTATACGAAGTGCATTACGTGGTCCACGTGATTTTCGACGTCTTGGCTAATGCTACAGGAAACAAGCTGCTTGAGGAGCTTTCAGGAGTAAGTAAGTTAAGTTGTGAGGAATACGAAGAACATCCGAATTCGAAACACCCCGGAACATCCGAGCACCTATTCGACTCCACTGTTCTTCCTGCGCCAGCACTCGCCTCATGGTCGGAGACCTGGGCCATTCGAAGGCAGAATGAACAGGCGATCAGCGTCGCGCAGCTTGGAGTCGACAAGACGATGCTTGGAGTGACACGACTCACTCAAGTGAGAGAAGACCTCCCGATTTCTGACCTTCGTCGGCGTTCGACGACGCTAGAGACGCTGTCGCACGAGTCACATATAATGTAAACTACCGTACTACTTAACCGTTTTCTACACTACAAACCATCGCAGGTCAAACCACAAGTTTAGCGGAACTGATATCAATCTAGTCTCACATGTGTACGCTTGTAGCAGTATTTTGTCTTCACCTTCTCTTCGACGAGATAGGTCTTCAAAGGTACTCGCAAGCGAGAAAGAGCTAGAGGTTTAGTCGCATGTTTATACTGAAAAGGACATCGAAAGAGTAACGAAAGGCAACCGATGTGTACAATGAGATACCCTTATTCGCGTAAGGAAACAGTGAAAGTATCATGCAATAAAGTCTATCTATCGAATATTAAAGCTCTGCAATTGTCAGGCAATCGGCCGAACAAGTTCCGATCAATACATACAATTAAGTTAATTAACAACGGGAAAAGTTGAGATGACGGGCTGGGACCTGGACCTATGGCGTGGAATTGAGCGCTGAACTCATCTCGAACACGGCCCGAGCGCGGCGGCTATCACTTGGAGCGCAGATCTCGGCTGCTGCTGCAGATCGTGTTCGAAACTCGCGTGACCAAGGAAGAATCCCCCGGCTTCGGTAAAATAACACAAAATAACTCAGAAAGAGAACCAGAGAATCATATCACGAAACTGCACCAAGCGAGATGAATGAGGACCGCTGTAAGACAAGAACTTCTTGAGCAACTACGAGGTATCCGTATCCAAAACCGGATCGTTAGAATTGGCGTTTTCCCGGCTCGTACTCGAGGCCCGGATCGAACTGTTCCAATACGTAGACCTGAAAAAGGTCAGAATTGGGATAGAATGAACAAGGTGGGCTTCAGCTTCTCCTACAATTTAATCAACATGAAGGCGTCAATGCATGAACGAAGGCGAATACTAGAAGAGCGAGAAGGTAAAAATAAATCAAGGGATAACTACCAGCGCAAGGGGAAAAGCTATGTGAACTGCAGAGGCGGCTTAATGCATATAGTTGGGTGTGCCTTTAGCAAAGCCTGATTTGAAATAAATAAATTCTTACAGGTCTATGGACTTTTTCGTTGATGGACAAAGCTAAATGCGAAAGCATCTTATGCCATTCTCAAGGCTTCTATCAGCCCTTACCTTTCGAAAGGTTCTACCAATTACTTTTCCTTGTGACTTCACAGAAAACCTTGGCTGCCATTTAAAAAATTTCCAAAATGCTGCAAATTCTAAAATTTTCAAGCTTCCGATGGTGACTTTCTTGGGTTACAAGTTGTTGAGAAGAATAGCGAATATTGGCTCTGCATATTCAGCGATTTCCTTCAAATTTAGTGTACGATCGGCTCTTAAAAACGGTCCAGAAATGGTAGCTGTTTATTAGACAAAGTTGCTTGAGCCTGTGCTCGACACAACCCGAAGAGACCATACTCCTTACATAGTCAGAGGTCCGGATCCGCAATTCGGCAGGAGGATTCGTGATCACGTATCGCTTCACGGACTCCGCGTTGTCCTGGTCGTGCAGTCGATACAGCCCAATACAGAGCTGGCCGTACTTCTTCAGAGAGGTCGTGAACATCTGTCCGTAGGTCGAGTTGTGCTGGAATCGAAAGGACAATTGCGACAGACACCGCGGCAGAGACAAACGGCGCTCACCCCGATTCCTTCGTACGGGTTGTCGTGCAGAGCGATCTGGGCTATTCGGCAGCGGTCTCGATTTGCCAGCGTCTCCGGGGTGCTGTAGCCTCCGCGGAGGCCAGCGCCTTCGGCAAGGATCAGCTCCAGCTCCGGTGTCGCTCCACCTGTCACCAGTGTTCGTATCAGCGTTAGCGCTGAATCGTTGAAGTAGGTCTGAATACAGCGCTTCAGCGGAACACATGACAACCACAATGTTTGAGTTCTCCCAAAAATTTATCGGATGAACGAATAGTCGACTTATCCTATTCTATGGAAAAGTAGAATGTATCAATTCCCCGTTTTTGCCTTACTAGAATTCCGCATAACCGACCAATCTGATTCTTTAGCTTACTCGATTCCGGACAGTGGAAAAATCGTATGGTTCGAGCTGTTCGAGTAGTCTAACATTACAGAAGATCGAATTTTCGAATAGATCGTTTAATATGGTTAATAAGTTTTTTTCAAAATGCTCTGATTGTATTTGAAGTTGTTCGTAGGTTAGAGTAAGTTAAAAAATAATACTCGAACTTGCGACCCTTCAAGTTTCAAATTCAAATGAATTTCGAATAATAAGGACCTTCGCGTTACCTGGTAAAAAATTCGGATAAGTTATTCGAAAAACTATTGCAATTCGAATAATCGAGCACAAGCATAAGAACCACTTTCCAGCTGTTATAAAAGCACAGTCATGAAGCATATTTAGGGAAATCCCGATGTCCACTATCCTTCTTTAGGGAAGAAGCCTTGATCCTAAGCAAAACTGAACTCAACTGAAGTGAGTCGTTGCTTCATTTTGATGAGTCTTAATTCCTCACATCGACCCGCATTACATTCGGGCATGATAATTCTTGGTAACATTTTCCCGGAAAATATTCCGAATTTATGGGCGCGCGGCATCGCAGTCGGGAGAGGAGCTTACGAACACCTCGAGTCGAAGTTATTGGATTCGGGTGCCGCCCAGGTAAACGAAGCCTTCCGCCAGTCCGAGGTCTATTGTTGGCGGGAGAATCTCGTGGAGAAGATAAAACCCCTGACTTGCCCTTTTTCTGTTGGCTTCGAAATTGACAAGACCATGACATCGCCTGGCCACCGCAGGTCAAAGTATTGCTCAATTTCGCTTTCATAGCGCCTCCGCGATACTCTTTCGACTTAGAACGCGTGGCGCATCCCGCTAGGAGATCCATTAACGCGGTCCTTTATTCGTTACCATGTGTTCTAAACCCACATCGAAGTAACACACTTACGGTGCTCATTAGCGAGTCCAGCACAGAAATCGCGAACGCTGTTCCACAGGCGAACGGTTGGGTAAGGTACAACTCAGTGTCAGGATCGTCGTCATCGTCCTGATCCAGAAATTGGACGTTCGAGTCGTTCACTGGAACGTTGTACTGTCAATGTCAACTATTACAAGTATTTTCAAGCAAAAAAAAAAGCTTCAGAGGAGTCAAGATGCCCAATATACAGTTTGACTTCGTCTTGCCAACTGCTCACCTAGTTCGGTAATCATTGGTACATTTGTGCCGAACCTTGCTCCTTTCTTCTGCATACTGATAGGACTTCCCAACGGGCTTCGATCACCACCTCGTAGTGGGAAGAAACCCAGAGTGTCGTCGAACTGAAAAATAGGCCAATGAGTTCCGAATTTGTTTCACGGTTTATTGATTGAAAAAATAGGAATTCGCTTTTCTTACCTGCATGGCCTTGATGTTCAAAGAGGCTAAAATGGCCTCTTTGTCGGCCAACGTGGTGTCTTCCGTGTTTGGCACTCGGGCAGATATAATCACACACATATCGCACAGATTGATATTCACTGCTCGTAGGTCAGCCCGTGACAACGGAGATCCCTGGAAGGCTCAGAGCGTTAAGAGTGGTGAAGTAAATGCAGCAGTGGTTGCTGCCCTTTAGGAAATCATATGCTATGCCGTCGCTAAATTAGAGCATAGCTAAGGTATTAAGTCACACCAGTTTCATTTTCTAAGCTAAGAAGAAAGAAAACACGGCGATGAAGCACAGTTATGAGTGGACTTGAAATTTTGGGCGACCTTGTGAATCGACGCTAAAGATATTTGTAGTTCCTCTTCCAATCTAACTTCGTCATGGCAGTAAACTTGGCAGCATCTTGGATAAAGTGCTAAAGTCGAAGTTCAAGATGTAGTAATCGTCCTGCCTGTGCAGTTACAAACTTCTTCTGCAGTCTGTGGAGCCAGCAGAAGGACTTTCTCTAGCTACCGATTCGGAGGAGTCAGACGTACATACACAGCGCATATTGGGAAAGCGATCCTGACCCGACCTCTGATGCCGCTCCCGCTGGAACCGCTGCCATGAACAGCAGAAATAATGGCCAACTTACGTTCAATATAGAGATCTTGGGCAGGTTATAGAGCGTCTTCCATTCCTTGCGCAGGTACTCCAGGTCGCCGACGATCACTACGTGCTTCAGCTCGTGATAGTGGAAGTTGGAGGCACTGAACTACGTACAGCATTGCCCAGCAGCGCAGGTGAGCGGAAAATGTGTCCTACCGTAGGGGCATGATGAAGTTCCTCAGCCCAATCAGGGGAGAGTCGCGATCGGCGAACAGGCACACGACCACGTGGCCATTCAGCACCGTCATCGCTGCCTGATGTCGTTCCTGAACTCCTGGTGTTCTTGGGATTTAGAAGCATTCAGGGGGTTGTCGGCGGACGAAATCAATTTTCCCCATTACCAGAGAGCAGCTCTTTCGCTAAGGGCGATGCACAAGAAAATCGAGAACTTGGGGAGAAGTTTTGATCAAGATGAAAAAATCTCCAAGAAATTGGAATTAGCATACCGCCCCCTTCGAAATTGAATGTGAATGTGCTCTGAATTGCTTCAAATTAATTTTTACGGAATTTAATTGACATCATTAGTCTCCGTCTTCAGGACGCTTCCGACGATTTTTAGCAATGTCCGGTTCGACAACCATGACCTGAACTATGCAAAGTTTTCTTCAGGGTTATCGTTAATTGCTTTACCACCTTTTGGCAAAAAAGTCTCGCTTGGTTATTCCATTTCAATTCCCATTCCATTTCCAAGCGGATTCAACGAAATCAGGAATTCCCTATTCCCCTCATCAGATCTGAATTCATCACAATATGGCGATTATTGCAACATCAAACACTTAAACCCTTCTTGCTACACTTAGATAACTAACTACACATCCCTTTCTTGTTTCCTAAACATGCTCTGCAGTTTATTGCAAATAATCTCGAGACTATTAGAAGCTTTCAGCAACGAAATCCTTACCAGAACACATTCATCCAGATTCCTAGCCGGACACCAGTGGAACATGCCGGTGGAGTCGTACTTCATGTCCTGCTGCTCGAAGTCCTTCGTGAAGTCCATACCACGGCCGTCCGGGGGTATTGACATCGAATTCCGTCTGCCCGACGAAGGCCTAGGAAGCAGCAATGATTCTACCCAGTTCAGGCTTCTGCTGTCCAGGCAGATGGCGGTGAAAGGTGAGGCAGCGCGGTGTGAGACAAGTTACTGCAGCCCGTAGCGAAAGGCGAAAACTTCGATGGACCGATCAAGGCACACACTGCACGACTCGTGGAGATCGGTGTGAAGCTACGAAATGGAACGACAGCTACAGAATCCGCAAAAAGGCAAAGTCCAGAGTCACATGCTGTGCGTGTGCGCGTGTGTCGAGACGTCCCCGCACATGGCTACGCATTGGAACTGCACTCCATGCGGTGCCACTACAGTCGGCGTCCGCCACTTGCCACACGGTCGGCAGGCACGGGAGCGGCGTCCCGAGTGAGCGAGCGAAGACAAAAATGTCAAAAACACCTTGTGAACGAACGAAAGAGGTGCGTGGATCACAAAAAGGTTGGAAACAGAAGAACTCAGGCGCCGCGCTCGCGTTCTCGCATTAGTCTCGTTTCTTCGTTTTGATGCCTGATATGGCTTCGCTTATTCTTCTTCTTCAGCTTCATAGCTACATTTTCCCGGGTTATTCTATACTCGGTTCAGTCTGCATGATATTCCTAATCGTCACCGAGTTCCCCGCCTTTGGAAATAAATAGCTGAGTATTTTTAAAAACTTATTTAACGATCTGCGCTTTCTTACTGAGCAGTTCCGAGGATAATCTTATTCATTTTACGATCGTCTGGAGAAGAGAACAAAACGATTATAAGGCCTTCGTTATTTCTTCACTTGCATCTTACGTAACTAGTGGCTAAGCTTGCGCACTCAGCGAAGCTACGGCAGCTGAATAGAATCACTTGAAGCCGAACCTGCGCAGATGGAGACAGGCTTCTGTAATAAGGCACCTCCTGTGCAGTGTGGGTGCGGCTTTGGGCTGTCATTGCTGGATTGTCGCTTGCTGCACGAGTACGGTAATCATGCGAGCGAATAAGAATGTCAGCGAAGAAACGAGTACCAATAGCACCCGCCCGCAGAGCCTGTGAAAGGGCATGGCCTCTCTGAAGCTCAAAAGTACCTGTTCCTCGTTGGCTATCTATCATTTGACTGCGGAACAGTACATAGAAGGACGGCGCTCGGTTCAAGTGAAGATAACCTTTTACCACTTTTTCGAATACGAATATCACCAGGGTTGCTGCGACGAACTTTCTAGAAAATTGCGCCGAAAAGAAAACCAACTGGAGGCAACGGGGGAGAAAGCAAGGAACGGCCACCGACTGCACCGAAATATCGGGAGACGGCGCTGCTCATTACCGAAGTGGTTCGGCACCGCACTGCATCGAACTATGTAGATCTCTCCCGAGCTCTTGACTGCAGGCGACCGCACTTACCCGGGTATCCCAGCCATCCTTCGATAGGCCATATCCCCTGGAAGCAGGTAATCGCGAGGCGCATCTATGCGAGAACGCGACGCGGCGCCGCTGGCGCGGGAAAGCATGGCACGATATCGATTAGATGAAGGTATTCACATGAGTTTCTTGATCTCGTATGCAAATCGCATCGATTTCGCCGCTAGATGGTTATCACTGTTCGAGCTGAAAGGACAGTGTTAGAAGTGAGTGGAAACAGTCGGCTCGCAGCACGCCGGCAACGACCGCCAGCACGGCTTCCTTCGGCCGCAGGCGTTGTCGGCGTCGCGAAGGAAAACGCAAGAAAAAACACGGCACGCATTGAATCCGGAGCGAAGCCATCGGGTACTCGGCAAGGCGAATTTCTGGACTTAGCGAAAGATAAAAGGATAAAGACGGTCCTTTTTGGGAAGCGCCACGCATTCTACTTCTACAGGATGTGTTTGGCCATATAATGACTTTGGTAGTACAAGAACACGGTACTGGTACTACTGGTACTGAACAAGTCACGCTTTGTTCTTCCCAGACAAGTCTAGTACCAACTCACCAACCCTGGAGGGATGGAAGGCTTGTTGACCTGGGCGGCAATCCGAACCAAGAACATGGTATCAGTGCATGCGACTGCCGGCACCTTCTCCGACAGCGCTTGGTGCGCCCATTTTTCTTTTTGGCCTACGGTACACAAAAAAATCTAGGCACGTACCTACTCATTCAGAGGGATGGAGAGAGATTTTTAAGTTTCATGGGATAATTAACAGTTGCAAACAAAGTAATTTTAACACCTTACCTTGTGTGTTTAGATTTCTTGTAATTTGTCCAATATCACTTAATGAAAAGTAAAAAGCAGAAGTTCTCATTACCAATTGCACCCCAAATTTTGCAAATATTTGTTGTGCCTCCAATCTGTTTTTTCCCAAGTATCAAGCTTAATAGAATGTGTAGCAAAGGCCCTTTAGAAAAACTGACATTATTTTGGTGGGAGCGAAAAATAATCAAACCACAGCTCAGATGCTAGGGACGGCACCTATTTATAAACAGCGTTTAGCTGGAAGCAGTTGTATGCGCGTTTTGCGCATTAATCAGACCTAATCAAATCCCCATAGAGGTTAAAGTATTTTAGCACTTTCAACATAATTTGATGAATAACCATGAAGGATTTACTAGGGCTGGACCTAAAGGTTGTGATTATGTACTCTGCAGCCGAGTATGCGACCGGGCAACTGAGAGTGCTTCGACCGGATCCAATGCGCAGCATCGGAGAAGAATAAGTTCATGTCGAACGGATTCTCGAGTACTCGAACACTAGTGCGCATCTCAGTAACCACTGGCCCGCTTGAAGGCCATCAAAGAAGGTTTGAACCAGGAGCCCTGCACGACTTGTTCCAGGCTGCATTCACATCGCCTACCTTTGCTCGTTCAGGAGGCGCAGCTGCACTTGGGAGCCGTGCTGGGGGACGGACGACGTTTCGACGACGTGCCGAGACGACACTGCAATGCTATTGTACTCTTCGGCTCCGGTCAGGTGGCAAATGCACTGCACAGCGCACAAGTTGAGCGAAGGGACTCTGAGAAGAAAGGCATGCGATCTGACTCAAACCCAACTGTGGAGCTGGTTCGACAGAAGACGCGTCTACACCCCTAAGGGAGCTCGTGCTCAGAACTGCACACAGTGCCACACGCACACATACACTATGTACTAGTCGGCTAAAGGCGCATGATTTTCGGGGGACTCTATTCACTGTCAATGTCATCACACCGAATTAAAACCGTAGACGGCGATTACCGTCATTCTGGTTGAATAAGGCATCAAAACCTGAGTAGTCTGAAACAGGCGATCAATGGCTGAAAAGCGATCGATGGCCGATTGATACGAAACGAAACCTTACCGCGTATGGCGCTCTGCTTTGTGCTGCGCCGGAACAGCGCCACTGAAACGATGTCCATGGTGAAAACGGTTCATGGTGAGTTTCGAACAGGAGCCTTTATCGCTACAAGCTGCAGCATGAACTCACGATTTTTGCACTTGCACTTCTTGATGAGGGTCACATCTCGAATGTCCTCATGGCACTGCTTGCACCAGAAAAACGCCCTGAAAACAGCGTGTGATATCTTGGGAATTTCGTGAAGACCGCACACAGTGGCAGTGGGCTGCTGCTTTATGGAACTGTAGAGTGCGATCACCTTCGCATCAGGGATGAGCGGATTAACCGCTATTCGTTATCCGTTATCCGGTTTCCGGGTGTTTTGGCCTATCCGTTTTGTTGTTCGTTATCCGGTGATTTTTAGGCCGGGTAACGGACAGCAAATTGGCTGACTCCCCAGGTTTGGATGTGGATGGTGGAATGGTCTGCGCAGAAGATCATATTCAGTAATAAAAGTGAATGGGGGCAACAAAGGAGATATTTAAATCCAAAATATAGGGAGAGGCATTTCCTAACGCGGGCACAGGCACATTGGAAGGACCCCTCCAGGATGACAAAATTTGTACCATACTTTTATGCAACCTTTCAGACAATGAACAGCTCATTGGCTTGTCTCCGCACGTCATGTCATACTGCTCTGATGACATTACAGATCGTTGGAGGTGGAGGGTCTAGGATATCATAGGAACAATTTTAATATGCTGTTTAGTGCTGATCCTTGTCCTATTAATGGAGTTTCGACGACCGCAGTGTGTTCGATATAATTACATACATGCGGCAAAGGTATCCTTTCAGTCATAAGATATTGTAAAGCATCAAACAAATACCGCAGTGTATTAAAGAATGCGTATAAAATGAGAACAGTCTTCTTCCAGATAAATGGAGAAAACGATCCCCGCCGAGAATATAGGGTACGTTTGTACTGCTAAGACTTGGATCGGTTTTATGAAATATGTAGCTGGTGCTGCTATAAACTATATTCAATAAATTTCCCACGGCGCGGGTTGCAAAACATGCAGATTCACTCTGAATTGTGAAATTTTCAAATTTTATTGAAACTTCTTTGTTGTATAGGGAACAATTTCATCGTATGTAGGAAGGCGCCAAATATTCTACCTTCACCTTTCTGGATGTCATAACTCGTACATGGGATCATACTGAACTACACAATGGCTTACACTAGCTAGCCGACGGGAAGCTAGTACATATTTTATTCGTCACAGACAATTCCGCGTTCGACTTGCTATACTGTCGAACAAGACTAGTGGTTCTCAAGCTGTGGAACAAGGCTGGTTATGCAGACTTTATTCGTCTGATGTTTCTGCACAACCTGCTTGTTCATAACATGGAAGAGGCAAAAAGAGTCAGAGGAACTATTTGCCTAAGAATTATTCTGCGTTGAAGAGCTTAGACGAGGAAAAAAAATAGTTGACTGCTGTTTAAAACAACCCATCCGACCGAGTGGAAACAGGCGAAAGGCGAGTTAGTTACCGTCGGGTCGAGAGAGGTGTGAGGGGATAGGAGGTGGATGAATCTCGCTACTGTCTCCGTGCAAGAGTGATCTATCATTTCGACTGTTTCCTTTAGGTCATTTAGGTTGCTTTACGCACCCATCCTAGCGTGTGCCCTCTTTAAATTCGAAAAAGGAAAAGTTGTAAATTGCAGATTGTGCTGAGCAATGCTCCATAGACTAGTAGTTTCTCAAGCTCCCCTTATCCTCTCCAGGCACTGAAGAAAGTGGTTATGCCGAAAAATCTATCGAGTAAATCTTTTTGAATTATAAAAGGCCGAGAGATGGCTCATAACAGCGGTCGAATTCTTGACATTCTGATAAGGTTCGAGCAATTTAAAACCAATTTGATTTTTGTGGTTTGTCCGTTATTCGGTTTTCCGTTATCGGCCATTTTGGGAAGAATTATCCGATTATCCGCAATCTTTTACCCGGTTTTCGAAATTTCGTTATCCGCTCATCCCTGCTCCGAATGCTCCAACTCTTAGACAACCAAGTAATATGCCGTAAGCGTCGATGCCTCGCAAAATTAGGAAGGATCTCACAAAAACAAAAGAGAAACCGGTCATACGACAGAAAGCCCGACTTTTCGACATACATAGCAGCCGCCACGCAACCTAGCGTGCCCTTAAAAATCCCATTATCCTAGGCCTCAATGATGGCTGCTCGTCCGCAGATGAAGCAAAGCACATTAGAGCTTACTGCCCTACTAAATAGATATCTGCCATCGTTGAAATGGGTTCTGTAAGCTGTTCTCTCTCCGATATCGGAATTTCCTTGGATTAGGGAGTTGTTTATTGCGCCTATTTAAAGAAAGAGTTCGAAATTTTCAACATCATCCATGGTGGAAAGTGAGGACAGTCACCATCCTTGCAATACAGACTGCCATGGACCACCTTGGAGACGACTGGACTCCAACTTTAAATTTGATATTCCGAGGATACAAGAGAGAACGTCACCGTGTAATCGAAAACAAAGTTAGTGGAGGGAATAGGGAGTTTAATGGGGAACTATTAGGTTGTAACGAATTAAATGGCACTGGCTCGCGCCATTATTTGGCGCGTCTTTACGCGTTTGATCAAGAACAAACCGTAACATGTGGCATATCATTTAGAAGCGCAAACTTTGCTCTACCGGTGAGTGTCAAATTTTCTATGTAAAAGTGGGAAAACTTTAGAGTTTTATTGACTTTTTTGCAAATGGACAAAAGGGTAATCCGAGGCATTCACTTGTATGAATTCAAGCTGGGCACTACAGCTAAGGAGGCAGACGAGAAGATCAACGCCGCATTCGGTCAAGGATGTTCCACAATTCGGACGGCGTGGTATCAAAAGTTCCGGAATGGAGATGAGAGCTTTGAAGAACATAAAGGTCGTGGGAGGCATAGTGATGTTGATGAGGACAAGCTGAGAGATATGGTAGAGGAGGATCCACACAAAGGTACAGGGAGATAGCGAAGGTTCTTGGCGCCAGTCACAACACAGCTGCCCGGCATATGAAGGAAATTGGAAAGACCAAAAAGCTGCAAAGACGGGTGCCTCACGAGCTGTCTGAGGAGCAAAGAAACCGACGATATGAAATCTCGTCCGCACTGCTTCTACGGAACGAAACCGACCCATTCCTTGATCGCATCGTAACCTGTGACGAGAAATGGATAATGTACGACAACAGGCGACGATCGGCACAGTGGGTGGACAGCGATGAGAGCCCCAAGGTTTTTGCGAAGCCGGAATTGCACCAAAAGGAAGTAATGGTGAGAGTATGGTGGTGTTCGCTGGGAATTATTCACCACAGCTTCCTCCCTCCCGGTGAATCCATCACGGCAGAGAAGTACTGCATTGAAATTGAAGAAATGATGAAAAAGTTGAAGGATATCCGGCCGGCCTTGGTAAACCGAAGGCGAGCTCTCCTTCTGCACGACAATGCTCGCCCCCATGTAGCACGAATGACGTTGCAGAAATTGAATGAGCTGAGCATTGAAACTCCGCCACATCCTCCGTTTTCTCCCGACCTCTCCCCAACAGACTACCATTTCTCCAAGCATCTTGGCGACTTCTTGGTAGGGAAAATACTCAAATACCAACAGGATGCCGAAAGTGCCTTCGAAGACTTCGTCAATTCCAGAACTTCTGATTTTTATGCTGCTGGGATAAAAAAGCTTGTGTCACGTTGGCAAAGATGTGTAGAATCAGATGGTTTTTATTTCGATTAATAAACTTGCCTATAAGCCGAGATATTAACTGTTTAAATTTACAGTGGTTCGGTGCCATTTATTTCGTTACAACCTAATACGTTTTCACATGCCAGTATGAGCCCCGGTCTTTCTTACTGCTTCCTGTGGTAGATGGTTTAGAGTGTATGAAGGGCAGACTATGATTTGCAATTCGTACGCGTAAGTAGTCGTCATCCTGCGTATATGAAACTAAATATTGGTCATCGTACAACAGCCACTTCTATTGCACTGACATCTACGAACTCTTTACTTGGGCCGCATTTTCCCACCTCGTCGGCCACTACGATGAGTGAAAGGCCAGACTGGTTGGTCTGCGAAGGAAATAACAATGTGGTTTACGAAGTGATCAGCACCTCCTGCGAGGAATTCTACATTGGCAAACGCGGAAGTCCTCCTGGAAGGAAAGAGGAATGATGAGCATTTCAGAACTCTACATAGCCCTCAGAGCCAGCCGGACGATTTATTCTCGAAACACCGCACAGCAAAACACGCAGGCGATTCACCGCTGCAACTGCAAGGTTTATCACGGGAACTCGACAGATCCAATGAAGAAAAAGATCAAGGAAGCCCTGGAGATGGAGCACTGGGAACCACCAATGAGTCGGAGGAGGGAGATGAGGTATGGAATGAGGCCTATCGTCGTATAAGCTGACAGTGGTGGCGACATAGAGATATGAGGGAATGGACAGTACCCGCTGTGGCGCACCATTTTCACGGCCCACTTGACACTTTTCAAATCAAATTGGACATCTTCCAAATCAAAATTAGCTTCCTCCGCAATAAAGTAGACTGAACGCAAGGGTTTGAATAATTATTCGTTTGGGGACAATTTGGTATGACTTTCTGTGAAAATTTATAAATTCACCTGCTCCTATAAGCGGCTTCTTTATTTGAAATTCTTTAAAATCGAAACTTTTGAGAAAATGGTAAATATTTTGAATAAATTAAAATTTGTTCCAAAGTGAAGAAGGGCCGTCACCATTTAATAATCATTTACCGCTAGCGATTTTCGTCTGATTGATAGTGTCAGCGCTAGTTACTTGAAACAGCGATGGGAGGATTTGTGTGCTTGTTACAACTGTTGTGTTGTATCGTTTATATCTGTGCTACTCCAACAGAATTATTATTGCTATAAATCAGATGATTGTCGCGATGACTAGTCGAGTGCATGGAGCAATCTCTTCAATTGATACTTTAAATTATCTCTGCCTCTCTGCGCCTTAAGAGAATTTTTAAATCATCCTTTTTCTTTGAAAAGCAAAAAATTCATAAAATTTCAAACAGTTTGTTCGCCTATCGGAGCACACCAAACCTTCCTTGAAAACTTCTGAAAAAGTCTCATGGGTCTCTATTTTGATGTGATAGAAGCTCGTTTTGATTTTTAAAGTGTTTAGTTGGATTTCGAAAGTGTTAGGCTTGCTTAAAGGAGTGTACAATTTGGCGTGGAAAGGAAGTACCCCATGAGCATTGCTACTCATTCGAGGACAGGTGTGTCACTGAATTTGCATGAGTCCCACTCGTTCCTCCTGGATCCCAGGTCCTTCTGTACAGTGTTCTCAGTGTATATGCAGGTTGCTGTTGTAAAGGAGAGCATTGTGTTTTGATAATACCGTTCTGCATCTGAAGAAGAGCATAAAGCCAGAAACACTGACGATAAAGATTCGACTGAATTGAACTTCATTATTGAAAAGTTATAGTAATGAAGCCCAAGAGCCGAAGCTTTAAGGGATTTGCAATTCCTAATTTTTGGAAAGGGAGCTTAGCTTTGAAAGGGCACCAGTTTCCTTACTTCACTAGTCAGATCAAGTGGACTGTCAGCAAGGAATGTCGTACCGTCGTGTATGTGAAAAATTGTAGGCCTTCTAGAAATTCGAGTTGCGTCTGTTTGCAGAAAGATTTCCATGGTCATGGCTCTGGTTCTTATAAGATCAAGGCCGGAGATGACCATCTACCACAAATAGCGGGAGCGGGTTTCTTCATCACCACTTCTCCAAACAACACATAACGAGATTCAACGCTTTCCGGTAACGCAATGTGTATGGCCAGTCACTGCTAACAATGCGGGGTTGCGGGGTGGAGGAGTTCACGGCGAGAGTCCTCAAGGGCACTTATGAATTTTTCCTTCAAAGCGGTGCCTCTTATAAAGCTATTAAGGGTTGAGTACTCCTCCTAGCGGGGTCTACAACCTCTGGTCGAGGAAGCGACACTCACGTCATCTCGTCCTCAACCTGCGGCACGTCTAACACTTATGAATATGTAGATGAAAGGGTACGCCAGTGTAGCAGTGGCTCAGATTGGGATAACTTCATTTGTATGTTGCTTTTCAGCAGCGCCGGTGATGTAATGGCGTAGAGCATTCACACCCGGTCAGCAAGAGGTGCGGTTCGAGTCTCGCCTGGTGCTAGAGTTTTTATCTTGACAAAACATCGTTATGAGTTCGTTTTTCTCGCTCAACGTTTTATCGACCTCCACACAGTTCACACTTATACCGCGTAGATGTGCAGGCATCTGCTTCCACATGCCTTGTAGACGGACTAATTTCCGAGCTTGGTACCTTCACACAACACCACACTTTCACAGTTCTGTTTACAATGGAACAACAATCTACTCTTTCAGGGCTGTATATCCAGTAGTACCAAAAATTGAAGAACCAAGGAAGAAATCCCACTTTTACACTCAGTTTTTCTTAGCTCAGTTGATTTCTTGCATGGTTTCCAACGCACGTGAAATTTGAGAAGAGAGAAAAATTTTCATGTTAGGCAGATTGAGTTACATCCATGTATAAATCTAATTCTTTTGACAAAGGTAAAAACTACCGCATTTGGCATACATCTACGAATTAGGCCATTGGTGGAAATTTTTGTATTTGCAAAGAGTTGGGCAGTTGGGAGCACATGAAGTGCCGGGACACCTTTCCGACATCCCCTTTGAACCGGTAGGATTTCTCCTCTGAAAGTTCCTTCAGGAACCCGAAATGTTGCGCCGTGCAAGCGACATATGTAGCTGCAGATTGAGCAAAAGTAGGCGGAACAGATTACAGTCCACATCCCACAGTTTCTGATCCACACTCAGATTTGCAGAACACCTTATTAACCAGAGCAGGATGCGCGTCCAGCTCGTTAACTCAGTTTGTATTCGGATTTTCATGCGCACCTTCAGCTCTGATTTACCTTGCTGATTGGACCACTTTCCGGATTAAGTCTTCCCCAATTGCAAAATAATCATTTGAGTGTGGTTTAGAAAGTTTATCATGGTTCGAAAAGGTCTGCTCTTCTTCAAAATTTTAGCGAGCCTTCTTGTTGTTTGCTACAATCTACGCATAGTAACGTATATCCGAACCTTTGAAAAAATGTTGATGCCTCTTCAAAAAATATTTATTAAATGAAATTGAAAGATTGCCCCGACGCTTCTCAAGACTTCACATCGTAGACTATAAACTAATGAAAGCCAAGCGAACTTCTTTTTTCACTTATATATAAAGGCGGATTAGTAGGGCTTTTTCATTTACCTCAGGCGTTGCTCTAGATTATGGGTACATCACTTGAGCCGTGCTTGCATATGCTTACCTCTGAACGATCGTACACTCTCAGCAAGCTTCGAGGTTTTGTATCTCTCCTTCAAAGTATGTCTTCAAGCGCCGTACAGCTGAATTTTCAGACTAAAGTTTTCGTTTTCCCCAATTTTGACTCAGTACTGATATAGCATTCCCGAGGTTTAGGTTATTTTACTATATAAAGCAACATGACCTGAAAGTCGGGCTTTCGTCTATCACTAAAATAGGCCAAGTTTTCCAGCTTTTGGAAAGCATATTATACATTTAAAAATACGCACAAAATCCACTTGTGTTCTCTACATACCGAATGTCTATGGGCTAGAAGGTTTTAACAAAGGCGGAAGCACTAAGAGCATTAATACGGCGGAAATTTTCGTTGAATACGAACAGAAAATGGGAGACAAAAAGCGTAGCGTCCCAGCATTTGGATTTGTTTCGCACTGAATCGTTTTTTGTGTAAATTCAGTAAAGTGTTAGCTAATAATGGCATGCTCTGAGTACAATCTGACAAGTGTTTGTAGTGAAGAAATCTTCATGAAGGAAGAAAGATGTCTGAGAGCTTCACCTATGAAGTGATACAACAACTTTTAGCTAAATAAACAAACAAGAAGAAAGAACAAAAAATGAAAAAGGAAAAGAGAGAAAAAGGAACAAAGGAAGTCTCTGCAACCTCCTTGGAAATCACTTCGCAATGCATACGCTCAGGAGCTAGCTCTGCGCACTGGTGATGAAGATTGGGCGTTTTTTTTTCGTGGACAGTGACACTTTTATGTTAGCGTTCTCGATAACTCACCGCTTCACCTCGTCGGCACTTTGAGCAATGAAGAAGCCCTGCGTCTGCGGCTGAATCACGCACGAAGGTCCTGGGTTGATGGCGATGTTGCACTCGCGATTCTCCTCGTCCTTCAGCTCGATGGCCAGCAGAAGCAGACCCAGGCGGGTGAAGAGGAGGCTGAAGAGGGAATATGAGGACGGAGAGAAGAGCCAACGGTCAGCATTTGATCAGTTAGTTTCGGTGGGGCTTCGCCAGGAGCGCCGCATGAGATGGGGTTAGTTTGGAAGCGAGCCGGAGCCGGTGTTAGACAGCACTGGGTCGCCGTTAGTGTTCACGCTTCAGATTCGCTTACTCGGCCGCATCGGGGAAAGTCATGCCGACGAAGGAATGCGAGAGTGTGTCGGTGTACATTTCCATGCCTGCCCCGCACAGGTACAGGTTCAGCCAGTCCGGGGTGTCTCGCGACTAAAACATGGAGAGTTAGCCTTCCTCGAAGCTTTATGGCCAACACAGCTGCTCCTAGAAATATCGGCCCTTTTCGGTCCCATGTGGCAATCGTTCGCGTCGCTTTCAAAGCATTGGGGTGAAAGTAATACTAAGCGGTTCTGTATTTCTTGCCTCCTTTTGCTTTCGGAGAAACAAGAGCTTCAGTTGACTTAACAAGGTTTTTTAGGAAGCAAACATTCTGTCCAGATTCATTTTTTTCGTGATCTGAAGGCATGGCAAGTATTCCTCAGCAGGTTTTTTTCAGAAATAAAATATATTACAGGTTGGTGCAGTGTACATTATACAACAAAGGGATGATCCAAACAAATTAGAAAGACTTCGAGGTGGAGATGAACTCGTATCTCACCGCAAGCAAGAAGTTGAGGAGCATGATAAAGATGAAAGCAAAAACGGCGACAAACTGCAGTAATTTGAGGTAAATGAGTTTCAAGGGGAAACAGGCTTAGCTAGACAATGTTATGGCAACCAACAGAATCTAGACCAAAAGCGCGTCATTAAAAGGGGCGTGAACTTGCATGAAGTTACAGGGTTCCTACTCTGATTCTTTTATTGCGTGCGAAAATAAAATAAAATAGATAGATAGATGATGTCACATAAGGGTTTCACATCACAGCAGACGCGGTCTAAAGTACTGAGAATTATCCCCAGTTTAACCTTCTACATATAGCCATCGTAAATCGCCGATGTCCTCAACTCATTTATTTAAGTGGCACACTGTGGTATTCTTCTGTAGAGGGAAGAAAAACACGAAATTTCTGGTGGAGAAAGACCTGATCTGTATCCATGTACGTGTACGTAGCGCCAGCGCATGAGGATGAGAACAAATCTGCTTCAGCTTGAATCCTCGTACCGCTTGCCCCCAAATAGCTTATGGAGAACCGTTGATAAGCGGTAGCAAGCTCAGGTACAACTTATCGGCATACTTGGGAGCTTTCCATTTTTTGTTTCTTCTGGATCGGCTACAGTGCAAAATCAGGGTGAAAAAGGGACGTGCAATACCGCTCGCGCCGCACGGTCAAAAGTGCGCGAAAAAACGCACCGTAGCCGATCCAGTAGAAGACGCTTTTGCGTTTTCCAGTAGAAAAAACGCAAAAGCGTCGCAAAGCGTCTCATGATCATATCTCCTTCGGTTTTAGGTTTTTTGAAAAAACGTTGACACCGTTCAATTCGTCTCTTCGAGATCTACACAAACATGTATAAAACTTTACCGGAACACCCATATTTTCGCCGTGGGTGGTCCAAAATCGACTGGACAGGCGATTAGAGCAGCTTATTTCCCAGGATATGCGTACTTTCGGAGCATCTCAATCATGGCGTACGTCGCCAGTGCTCTGTCATGCCAGGAATCCCCGAGAGTGCGCCGTGCACAATGCACACAGAATCTAACCTATCAATCGAGTGGGCGAGCGCATGTCCCCTGCGCTTCTATCTTCTCTCACTGGGAAATGCGAAATCCTCAAGACTATTTCGAACCGTTTGGAGAAGGTTCTCAGAAATTTCTAGTCACCACACTCAGGATTAGCTCCAATCTGTCCCAGCGAAATTTTGGTGTGCGCCGTGTACAATGCGGACAAAGAAAAACCTTTCAATCGAGGGGGGGCAGCTTGTGAACTGACGCACGCATATCCTAGGAAATAAGCTGCTCTAACCGCCTGTCCAGTCAATTTTGAACCACCCACGGGATATGTTTGTGTAGATCTTGAAGAGACGAATTGAATGGTGTCAACGATTTTTCAAAAAACCTAAAACTGAAGCAGTTATGATCATGAGACGCTTTGCGACGCTATTTTTGCGTTTTTTTGCCCATTTTTGACCGTGCGGCGCGAGCGGTATTGTACGCACACAGCGAACAAGCACATTCTTGAGTTGGGGCTCAGTTTCTACGCCACTAACGACCAGCTTTAGAAGGAAACATCTCTACCTGTCGCGATGGTTATCAACGATGTTGAAGGCGATACCAGGTGAAGCAGTCAGCAAGCCTTCTGCATTCACCAAAGTCCGAGGACACCACAACTCACTCAGCCGCCTCTGGAAACGACATGCCGACAAATGCATGCGACAGCTTCTCCGTGTACATCTCCATGCCGGCACCACGGAGATAGTCGTTCAGCCAAGACGGCGTGTGAGGAGACTGAAAGCGTTAGTGGTTAGGCGCACAGGGTTAGATCAGACCGCAAAGGATGACGTACTGAACGGCCAATTTATTAAGCATGTTAGCAGTGATGTAGGAGGCTTCGCTATAGGGTTAGTGACACTCAAATTAAGAATTCGACAGAACCCACTACTAACACAGTTATATTAGACAACGTCAATCTGCTAGCAACACTTCAGCATGATAGAAATTTAGAGATGTTAGGCTTTTCTTGAAGACATGTCTCTGTATCAGATAGCTCGAGGTCTGTTGGACAACAAAAGGCTTTTCTAAATCTACTGGAATTGGAAGCGAATTTTATACTGCGAGACAGTTTGGGTGTTACACATTTTATAAGGAAGCTCAACATGGTCTTCTCAGGAGAAATGCCGTTATACGGGTGTGCACTTCGGGACAAACACGCGTAGAGCAAAAAATGCACATGCAACACCGCTGATCCTCCCTGGTCGGAAGTCTATTCTCCATCGTGTTCTATGGTACAAAGTGCCCGCTCATCTGTGTTCAAAATCCTGTAAGTGGTGGTTGACCACACTCTTACGAGAGGCTTTCACGAGAGAGAGTCTCTTTAATGTAGGACTACGCTATACGAGTACCGCTCTTACTTCTCCGATAATTACCTGTTCAGCGAAGTGGGACGAATAAAGGGAAAGCCTTCAAAATGGCGAACTGTTAACTATGAACCTTTTGCTATTCGTTATTTAACCTGCTGCGCTGCCCATTCTCCAAAAAGCTATAAAATATTGAATCACGTAGAAGCCTTCTAGTCGTCACTAGCTATCGCAAACGCAGTGTATATTACTATTATACCAAGCTACATACGAGAGGGTTCATGACATTATTTTCAAAAGACGAACAGTGATTTTTTTCCAACACCTCAGCGCTCTGCAGGAATGTATGAGCTTCCCCTTCTCCGTCCACTTCGCCGTCAACGAGTAGGAGGCGAATGTCGGAATGCTTAAGTAATTACACCTAATGGAACCCGCAGTCGAAAACAGGACGCGAAAAGCAGAAGAGCAGCTGGGGCGGCGCTCTGACCGCTGATGAGGTGAATGGAAGGCTACAAAGGTAACTTATCGATTTTTAGAAAAGTAAAGAATATAACAATTGCCCGGGAGAAATCCGAGTTTAGACAAATGAACAGCTTTTAACCAAAAAAGAAAACTGAAAGACGGAGAAGCTTGCGCAGACTACGGTAGAAATATCAGCTAAAGAACAACTACGCAGAAGAAAGTTGAAAGGGCAATTGCCTCCAACCGAACAGCTACAGCTTTCACTAACAAGAATAACAACATTTCAAATTTGACTGAAGAGGAAGAGGGTTCCGCAAAAAGAGGGAAGAACGTACTGTTTTGAAGGACCGCATCGCGAACAGATTCGCCATCATCGTCGAGAAACCAGGCGCGAGGCAAGACTGGGCGATGAAGCCGAGCTTCAGTTCGGCCAGGCAGATCACGTCATCTCCTCGTCGCCAGTCCCACGAAGGGATATTCAGGAGGTATGCCTAGAAAACGGAGCTGAACTGAGAACTTGAAGAAGAATCGACCTGGATAGATATCGATTCGATTGGAGAAGATGCTGCTGCAGTTGGGATAAATTTGTATTAATTCACCACATTAAAGCGTTAAGTACCCAGCGTTTTCGTGGAAGCCAGAAAAATCGGGTCACATATTTAGACCCTTTTTCTCAATCGGAAGTGCTTCTATTTAATAGTTCCTGCTTAAAACGATGATGGCTGGGTAGAGTGATGGTCGACAGCCGCTTTTCAAAGTTTGCTTAAAGTTTTTTGATTCGAACACAAATCGGTAAAATGCTGACTGAAGCAAAGAGCTTTCCTTGACTTCAATGAGAAAAGGTAATTATTCCAAATCCCTCTGACGTCGCCACAACAGGCCAGGAACTTTTCAGAAAGTTCGACGTCAGGTCTAATGAGAACCCATGGTGCCCATTACTGTCGAAGAGTTGTGAGCAAAATCCGGTTTTATTCGTTATCTCAGGTTTGCTGCAACCATTGAGTTTTTGAGACGCACTGATTTCAAAGGGACGTCCCTGCAAGAGCTGCAGGGTCCGGCCACCCCGAAGCAGGAAGACTTGGCTACGGTCCGCTGCCAAAGCGAGCCACTGCTTGTAGCCCCAGCGCTGCATTCGTGACTTCAAAACCGTGACCACTCGCGATTTCTCCAGCAGCACCGGCGGGGTGCAATTCACCATGACAGATAGATGGAGTGTTGCTAGGAGACCAGTCGCTCGATGCGGGCGATAACCTCGTCAACCGTACTAACCTTGTTGTGGTACTGCATGAGCTGCACGATCACACGGATGTCGCTCGAGTAGTTCTTGATGGAGATCACCCGCATGATGTTCGCCGCGTCTTCTGCGTCCGGATTCGTGCTGTACTTGTTCGCCAACACCAAACAAGCGTCCGCGTCCGATACCTGAACACTGCCTGAATACCACGAACGGACAAAGATGTCGTCCCTCGTATGCACACCTTCACTCGGGACAGGTCCAGCGAGTCCATCACAGTGCCCGTAAAGAATTCCACTTTCGTGAAGTGTCGCTTGAATAGCCCCTCGAGCTCTAGGTCAGGTACAACCCTGGAATCCACAGATCACATCAGAAGGACTATATAGTGAAATAACGAAAGTTAAAAAAGATTGGTTATTTGAACAGAATTTAAGCGTCAGAAACCCGAGAAGTCTTACACGATAAGTATTACTATGGACCAGTATCGCTTGCAACGGCCATCTTTTGGCTTAGCGAGAGCCTTTCAATAGGGTGAGTTTTGTTGGCTGCGTAGCAACACCTTCTATGGAGTTCTAATCCTCACTTAGTGCTAAATAGCACAGGTTCTTCACGTCAAAAAACGGAGAAAAATAACATTTGAAAACGCAAAAGGGAGAAATTTTAGTGGCATCATTTTTACACTTTCGTAGAAGGACAAGAAGCCGCTACCACACCTATTATTTTTTTCCGTTAGAGCTGTGCCTATAGCACAATGTGCATTTTCCATGAAATAGTTGGTAATGGTTTATAAAAGATGGTATGTACTTGGTTTGCCTTTCAGGCAAATGCTTGCACTGTTTTTCACTCTTCTTACTCGAAAATTTACGGTTACATGCATGAAAAAAGAAGACGGATTCGTGGGAGACGAATATTTACTATACGCAGCCAATCGTCGCACATACAGCTTGCGGTTTCTGAAAAGTCTTATTAAGCACCCTGTTATTTCGAGTTTCTAGAAAGGCATATCTAAGGGAACTATTCACCAAAAAAGCGGTAACCGGATATTCGGTTTAAATGATGAGCTTCACCTACGCTTTATGTTTTCCTTCCTACTCTTCGGTACTCATATGTAACTGAGTCCTCCCTCAATCCTAGCACTATGCATAGGGCTTACTACGTAGTTTTTGCATGGCTGAATATTGGAATAGTTCCCGCTCTTCGCTGCATTAAATATGTTCGGCAAGTGAAGCTAATGTCATTCTTCAGCTACAGCTCAAATTCACTTTGAAGAGGCGCCTGAGTGGACTACAAGTTTTTATGATGTTGAGTGGTCGCCGACCAATTGCCATAAATTTAGCCACTTCGGAATGAGAGTGATAAGTTGAATTATTTTCATTAAAATAATTTAAAAAAGAGCCCATTGTGAGGAGAGCTACAACCACAATGACTGCGAGAGGATAGCTGTCACGGTTATAGAGTGACCCCCAAATACAAGGACCCTGAATGGTAAGTACGAATAACAGTAACAGTCAGCAGTCGATTTAATTTAATCATAAATGAGCAAATATTTTGATTGTGGAACAACTGTGCAGAGGTCGCCTAGGTAATCAGTATAGCTAAGGCGTGCTTCCAATTAATGAGGAGACCACTTTCGAGCAGATTAGAAAAAGGGAGCACCTAGGAGTCTGCTCTTAATTCCGGCTACACCTAGGAGCGCCACAGCTTCATTATGCCTCTATTCTACGCTGCTCCCCTAGTGACTGAATTAGCCTAACCGAACTTGTAATAAAACATCGTCCGATTTTGATTTTGACGAGCGGCGATGCGAAGATGTTATAGACACCATAGTACATACTAAATTATGGCGTGAAACAAGGTTCTAAGCACAGGGTTTCGGACCAACAAACATGTTTTCTACCTTCTTCGGTATGAATGTATCTGTTTCAGGGGAAAGGTGAGGTAACTGTATGCATATAAGAAAAGACATAAAATGAGGGCAGTGGAAGTAAAAAAAATACCAGAAAGCAGAAATACCTGTGCAGAAAGACAACCTCGACGTCCACGTCATCCCGATCCTCGTGCAAAAAATCTTGAAGAAAGTGACTGACGGAGTCGTAGGTGATGTGTCCGCACACGACGATGTGCCTGGAAAGGATCTGAGATCACAGGTCCCTATATTCTGCGACCAAACGAATACAGACGGACGCGACGCCTAAGCAATTGTGATTGCTCCTAGGATACGCAGAATAGTCGAAGAGGTTGCACGACTCATGATTAGCATGACTGCGGGCTTCTTGTTAACGGGTGACTGAGTCCTTACTTCTTTCCATGCTCTCCTTTGTACTCGCCGCCGTACTTCTGCCGATTTCCTATCAAGTCCGCAATCTCCGGCACGTAACTCGCAAACATGGCCTAAATCGATCACCACTTTTCATTGTAGGAAAGAACACTCCGTTGGCGAAGCAAAGGAGAGCTACGCGGACGCCAACCCCGAAGATAACGTGATGTCAGGCACACAGCTTTTCAGCTGCATATGTCTGATGGATATTTCTTGATCAGCTTAAGACTGAAAGGTAGGAGTGAACGGTAGTTTCTTGTCGGTTGCATACTACTTCTGTGAATGGAACGATTCTTAGGATGAACTCACGAGACCCCCGAGGATGAAGAACACCATAAAAATTCGGCCGCACAGTGTCGTACAGTAGATGTCACCATAGCCTGAAAAAGAAAAAGCCTTGGAAATTTAGCTCAGTTCTAATGAAGGTTTTCGTTTCACGGAAACAGCACGCTCGTTTCAACTTTCAAGCCCTCATAGCAACATGAAGCCACTGATAATCAATTAACTGGGCTCGCGTTATGTATTTCTGTGTCATGAGTTTTTTAGGTGAAGGGCTTCATATACCGTGAGCCTCCGCCTTCTTCTCGTCATCAGAAGCATGACACTTCTCTATAACAGAATTTCTATCCCTTGTACAGGGCGCCGCACTATGCATGTACAATTTTCTTCTCTCACAAAAGTAATAAACCAAACCCAACTAGTATTCCATGGTTAGCTTATGACACCACTACCATTGCGACAACTGAGGTCGTATGTGTGTCAGATCCTTCTTCTAGACAAGGACAGTTAGGCCTGACACGGTATTCAGGATGGATTTGTCCCTTACAGTGGAAAACCTGCTCTGCACCACATGGGCGATCTTTATAGCAAGATTTGCTCTAAAAACGAGTCGTGCGAAATGTTTGACGGTTTGACTCAGAGCCACGGGAGGTCTCACCCATAACTGCTGTGAACCCAGAAGGAGCACCTCAAATGCCAGCTTTGATATGAACTTCACCGCTGTACCACGTGGTAAAACCAGCAGTCCAATATGAAAAGGAACTATCTGTTCTTGTCCCCTTGAAGTTACGCATTACATCCACCCCTGTGTCGCTTTCAGTTTCCTTTGGAATAAACAGATGGCGGTCTTCGCTATTGCTTAAATTTTGACTCTCTCAGCAGAGTAAGGCCGCTCTAGAGTTCTCTAAAACTCTAGAACTTGCAGAGATGTTGAGAAAATGGCTAGGACCAGAATGGCTACGACCGTTTTGAAAAAAATCTTCCAGATGTAAACTGCATTTCATCAATGAACATCTATCACAGTGCGGCCCCAGCATGTTTCACTTTAAAAGCACCTTTCCCCTTTTGAGTATTCCTTTCATCGATAGCCTTGATACTTGAGAGGCATTAAGGAACGAAGAAGTGATAAAGGATAAAGGACGGCGTTACTCAATCCCTTTTGGGATACGCCATGCATTCTACTTCTACGCGATATCGTGGAGGTGATTTGAATGCGTATTTGGCCACACAGTGACTTGCGGGGGCCATCCAATGAATAAATCAGCGCTTTATCTTTCCTTGACAGTCTGGTAGCAATTAATCGGCCCCGGAGGGATGGAAGGTTTGCTTCGCCTGGGCGGGAAGTCCGAACCAGGAACCTGTTATCGGGTGTACGCAATAGCCGGCACCTCCCACAAGTGCGCTCCACACGCGCGAGCAAGTGACACCTGCTTTTGATAAGATTCTCTGCCAACTTTGCATTGCACGGTTTAAATTTGAAGTTTCCAGGTCGTTGTGCTGGATGGTGTTGGATGGCGCAGACGGACGATGTCGCTGGAATGCGCAGTTTTTCTGAATAACTAGGAAGTTTCAAAGATAATTAGCACCGTCCTCGGGCTTCGAGCACCGGGTAGCAATGAATCCGTTTGTATGGCGACTAACCGTTCCCTAACAAAAAAGACCATGATAGCTAATTCAAAGATAGAAGATGATAGTGCTCTAGACCAGTGAACAGTAGAGCCATTCTGCAAAATTTGTATAAATCAGAGGGCTGAGAAGGGCACGTATTTTTGGCGTATGCTGCACGCCCATGTACAGTAAAGCCTAGCTATTAACGAACCCGTAGCGTAGCAGTTCGCAGATATTCCTTCACAATTACCAACTAAAAATAAACACTTAAAGTATGACCTCTGTACCATGTTCTTAGATTTCATCACGCTTTAAAAAATAGGACAAGGCCTTCGAAGCACTAGAGAAATAGTCCACCTCCGGCACGCGAACATTAAAAACAGTGGCAGAAAAAAGAACGGGGAAAAACCAACCAACGGTCGACATAGTGACGAGCAAGAAGTACACACAGTCTGCATATGTGATCCTGTGCGGGTTGATGAATCCCTTGAAGAAGTCGCCTGAGTTCTCAAACTGAAAGCAAAACTAGACCTGTAGCACTCTGCAGCTCCATTTGGCTCATTTTCATGTACCAGGTGAACTCCACCAGCGCCGGTAAGGCAGACCGACACGAAGATTGTGACCAGCTGTGTGAGACGAATGGATGACGAGGTCTTCAGAATGTTCAGATACTGCAGAATATCCGGCACGGTCATCAGACGGAGGGCACGAAGAAATCGAAAGCCTGTGGCAGCACAGATATTTATAGTTAGTTGGAAGAAAGGTGGCGAAAGCTATAGAATGGATAAGAATGAATAGTCACCTAGCCAGTTTCGTTGCAGATAAATAGCGACGAAGCTGGGTGGAATTGTGCAGTAATCTATGAAGGAGTAGAGCTCCAGGAGGAACCATACCTTGTCCGAGGCAGCGATAAACTGAAACAAGAGATTGGTATAGTGGACGATGTCTATCTCTTAAACTGTGAGACGCTCTGAAGAAATCGTTCAGCCGTGGTGGAAGTGGAGGTCTTGTGGGCCGCTTCTGAGAGATGTTTGAAAGAGTTACCTCAAATAGGACGAAATAGGCAAGACTCCTCACTTTCTGGACTTGGTGCAAGCGTGCAACACTAGAGTAACACCTGTGATTACGTCTTAACTAGCGGCATGCAATAGCACCACTTAACAGTGGAAAAATTAAGATCATGAAGACCGGCGTTAGCGTGTGGGAAGCGGAACGCATTTTTCTGTGGGATAGAGTAGATGCCGTTTGAATGCATACTACTTGCCCACTACAACTGTCTGCACCATAGATTGATCAGAATCTGAGCTATCTTTCACGGCTGGTGCCAGCAACTGCGGCACACGCTCCTATTTAACAGATGTGTAAATGAAAGACTGCACTGCAAGACTTAATGAATGCGGCGTCCTACTTTTACGTGACACGCGGAGGCAACTGAAAGCGTATTTGACCCATACAATAAACTGCGGCTCCAGCCGATGAATAAGCTGGTGTGTCAACCTTTTCAGAGAAATCTGGCACCATTTAATCGATCCCGGAATAGATGCTTGGTTGGCCAGGCTGGGACTCGAGTTAGAAATGCGCAATTTGGAGTGCACGCGGCAGCCGGCATCTCCTTCGACTGCACTACCATGTGTCCCACACAGGGTCATACTCAGTGCATTTGTTCTCATGCTCGGTTTCAATGCAGCCGTCCCCCTCTCTTACATTTTAAAGGCTAAAAGTAACGTAGACCTGAACAGTTCTGGACTTCAATTGACGCTCCCTTTTATGCATGAGCTGTTTTGCCTTTTTATCCATTTCTGGGTGCCTACAATATTGCGCATCCGAAGCGACTCTTGCTGCCAGAAGTACTTCCCATTGTGAAATATCAACCCTCGACTGCAGGCAGCTTTGTTTCTCTTTCGGCCGAAAAGAAGAATTCGTTTTTGCAACGCCGCATTTGCTCGTGAGGGAGTCCGCGGAGACAACAACTACCTTTGTTAGTGGAAACGACGCCAATAACGGACAGAGTGCCGCTCTTCACATTCCTAGACTCCTAGGCACTGTCATGTCCTACAGCACTTGCAGCGGAAGAGTAAGCGCATCAGAGACCCTGAGGAGCTGTTGCATTTCCTGCTGGTGCTGCAGTAGTGCGGTCAAAGCACCTGTTCGGATTGCACAGTTGCGAGCTTCTGGGTCGTCAAGCACACTCAACTGCGCCGCAGAAGAGGAATTGGCCTTGCAACGATGCTTCAACCTACCCGAATAAAGAAGTAGACGAGGAAGAAGATGTTGAATCCAAGATCGATCTGTTGTGAAGGGCTCTCTTGCCAAGGTATGCACGTCTCCACTTGGAAGTTCTGACTGAAATGACAGAATTAGAATTAGAATTAAAAGAATCGAAAAAGTAGAAAGGTGAGAGATCTGGAACGCTTCAAAGATTATTTCTGTGAAACCAGTAGATATAATTGAAATGTTATATCTTCTGCTTTCACAGAAAGCTGCTTGTTTTCTTGGTGATTTTCTAAGCACAGGAAATACTCGTAAACAATAAAAATGATACGATATATATATATATATATATATATATATATGGAATAGAGAGGATCCAACTTTTAAAAATTTATTTTATTTTTTGGCCTTCATTGTACAGTCATACATTTCCTATGACTTCGCCTCGATTTCCTCCAGCTATACGAGATTTTAGAAAAACTGCACAGGCACTCCGCATGCTCTATTGGCACTGCTAGCGGAGGCTGAATCACCTCTGAAGGTGAAGGGTGATAAAAGGAATGAAGAATCGCGCTCACCAATCTCCTTAAGGGCGCAACGTACTGTACTTCGAGGTATGTTCTGGAGGCAAATTGAACACGTGCTTGGCCTACACATTGAATTGAGGTGACCAGACGAAGGACAAATCAGCACTTTGTCCTTCCTAGGCTGTCCGATTGCCAGTTCATTGACATCGGGGTAATGGAAGAGCTTGGTTGGTCTAAGGCGAGAAAGCCGAACTAAAATCCCGGAAGCAGGTGCACATGACGCCTTTTCTTAGGAGAATAAGAGTGTCCACCGATTTACCATCAAATAGGCATTCAAAATTTTAATTTTTTTAGGAAACACATGAAGCTTTATTGGTTGAGCATCTCTTTGAGATGACGTCGTGTATTGGGGCTCGGATAGTATTATTTGGTTGTGAGGTGTCGAGTGTAACCAAGCTATCAGTCGCCGAATTTCATCACGTCATTGTTTGTCACATTGCTCTCCAATTTCAATTGAGTGGGATCGCTAAGATCTTGCAACAACAAAAAAAACAATGCCGGACATATGCTGAAGGCGTTACTGGTTGCTCTACGTCATGCATATCATTTCTGTAAGACGAGCGAAATGGGACCAGAAGAAACCAAAGAAACCAAGGAAAATGAAACACCCACTAGTTACCCAGCAACCACGAAGTTAGGGACCAAGCCCTCCGAATCCCTTTTGCACGATCGGACGATGTGAGAGACTAGCAATCGGATGATGTGAGAGCTGGCGGACGCGAAGGAATCTTGCCATTGTTCCTTTGTACGCCTGACAGAATCCGACGAAAGCGCCTACATTTTTCCTGGCGCCCCCGCAAGGTTTCACGGAGAGCAATGCCTTGCGCGATATGCACTCCGTCTAGCTCCTGAACGAAAACAGGACCATACTATATAGAGTCCATCACAGGAGTTCGGAGTCAACCCATCCCCAACATCACAGGGAATTTCCCACCTACGACTTCAGAGATGAACTGATACAGAGATAGATTCCTGTTAGGAAAAATAGAAAGCGTCTTTACGTTGCAACTTAATGATTGACCTGTTGATGTTGGTCTTGTTGTTGCTTTAGCTCTATTTTAATTAGTTTGCCCCAGACATGGTTTGGCTCCACTTCCTTTTTATTGCAGTTGCCTGTTGCGTCCGCCTGGGCACTGAACGCAGGGCCATCTTATTACAAGTTGGCAGAGTCGTCCGATGTTAATGGCGCCCACTTCAGAGGACTCCCTCGCGTTGCCGCTTAGATATGGTTGGATAAATTATTTTGCATTCAAAATGTCCGAAAACTTAACATAACCTTAACCTAATACGAAAAATCGCGTCTGAGCGCTACCGCGAAGGCCAAAAATAGATTCAATCCGCTCTGTCTCGATGGAATCAACGAAAATGGCGAGTTTTGTTCAGATTCTTCAGGAGGTTTTTGCTCTTCCTCCGCTCGGGGCTATCAATCCCGCATCTCATTCACTCCCTTCGCTGCCCGCCGAGATCCTGTGTCAGGGCTCCGCTCCAAAGATGTTGTCGTGGTTGCGGGGAAACAATTGCTGCGTCGCCTCCGGGCGTGTAGGTGTAATTGGCGGCGACGTGTTCGTCGCCTTTCCAGCTCCTGCTACGTTAACCGGCAATCAGACGACGTCGTGGATGGATTCCGGCCGACTCCCCGTCGCCTCCGCAGCACGCGTGTGTACTGTCCTGAGGAGACAGCAGTCCATCGTCCCGTTTGATCGACCCCGCTTCGCCGAAGAAAGCAATTGAGTTACGGGACTGAGCGACTCCCAGACATCACTGACCAGCGGGAGTAGCATGAAAGGAGGAGCTCCTTCACCCGGTCGAATGCCCTCCTGCGAAATGCAGCGCTGTCAGGAACTCCGCGATATCTTCCGCTCTTCGATCAGCGAAACGCGATAGAAAGTAGTAAGCGGCGTCCCGTCCAGACGAAGACCAGCAGGGCGACTACTCGTTTGCGTTTTCAATTCCGAGGAGCAGCTGAATTATTCACCCTGCCACGCTGACGTGGGCACAACATGCCACTTCTCACCTGAGTGAGGTCCTCGGTGACAATTAGGATGATCTGAGAAATTAGGATGATTCCTAGGAGAACTCCTTAAATAAGTGGCGTCAACATAAAGAATTATAGCCCATCTTAAGTCCTCTAGACAGAACTCCATGACGCCATTATCCATCATGTCAGTTTAATCCGCGTGTTAGTCTCTCTTCAAGAGGCTAGAGCGATTCCTGGTCGGTTCCCCCAGTTAGGTCCGTATCCAATCTCTCCGCTTGCCAACGCTTCCTGACGAAGAGCCGCGCGAATCCGAAACGCACTTATAGGATTACATCGATAGCATTAAACAGAAATTGCGTTTCGGGCGTTTGGATGGATTGCGAAAGCCATTCCCGTTTGCGCAACCATGGGATAGAGGATTAGTTTTTGAATTTAAAAAATCACTTTCACATACTGCCTTTACAAAAGAATGGATTACCTACATTCCAATGGTCTTCAAAAGCTAAATGAGAAAGTTGAGAAAATCAAATTTCCAACAACTCTAGTGGCGCCGGCATTTCGGGGCAAAGCGCTCGCTGGTAATTCGAAAAATGTTGCCGTAACAGCGGAAGTCGTGCCTTCAGCGGAAGGTAGAATTACCCGGCCCTATTAAGACTCCTGACTATCGAGTCCGCACTTGCCCTTGAGATGCACAAAGCTTCGTTCGATTGCAAACGAAATAAACTGGCAAACGTTGCCCTCTCTCGTCGGAATTAGTGCCGAGCTTCGAGAAAAAAGGACCCGCTCCGGCACTTCCTCATGCTACTATGCGGAATGCCGTCAAGATGAACTCACCCCAAAGTGAGTGAAGTGCACCCCAAATGCTTCGTCTGCTCGGACCTAGTTTCCATGACGATAGAGCTCTACAGGATAGTGCGTGAAAGCATCCTGAATTTCTGCTCTCAACTGACGTCATTTCGCTGCGCGTACGATGGCTTCAGAAGTATCCAAAACGACTATCAACGTCTCTCCCGTTTTAAAAAAGTCCCAACATCAGATTTGACATAGTTGAGAAAACATGTACCGCAGCGAAGTACCGGTGACCACATACCTACTCCGATAACACGGAGTGACACTTCTAACAAAACAGGGGCCCACTTTGCAAGTTGCTATACAGTTTACCGCTGCAGGAGGAGTTTTTCATGGAATCCTGGAGCAGGGACTTCTAACTAATGAACTGTACGAAGCTGCCCAATAAACTAGAAAAGTAGCAGTAGTCAGCGTACATGTTGTGAAGACGGCCAGCACGGTGAAGTCGGGAGTGCGCCAGCCAATCAGATCGCATCAAATTGGCGTGCCATTCAGAAGGCTTGCACGTACACTGATTTACTGGGGTGTGTTCGCACGGAACGGTACCCAACTTGGTTATGATTGGCTGATGCACTCATATTTCACAATGCTGCCTATTGTCGCGACATGAACGGTGATCAGCACAGAAACACTGGAATCTTCGCCAATTCTGCTACCCGGAAATGGTTAGGACTCGAGTGACCGTGAAAAATAAAACGGATAGTATCTGCTCGAATTCTCGCTGAAAGAAGGGATAGAAGTATCATCAGTGTACAACGTTGGCGCTTTCGTTTTGTGGAGAGTTTAGCCATCCCCTCGCAGTACAGTCATTTGTCGCACTATACAGGGTGCACCAAAATAACGTGAACAAGATTTTTCTGTCGTAATTATAAAACAACCAAGAATTCGAAAAAACGAAGACTAATTTTACAACAACGCAGACATTAATGTACACCATCTTGAAGCGGTTCGAAGTGGCCTCCCTTGGAGCGGATGCAAAGGGCCAAACGTTTCATGAAGTTTGGGGGCAATGGGCCGCAGGTCGTGGCTGGGAACAGATTCTGTTCACAGATGCGAAGCTGTTCACCGTGGAGCAGGCGCACAATCGCCAAAATGATAAGATCTCGTCTATAGAGGCTCCAAACAGCTATGCTTTCGTCGAACACCGCCAGTACTCACAATCGTCCATAGTTTGGGGCGGAACCATCCCTCTTGCAGGACCCCTCTGGTTTTCGTGGATAAAGGAGTGAAAATCGAAAAAGATGTGCACCAGCGAGACATTTTCGAGTCCGCCGTTCTTCCTTGGGTCCAGCAGCACTTTGGTGATGCCCATTGGACGTTCCAACAGGACTCTGCACCCGAACATAGGGCGAAGAGTACGCAGGGTGGTGCAAGGCCAATTCCGATTCCATCACGCCTTCGGAATGGCCGCCGTATTCTCCGGATTTGAATCCGATGGACTACAGTGTGTGGGCATTTTCAAGAAGGGTCGGCGTCAAGCGAAACAGCAGTCTCCAGTCCCTGAAGAAATCCTAACGCCAGGAGTGGGAACGATTGTTTCCTGACGACCTGCGGCCCATCACCCCCAAACCCCGCAAAGCGTTTGGCCCTCTGCATCCGCTCCAAGGGAGACCACTACGAAACCACTTGAACATGACGTACCCTAATGTCTGTATTATTGTAATTTAGTTGTTGTTTTCTCGAATTGTTGGTTGCTTTATAATTATGATAAAAACCCTCGTCCACGTATTTTGGTGCACTGTGTACATACACATAATGGGCTAACGAGGTTGTCTTCTGAGCTATGTCGTAGAAAATTAGGTGGATCGGATATGTAGGAGCACTTCAAGTACATAAGCTCGTCGTGTTCCACGAGCGAGGAGAGCTCAATAAGCTGCCGAAAAAGGCGTGCACGATCTATCATTTTACCTGATTTACCCAATTTTTCGCTAAATTCCTTAACGGAATCTAGTACAGGTATTTTTCATTAAATTGTTCCAACGAAATCTACTCATGACTACCGAAATTCACTGAAAAACTCAACGGAATTTTGACTTCTGTCGTGTGAAATGTATTCCTCAGGAGGATTTTGGTCATGTTTTCCGCAGAGGCATCCAGTATCGTTGTGGGAGCCTTCTATTCACTCACTTGAATCAGTGGAAAGAAGCAGCCGATGTCATGCTCATCTTTCTCCGGTCCCACTATTTGATCGCCCTTTTATTGCTTGTTGAGCAATTCATTAGTCAGCAGCCAATTTCGGTTTTCAGATGAAAAATGAAAAAGAAAGAAAGGAAAGTGAAAAGGCTATAGAAGGGACAGTGGGAGAAGAATAACAATGCGGGCATTGTAGAAAGGGCGAGGTAGGAAGAGTGGCGAAGAAAATGTAAATATGGAGGTACTCTAAAACGCCTGGCTCGCCTGGCTGTGATGACTTGCCTCCCATCCTCAAATCCGAAGTGTCATGTGTTGACTCTTGCACGTAAAAAACTATTTCGGTTTCTTCTGTTTATTCCTGTTTCCTCAACAAGTCTGTAGCAATCAAGCTGCTTAGTTTTATGTTTTTCCTGAAATGCTTTTTGGGGCTAAAATCTTCAACTCTGCTCTTAGAACAGCAAGAATTTCGAGGGTTTCCTTCAGTTATCAGAAATAACAAATACTCGCGTATGTAAACATAGTAAAATAAGAAACGGAAGCAGCACGTGAATTAACCAAAAGCAATAAATAAGCACATGAACAAATTAATTAATTAGTGAGCAAAACTAACGGGAGGTCGATGAAGCTTGGAAATAGGGTTAGCGCAAAATGTTGTTCAAACTTCAGCACCACAGATTTTATGCACAAAATAACAGCTGATGCCGCCCAAAAGGAAAAAAGTGAAAAGTAATGACGTAGCACTCACAAGCTCGCATCGTAGAAGTAGATACCGAGTGAGCCCAGTGACAGGACAAAGACAAGGACGACAAGGAATCGGCCAGTCAAACTCTGGCCCGAGATCAATTCTCCAGCCCAGTCCTTCGCCTAAACACGGTCTTTCAGCTCATTGCTTGTCACAAAGTCTAGCGCTCAGGGGACGTGACAGTTGACTGGGGATGAGTGGCAGCAAAGCGTGGAAAATCTCGGTGACTGATGGTTGGCAGTGTGAATCAGAACAGTCGGCGGTGGTTGGTAATCCAGGGGTCCAACTCGGCTTCGCGGACTCACCTCAGTCATCCAACCCAAGTGTTTCTCCTCCTGCTTCAGGGCCAAGCCTTCAAATTCCGTCTTCACTGCGCCATGCTTGCCGTTCAGCTAAAAACGGTAGCTTTCAGCGGTAGTGAGAACCTGCTAGGGGAAACCCACCTGTATTGGCACGGTCTCCGCCACCTCGACCTCTTCTCGTTCACGACGCTGACAGAACAGATGAGTGACGATTCGCCACGTGACCACCAGCAGCATCGAGACGCAGAATGTGACGATGCTGCAGAAACGATTCCATGAATCCCTTGAGCCAGTCAGTGCTCCGAACAGGGTGGGCAGCTAAACGCAGCTGCACTGCGAGCACTTGGACATCTCCTGAGAGCTCCACTAGGTGCATCACCAGGAACAACGGTCAGTAGTGTGCTTCAAGAGTTTCTCCTCCTGGTAAAGGTGTTTCTCCTCCTGGGTGGTAAAAGCAAGATCTCATCACTCTCTGATTGCTGGAGTGGCAGCAATAAAAACGTGTGCAACTCGTTGCGAACTCTTGTTAGAGCGAATTTTTCCGCGCTTGCTGAAGTCCAAACGGTGTTTGTGGAAGCATTATTAAAGGGTCCTAGTTCCGCCCCATCAAGATCAATTAATGGACTATAAAAAATAAAATACAAAATGACTTTCACTTAAGGAATTTTAAAAGTACGCTCTGTATTCATCGACCCCTTAGACGTAGGAAAATACGATTTCATCACAGTGTAAGGAACCGTACGTCTGCTTCGCACATAGGCTCAACACTTTATTTAGGCTGGCATAGCCAGGAGGAGGTAGGACCTCAGTGAGGTTTAGCAGCTCTAGTGCTAAAGGAATGTGAGGCTTCTTCATTCCGCTATCAGGAATTGCACTGAGCTCGATAGACTGCTAGGGGTTTTCATTGTTACAGATAAACGTAGCTCTTTCGACTTGGTCTCGGGTCTCGCTTTTGTTCTGGACTGCACATAGGAATCAAAGCGGGGAGCTACATAAATAAACGCTGCTTAGCCGACAGCCACCAGTTCTCTAAACTAGACGTTTTATCGATAGAAAGGGCCGGAAATTTCATATTTCCTACCGAGTAATAGAGTTCTAAAAACGGAAATATGCATAAATAAGTAAATATGCTGCCGCTATTTAACTGCTCTAGCGCTCGCGGCAGCAGTGAACAGTTCTTGGACCCGTAGAAATTTGTTATCGACCAAGGCGTTCGTTTCAGAAGAGATCGTTCTATGCAAATAACAAGACCCGCCATAAGGATTGGAAAAAGGGCGCGGTAGTCGCGCAATTCGCGTTCGCTATGTTCTTTTCCTGTAGGTGTCGTGATCTTCATCCTTGGTGAAAAGCTCACATAGCGTCGTGATCCACTTGACGAGATCTACCCAGTGCCACAGAACCTTTATTGGAGACGTCCCTCGCTCATGAGTATCTCCTGGTGCTTTCGAAAAAACAACGGTAAAAAACGGGGTAACGAGAAATGGTTTTGTGGCACTGGCTGGGTAGATCTCGTCGAGGAGATCACGATGGAGTGTGAGTTTTTTCCAAGGATGAAGATCAAGATGGCTGCAGCAAAAGAACGGAAAGAAGATCACGCGCTGCGCCATTTTCTAATCCTGGTGGTGGGTATTGTAGCAGGGAATGGGCGGAAAACACTTCGAATGGGCAATTTTAGTCTTTACAGCACTGCTGGCGGAACAGAGGTAGTTTGGCTCATTAACGAGTGGACTGAGTTCTAGTTCAATGTTTTCTAGAGTGCTCGTGGAGTGCCATTTTTCTCGTACTGTTAGCGCTAAGCCCCTACAGCGAGTCAAAAGAATGAGACTACCATCTGCCTCGCTAGGCATGCTTTACTTTACATATGAGATTCAAAACACATCTTCTGATATCAACACATCTTCTGATATCAACGCCGTCGTTAGATGCCGCACCATGCGCTAAAAGCTCCAGAGCTCAGAAAAGGAAAAAAGGAATTTATAACGATGTTTCAAGCTAGAAAATATGGAGTTCTTCATCGACTAAGGCCCTCAGGCCGGATGTTGCATAGTTGTGCATTCTGATGCTTATTGATTACTACATCATCTTGAAGCAGGTATACCGATGAGTGTTGGAAACATCAAAGCGATGTCTGCAGATAGTTGTTCACACTAACGGCGCAAACCACAATGTTGCCTTCCTTCACCTACCGTCGTTTGTAAAAAATGAGTTAGAGGTAAAGCAAGATTCTGTAAGCTGTTGAAAGAGCAAGCCAATAGGATAAGGATAAGAATAAAAACGTAGGCCTAAGCGTTGCCATCCGCTCATCTGCTGCTTTAGTAAGGCACGTCTACTCTACGCCCTCACCGAGAGTGTGCAGTAGCGTATTGAGTGGGTGACTTCTGATTAAGAGAGAAAATGCCCAAATCTACTAAGAAAATGGCCGTTGCCAGGGAAGAAAATATCCGATACTACTGAACGGGTGTCGATAGCGCGATCAGACCCGTTCCATAAAACACATTTTAGCACATGAACAAGGATGCGGTATTTTCTCATTTCGCCCTGGATAGGGCATATCAAGGGCATGGCAACTGGATCCGTGAGAATATCTGATCCGCATACTCAGATAGAGCAATTTGGCCATTTTCTATCACGTGAAGTCCACAAAATGCCGTGCGAATCCACACCAGCAAAGCTTAGCCCTTCTCAAAAAGAGTGTACATCTACTGCCACATTTGCAACTGATCGCATGATTAAAGGCGGTGATACGAATACACCTTGATGAGGAAAAATACGGAGTGCCTGCCACTGCAAAGAGGAATGGATTTCTACGTTTTTTTGCAATATGTCGGTGTAATCATGCATTTTAGTTAAGTAATTCTTACTTCATAAAAGATCCTTCTCTTGGTCACTACTGTCAGCCCAGGAGCTTTACCAAGACACAGATAGTTAAGAATTGCTAGAAAGTGCGAGACGCACCTACGTCTGCATCAATCTCTGCTCGAATTCAATTAGTACAAGCCGCTGGTAAACCAGAACATGTGAGAGAGTAAAAATTTAAATCACCGCTCATTAAGAGCCTTGTTACTGCGTTTTTAGCGCATTTCGATGATGCTGAAACAGCAGCTATGGCTAGTGTATTGCCCATCGGTTCGTGGTGATACCATGACAGTTTCCTAAGGCGACGTCTTTGGAAAGGAACATGTTCGGAGAGGACTGCCTTAGAAGATGTTAGATATATATTTCGACACCTCTTTGCTTTTAAAGTAGTTCTTCCTCCGGAACATCGCTGGTATTGTAAATGTTTTTGTGTTTTTTCATTAACGTTTCTCTTAGTACAGAATTTTTCTTTTGAGTTAAATTGAGAACCTTGCTTTGTTTTTTTCTTCTTCAGGGATTTCCACCAAGCTGCAGAAGGAATTTAAATATGAGAATGCACAGTGGGTTGCTACATAAAAGGTCTTACAAAAAAAAACTTGAAATGATGCAGTTCTAAGCGTTTCAGTTGCAATCAAATGAACAGAACTTACGGTGCAGTACCTTAACATAAAACTGTCTTGTTTTGAAGTGTAGGGATTTTCCGCATATGAATCTTTTCTTCGATCCACTTCTTATTGAAGCTTAAATTTGATTGAAACGCTACGGAAATTAGATTAGCGATGTACTAGATTAACGGCGCATCCATTTAAGACTCTTCAAATGAACGGTTTGCTCAACAGCTTCGAATTTACTCCTAGTCTCCTTAATGGCGTTTACCCCCACACTTGTTTGCTTTATCATCGCACTTTTGCTAGTCATCACATCACAATATTCTGTTGTAATATACGTCCTCTATATACTATACGACTATACTGTACGTTCTGGTGTACCGTTCCTTGGTCGCAGGCCTTTTCTCCCCCGGCTGCTGTCATTTCTCTGCACGCAACGCACACCGTGAGATTCGAGCATTTTCTCCGTAGACCGTGAATTCTCTGCATGGAAACCAACACGGGCGGCATGATCTCAAATGACTGGGCGAGGAATGAAATCCGAGAAGCGCAAGCGGCGGATCGCCACCATATCCAGCAGCGCCAATTCCCCACTGCTGGCACTAATGATGCGTCCAGAAGGATGCTACGTCGCTGACTACGCTATTAAGCTAATTTGGAAGCGTGATCAGCATAGCGGCGGTGAAGGAAGGACGGCTAGGAAATTTGATTGCGGAAATGAAGAAAAACGGAACGAACTATATGTCTCACCTGCTCAGCATAAAACACCAATATTTGCGCTCCTCCAGACATTTTCGGTCCTCCTCGGTCATCTCCATGAACACCCGCGACATGTTGCAGTTCATAGGGTAGCCATAGGGCTGGTTGTAGCCCTTGGCTTGGCTACCCACGTAGTGTTCGCCCATCTCTAAACACACAAGCTTTTCAGGAAAAAACTGTGAAGGGAGGACTTAGCATCGCTCTTGGCCAACATGTTATCGAATTATTTTTCATCGGAAAGGATTAGCTGGCCTTCGAGTGAGGCACAGCAACTGTCTTGGAAAGTGTGTATGCTGTGGAATCTGCACAAATGATCCTTCTCGCTGCGAAGGCAACCTTAGGCATGTGGCATACCTCCGAGTCGCTCCAGCGACTGATCGCTGCGATAGTGTTCGCGGGTAGCTACGCAGTTCGTAGCTATCCGCGCAACACTATCGCCGCAACTAGTTGCTGGAGCGACTCGGAGGTATACCAGATGCCTTACGCAGTGTTGATTACACTGTCAGAATGGATCACCAATCAAAAGAAGTGGTGGCTAGCAGTAGTGTAGGATAAGGATAAAGGACGGAGCTCACAAAGCCCTTTGGGACGCCACGCACTGTACTTCTGCACGGGATGTCGCGGAGGCAATTTGAACGCTATTTGTCCATTACAACTGTGAATGAATTGCGCTGACCAGTCGATGAACAAATCAGTTATTCATCCTCCACAGATAGGTAGTAGTGCCAACTCATCGATCCTAGAGGGATGGAGGGTTGAGTTTGTTTTGGCTTGGATGTAAGTATGAACTAAGAACCTGGAATCGGGTCTGAGGCGACAGCCGGCTTCTTCTGCGACTGCACTACCATGCGTCCGCATTTTTTTATCCTAACAGTAGCCCTATGTAGCGAGTAATGTACTGCAGTCGACAGCGCAGGAATGGCCGACGCTGTAGAATGGCAGATGACGTTTGAAGAATGTGGAACTACGTATGTACATAGACAAACGATGACAGAGGATCCAGACCATAAACAACGCAAGGAAGTTCCGGAAATAACCCATTTTCTGATGTAATTTAAAAACTCCGTCGGCCTATGCTCATTCAAAGCCCACAGAAAAGCTGCTCATTCTTGAACAGGGATCATATGCAGTGGTATTCAATCCTAAAGATCGCTGATTCCCCAAGGATAAGTAAATCTTTTCCCCGATAACGAAAATTTTAAAGGGCCGACATTATCAAGGTTAAGTACGCTGCACACGCACTCAGTGTGGCAAGAGACACTGACATCACCAACCTAGAATACTTGGCTCTTCCCTCTTACCACACTTCGGAGCCCAGATGTATTATGCGGCAGTTGTCCTCCTGATAAATGTAGGAAAAGTTGCTGCGCAAGTAGCGGTTTGCCTCACGTCCGCAAAACGACTTATACCGCAAATTTTGCTCGAAGCTCCGTGACTTGCCTCACCGCAAGATTCACAGTGGAGAAAGCATAGTGTTGATTTCGAGCTTGGCCTTCACAGCGAGCGCAACGTAAACTCCATGCTGCGGAATTGGGCCTCACTCAGAAAGAGAAAAGGCGGCAGCTTATCCGAAATTCTTCGTTCTATGTCTCAGCGGTTTAGAGAGCATCGAGTCAAATCAAAAAGAAGTTTTTGGCTTCATCGACCTACGACACTACTGAAATGGAAGTGGAGCCTGGTCGAAGCGAAAGTACAAAAACGCACATCTACCGAATAACAGCGGAAGACGTTGAGCCCAACTAATCACCAAAACGCAGGTGCCGGATTACGCTCAGAGAAAGCAGAATGTCGAAAATGTCCAGTTTTCCACTACCTACAGATTTCTCGCCGCCAATCAATCAAACGCTCACTGAGACGTGGAGCCAGTCGTGAAAAGCGTGCCTCTTTTACTGCAAATCTGTTGATAGACTAGCTCAAAGTGACCCAGTCGGAAGCTCGCGGCGTTTGCTTTCGAGTCTGGACTGATCGCATTCATTTCTCGCTGAACCTCAGACAATGCAGCTCCGAGGCTGACCAGCCGAATGAGCCAGAGCCACTACGGCCCAGTAGTTTACATTTGCAAATGAATAATCAATGGTGGAATGAGACGCATAATAGGGGTACTAACCGGGATCACGAAAGTACCATGTCTCTGTAACGAAAACTAACCTTCTCCTAACAAAGTCAAACCATGTGGGATCTCGTCAAAAAGTGGGACTCTTATTTATTTCTCATCCTCTCAAATGAGCAACTCGGAGCGAATATACAAGGACATTCACCAGCACTGAAGACGTTCTGCATAAATTTCCACAACAAAGTATGAACATGGAAGTACGATAAATACGCGAAAAGATAGGCCACCAAAAAATCAAGCAGAGACCGCTGTGGAGGAGTCTATTGAAAACAAAACGAAATTCATTTCAAGCAGTTCGATGTAAACACGCTCGAGTGAGAACGCAAATTTAGTGTTTGACCACTGTCTTGCTCACCTTAAGCTGCAAAAAGAATGAAGATGAGGCGGAAATGGCGCTATTTCTCGCAAAGTTAGAATACCCACCGCTGCGCTTACATCGTATTGTAGTTTATTAGGAAAAAATGAAGGTAAGAAAAATAGAGATGGTTAAGGAAAATCGAAAGCAAGCAGAACACTGCACTCTCGGCGCTCAGCTTTCTTTATCTACGTCTATTTCTGTATCAAACGGACTTAATATAATCTGAAATCGGAACAAGCAACGAGGCTTGGAAAGTGAATGATACAGGAGCAAGAGAGGATGGAGAGTTGGAATCCTTGAAGAAAACGTCAGACCACTCCTTAGCTGAGAACACGCAGATTCATCACTGCCGTGCTTTTGCAATCTCCAACCTGTCGGTCTTAAACAGGGTGCAGTCACTGAAGGGAGTTCGAAAAATTGAAGTACCTCAAGTCCTCAAAGTGGCTTGAGAAACGTTGATAGAAACAGCCCTGTTAGATAATGCCAAGAAAAATTTGATGAAGTGATCCTTTCCAGAATTCTGCACCTACTGTCTTATGTTTTAGGGCGTTTCCTAACGAAGTAAAGTCGAGTAAAATATTCTTGCAGAGCAGCAAAACTTTGCTGAGAATCGGCGAACGTTACACCAGTGAGACTAAAAGAACAAGCTTGCTGATAGTGAAAATAAGAAACCAGACTGTAGAGGACTTCTACACCAGCTCACTTACATAAGTGTCCTGAAAATGGCAACCGTTAAATGGAGTTAGTTCAATGTTCGAAATGACTGCCGGTGCTCCAACGATTAAGAAAATTAGTAAGATTTTCAAAATTCCACTGCAGATCTAGACACGTCTTTGCCGTCCTGCCTTGCCGCCGTCCTTGTCCCAGCAAAAGCTTTAGAACGCTTAAGCCCATTATGCCTCCGGTCTCATTTCCTCGTTCGCTTCCGTTTAAGAAATCAGTTGGGAAAGAGACTACCTATGAAGTCAATTATGCAGCACATCATACCTTGAAAGTGGCTCGAGAAAACGTTTAATCACCGGACTGAAAGCCCATATGGATTAGAAACACTTGTGCGGAAGCTAGCAGTCAGCTGAAGGGCAGTTTGCAGACAATCGTAGATAGCTGTTAGCGGGAATGCGGTTTCCTCGTGAATCACAGGAAGTATCGATGGCATCACGAAGAACGAACAAAGGAGGTGGTCAGAGTACTCAACCGAATACCGACACCATGAAGCTGCTACTCAAAGAGCAATAAGCTTGTAGCATCGAACAACAACGCTGTAGACAGATTTTTCAGCACACAGCACTGGGGGAAGCTCAGCTAAGCTGCCGTGATAAAGTTCTCTTCTAGCCATAAGACACGCTCCAACAGCTGTAAGCATTCGAGAGTCGTTCGCTTATCTGCTCGTTTGATACCCGTTTAATATGAAAACGGAAAGCGAGTTATCAAAAACAGCACTCTTGCAGCAATAATAGAAGGGTAAAAGTGTAAAGGAAGCAATGGGAAAATGCTTTAAGTTGGTGCCTAATAGGAACAGAGAACGCTCACTTGTGCTGAGGAGCATAGTCCGTGCACTTTTCAACTGATGTCATTTCCCAAGGGATTCCAAGGACTTTAAAACATTTCGCTCAACAACCAGCTGCGGCTAGCAGCTTCGGGAGGACCTCAGGGGAACGCGGTGGGAGTGCGACTCCAGGACTCGGAAACAGCTCACCGTTGGCGTCGAGAGAACGGATTCGAGCTGAGAGGCGGTCAGAAGACGAGTGACGTCATCGGCGACGACACCAACGAACTTCGGCTGTGGACGGAGGCGTGGAGCGGTCGTGGCGGGAGTGCGTGGTGGCTCTGCTGCTGCCGGCGCTGCCACAGCATGCTCTACTTTCCCGACGGCGCGAGCGTCGGGGACGGACGGCTTCTGCGTGTCTGGCCGCGAATCCGCACCCTCGGGCTACGGCGCTCTCTCCGCCCGTGTCGCCCTCGGCTCTCCCGACCCAGCACACCGTGTGCAGCTCCCGGATCGATAGTCCTTGTCGGGCAGGGAGAGGGTCTCAATCGTAAAGCGTTGTAAGGCCAGAGCCAGATGGCTGCTCTCGCCGTCTCTCGCCGGTCCACCACGTTACTCACCTCCTCGCGAGCCCGCCGCTAGTATAATTATTTCGTTACCCGCCGCTCTGCTCGGCGCTGGCCGACCCGGCTGACCGGCTGCCCGGCTTCGGTCATCCTTCCCTCACCTCCCTGACATCTGGAGCGACTCCTTCCGCGAATTCGGACGTAAGCGACGAGGAAGTGCCCGTCCACAGAACGCAGTTCAATCCGGTACTGAGACGACAAGGACGCCAAGCGGCCGCTCAAATGCTCTTGACGAGAATTGCTCCGGAGCCGCTCGACGTTCGACAGGGTCCAGTAATGGAGTAGGATATTCTATTTTACGACGAGCCATTTAGCGCAAGGACGATGACGTTACGGGCATGGCTTGATATGGTCAGCATGTGTTTGTGTAGCGGTGCTGCACAACGCCTAGTAACATCATCGATGAGGCTGAATAGGAATAGCAGGTAGCTGTAGGTTGGGCTATGCTGTTTCAGGGTAGTTCACGGTGATAGCTATTAGATATGATGAACAGTCTTGATATGGTGTGAATATGAATATGTCGTGTACACAGGTTGGAGAAGGTCCGGAGGAGACGGTTTTCCCTTTTCCTTACCGATAACCAGTAGCTTTGCTCTATCCGGGGTTGAGTTAGATATCATCGTACAGTATATTATATGGTACGCAGCGTTTCTAAGGTTCCCATTTTAAAACATTTTGGACAAATTCTCTGAGTGTTTTAAAGGAGAAAAACAACGAATCCCCATTCTTGACGAGCTTCGGTAGGTACTGAACAGTTTATCTGTGGAGGGAACCCACAGTTATCGAGACCTGAATAAAGCGCTGCTAGCAACTTTTCATTCACCATCTCTTCCATCCGCTAATATGCACGTGTGTTCTCCAGGTGACAGTGAAAAAGTTCAGAATCCGAATATAATGTGCAACTGCAACCTCATGTTGTAATTGTTGCCGCTCTGTATTTTTGCTTTACATATATACAGTACCGGACGCGTCTTTTGAATAGACGCCGAAAAAACAGCACTTTTGCGGTTTTGCGTCTTTTTGCTATAACTCGCCAAAAAGTCATCCGTTTGAAAAACCAAGAGCATATTTGAGCTGAGGAGATCGAGCTCTATCGTTCGGTATATACACTTCATATGAAAGATCAACAATTGCCAAAACTGAAAACTTGCGCTCCATTGAGAAGGCCGGCCGCGGACGAGTTGTCGGCCGCAAAGCGTCTCAGACCGTTGCATGCTCACAATTCCTCTAATTTAAGGTTTTTGAGAAGCGGTTGGTACCGTTCGATTTGTCTCTTCGAGATCTATACAACCGTATATACTACCTCGCCAAACCACCGCATTTTCGCAGAGGGTGGTCAAAGATGACTGGAGCAGACTTTTTGCTATTGGAGAAGCTTATATTCCAGGACTTGCATGTTCTAAGAGCATCTCAAACATGGCGTAAAGTGTTTTGCCATGCCAGGAATCCCCTGAGAGCGCGCCGTGCACAATGCATATAGGACTGAACCTATCAATCGAGGGGGGGGGGCGACAGACTGTAGAGTGAGCACTTAGGGAGTTTTATGAGGAATTCTTAGTCGCTCTACTCAGAAATTGCCGTACTCTGCTCCGGCGAGACTTTGGAGTGCCCTGTGCACAATCTATATAGGATCGAACCTATCAATCGACTGGGCGCGACAGCTCGCAAATTGCGGGCGTGTTGTTCGGAGCGCGATAACTCTGTCAGCTTCCAATCTTTCTGGCTGGAACGTGTGGATTCCGCAGGCAGTAACACGCTCTAGTAAAGCGCCAAAGCATAGCAAATTATCTTACGAATTGACAAGGTTACGGCGGTGCGAATATGCAGGTTGGGCATGTGTGACACGATTTTTTCAGAATTCGGTCGACCGCTGCGGATACACGAGGCGAGCTAACAGCATACAAACTGAGCAAAGCACCGAAGGCACTTTACGACTATCTGCTCCTAATTCTCCAGCTGCCTATACTGCCTTAGCACTATCTGCCATTTTAGAGCGGCGGAGGGCAGCGGTGAAGCTTCTTCCGCCTTACTCGCCCACGTTCGAGATTTCGAGCCCCATCCAGGCACCATTCTGTTGAGCTCAAAAAGCCCTATCAAACGGTATCAATTTCGACCAATTTTGAAGACATCGATCTTTTGACAGCTTCTCATCGAAGTCGGCTGCGCCAGATGGACGATGACGTCATGGAAAATCGATATTTCCGAAATTGGTCGAGTTTGATACTGTTTCATAGAGCTTTTCGTGCTGAATTGAGCGGTGTTACTATGAGTGGCGAGAACTGTTATCTGGGCAGTAAGAGCAACGGGGAACATAGACCGTTGTTGTGCTAAATTGCACGCGCGGGCGTGTTCGGAGCGCGATAACTCTGTCAGCTTCCAATCTTTCAGGCCGAAACGTGCGGATTCCGTAGGCAGTAATATGCTCTAGTAAAGCGCCAAAAGACAGCAAATTATCTTACGAATTGGCAAGGTCACGGCGGTGCGAAAATGCAGGCTGGGCATGTGTGACATGATTTTTTCAGATTACGGTCGACCGCTGCGGGTGCACTAGGCGAGGTAACGGCATGCAAACTCGCGGACGAGTAAGGCACCGAATGCATTTTACGACGACGTGCTCGCAGCTCTCCAGATGCCTAAACTGCTTTAGCACAATCTGCCATTTTGGAAACTCGGAGGGCGACGGCGAAGTTCCTTCCGCCCTTACTCGCCCACATTCGAGTTCTCGACACTCTGAATGGTACCACTGTGTTCAGCTCGAGAAGCTATATCGAATGGTGTTAATCTCGACCAATTCTGGAAATATCTCTTTTTGACAGTTCGCATCAAAGGCGAGGCGGCTCAAGGCCGGAGAAGAACAATGACGGCATCGAAAACCGATGTTTTCAGCCGGGCCAAGTCTGATACCTTCCGATAGAGCTTCTGGTGGTGAATTGAATGGTGTTACTGCAAGCAGAAAGTAACACAAACCTGGGCGATTAAGAGCGCGGAGAACATCGACCGTTGTTGTGCTAAATTTGACGCACGGGCGTGCTCTGAGCGCAATAACTCTGTCACGTTTAAATCTTTCGGGAAGCAACTTGTGCATTTTGTAAGCAGTAGAAAGCTCTGTACTGAAACACAGCAATTTAGCTTATGACATGGGCAAAGTTACGACGATGCGAATATGCTGGTTAACCTTGTGTGACACGATTTTTTCCGAATTCAGCCGACCGCTGTAGGAACACGCAATCAGCTAGCGGCCTGCGAATGCATAGGCTAGCAAACTGTGTCTAAGGTACTTTACGATGAAGTGCCCATTACTCTCCAGCTGCCTAAACTGCCTTAGTCCCAGCTGCCATTTTAGAGCTGCGGAGGGTAGCGGTGAAGATTCTTTCGCCTTACTCGCCACATTTGAGTTTTTGACACAACAGATGGTACCGCTTTGTTTAACTCGAAAGCCCTATCGAACGGTGTTAATCTAGGCAAATTCCCGGGAAAACTGATTTTTTGACAATTTCCTCGAGACGAGGGCGATGCCGAGCCTGCCCGGTCGATGACGTGATCGACAGTCGACGATTTCGAAAATGCCAAATGTTCTTGTCCAAACTTCGTTCAAATTCATCTAGGGGGTTATTTGGTGCGCTGGTTACGAATCCGATGTCCGATTTTGTAAATTGCGCCGATTTCGACAGGTTTTGATTTCGTTCTG
>OX375868.1:65969133-66011997 GCA_947359475.1 Heligmosomoides polygyrus bakeri | reverse complement strand
CGAGCCCCATCCAGGGCACCATTCTGTTGAGCTCAAAAAGCCCTATCAAACGGTATCAATTTCGACCAATTTTGAAGACATCGATCTTTTGACAGCTTCTCATCGAAGTCGGCTGCGCCAGATGGACGATGACGTCATGGAAAATCGATATTTCCGAAATTGGTCGAGTTTGATACTGTTTCATAGAGCTTTTCGTGCTGAATTGAGCGGTGTTACTATGAGTGGCGAGAACTGTTATCTGGGCAGTAAGAGCACGGGGAACATAGACCGTTGTTGTGCTAAATTGCACGCGCGGGCGTGTTCGGAGCGCGATAACTCTGTCAGCTTCCAATCTTTCAGGCCGAAACGTGCGGATTCCGTAGGCAGTAATATGCTCTAGTAAAGCGCCAAAAGACAGCAAATTATCTTACGAATTGGCAAGGTCACGGCGGTGCGAAAATGCAGGCTGGGCATGTGTGACATGATTTTTTCAGATTACGGTCGACCGCTGCGGGTGCACTAGGCGAGGTAACGGCATGCAAACTCGCGGACGAGTAAGGCACCGAATGCATTTTACGACGACGTGCTCGCAGCTCTCCAGATGCCTAAACTGCTTTAGCACAATCTGCCATTTTGGAAACTCGGAGGGCGACGGCGAAGTTCCTTCCGCCCTTACTCGCCACATTCGAGTTCTCGACACTCTGAATGGTACCACTGTGTTCAGCTCGAGAAGCTATATCGAATGGTGTTAATCTCGACCAATTCTGGAAATATCTCTTTTTGACAGTTCGCATCAAAGGCGAGGCGGCTCAAGGCCGGAGAAGAACAATGACGGCATCGAAAACCGATGTTTTCAGCCGGGCCAAGTCTGATACCTTCCGATAGAGCTTCTGGTGGTGAATTGAATGGTGTTACTGCAAGCAGAAAGTAACACAAACCTGGGCGATTAAGAGCGCGGAGAACATCGACCGTTGTTGTGCTAAATTTGACGCACGGGCGTGCTCTGAGCACAATAACTCTGTCACGTTTAAATCTTTCGGGAAGCAACTTGTGCATTTTGTAAGCAGTAGAAAGCTCTGTACTGAAACACAGCAATTTAGCTTATGAATGGGCAAAGTTACGACGATGCGAATATGCTGGTTAACCTTGTGTGACACGATTTTTCCGAATTCAGCCGACCGCTGTAGGAACACGCAATCAGCTAGCGGCCTGCGAATGCATAGGCTAGCAAACTGTGTCTAAGGTACTTTACGATGAAGTGCCCATTACTCTCCAGCTGCCTAAACTGCCTTAGTCCCAGCTGCCATTTTAGAGCTGCGGAGGGTAGCGGTGAAGATTCTTTCGCCCTTACTCGCCCACATTTGAGTTTTTGACACAACAGATGGTACCGCTTTGTTTAACTCGAAAAGCCCTATCGAACGGTGTTAATCTAGGCAAATTCCGGGAAAACTGATTGTTTGACAATTTCCCTCGAGGACGAGGGCGATGCCGAGCCTGCCCGGTCGATGACGTGATCGACAGTCGACGATTTCGAAAATTGCCAAATGTTCTTGTCCAAACTTCGTTCAAATTCATCTAGGGGGTTATTTGGTGCGCTGGTTACGAATCCGATGTCCGATTTTGTAAATTGCGCCGATTTCGACAGGTTTTGATTTCGTTCTGGATAACTGAGGTGGTCGGGACAGAAACACCGATTTTGCTCAAACTTCCTCTAAGAGAAGGGGTTATTTAGGGTGCCGAATACGATACCGAAGTCCATTTGGCCGATTTTAGCAGGAGACCACCCATACTGATAGCTGAGGGTGGTCAGTGATCCTGACCCTACCAACCTCGCGTGCAACATGCCAAAAGCTGACAGAGTTATCGCGCTCCGAACACGCCCGCGCGTGCAATTTAGCACAACAACGGTCTATGTTCTCCGTGCTCTTACTCGCCCAGATAACAGTTCTCACCACTCAATTCAGCACGAAAAGCTCTATGAAACAGTATCAAACTCGACCAATTTCGGAAATATCGATTTTCCATGACGTCATCGTCCATCTGGCGCAGCCGACTTCGATGAGAAGCTGTCAAAAGATCGATGTCTTCAAAATTGGTCGAAATTGATACCGTTTGATAGGGCTTTTTGAGCTCAACAGAATGGTGCCCTGGATGGGGCTCGAAATCTCGAACGTGGGCGAGTAAGGGCGGAAGAAGCTTCACCGCTGCCCTCCGCCGCTCTAAAATGGCAGATAGTGCTAAGGCAGTTTAGGCAGCTGGAGAATTAGGAGCAGATAGTCGTAAAGTGCCTTCGGTGCTTTGCTCAGTTTGTATGCTGTTAGCTCGCCTCGTGTATCCGCAGCGGTCGACCGAATTCTGAAAAAATCGTGTCACACATGCCCAACCTGCATATTCGCACCGCCGTAACCTTGTCAATTCGTAAGATAATTTGCTATGCTTTGGCGCTTTACTAGAGCGTGTTACTGCCTGCGGAATCCACACGTTCCAGCCAGAAAGATTGGAAGCTGACAGAGTTATCGCGCTCCGAACAACACGCCCGCAATTTGCGAGCTGTCGCGCCCAGTCGATTGATAGGTTCGATCCTATATAGATTGTGCACAGGGCACTCCAAAGTCTCGCCGGAGCAGAGTACGGCAATTTCTGAGTAGAGCGACTAAGAATTCCTCATAAAACTCCCTAAGTGCTCACTCTACAGTCTGTCGCCCCCCCCCTCGATTGATAGGTTCAGTCCTATATGCATTGTGCACGGCGCGCTCTCAGGGGATTCCTGGCATGGCAAAACACTTTACGCCATGTTTGAGATGCTCTTAGAACATGCAAGTCCTGGAATATAAGCTTCTCCAATAGCAAAAAGTCTGCTCCAGTCATCTTTGACCACCCTCTGCGAAAATGCGGTGGTTTGGCGAGGTAGTATATACGGTTGTATAGATCTCGAAGAGACAAATCGAACGGTACCAACCGCTTCTCAAAAACCTTAAATTTGAGGAATTGTGAGCATGCAACGGTCTGAGACGCTTTGCGGCCGACAACTCGTCCGCGGCCGGCCTTCTCAATGGAGCGCAAGTTTTCAGTTTTGGCAATTGTTGATCTTTCATATGAAGTGTATATACCGAACGATAGAGCTCGATCTCCTCAGCTCAAATATGCTCTTGGTTTTTCAAACGGATGACTTTTTGGCGAGTTATAGCAAAAAGACGCAAAACCGCAAAAGTGCTGTTTTTTCGGCGTCTATTCAAAAGACGCGTCCGGTACTGTAGCTAAGTGTGTCTCTGGCAGTGCAACCTTCTTCTGCCTATAATTTCTGCTATGCAACCGAATGTTAGTTTTCAATTGTTGACAATTTTTGAGAATTTGAAATGGATGCGTGAAACCATCGATTCCGCCGGACTCTGACGTACGCATGTGCGGATCTGCGAATTCGGTGATAAAAATTTCTGTTAATTACTATTGACATCTGAAGCGGTCTTCCTTCAAAGTGTTTTTGAAGCGCTCTTCGAATCGATGGCGGAGTCGCGCCCGAAGAACAGACCTGTCACGGAAATAGTTTTATCCGGTATGAAGGAAAGAGCATAAAAAACGAAATTGTGCGCTGTAAAATTTTAACCCCTGCTTGTTATGCAGCAAAAAAATTCTCCTATTGTGGTTTTCGATATGACTAGGAGAGATCGTATCTAAAATTGGAGACTTTAGGAAAATAAAGTCATTTTCTACCTGAGGAAGACGAGGTATATAAGTGAAATTTTACCAAATAAAAGTTTACTAAAAGTCTACACTGCTCGACTCACAATCACCAAACAGTTTTTTTTTATAAAACAACCTTTTATATGATCAGTAGCCTCGATTTTGCATTTGTCGAATAAAAAAACCCAAAAATCGAATCCCTAATCGTATCGATGATCGAAATACTTTTTCCACTGTGTAATACTCAAAGTTTGAAATTTTACAACGTGCATTTTCACCTTTTGATGTTGACTTCGTCAGACCGAAATATTATTTTCTTGGCTAGTCAAGCCTACGACCTACGACCGTCTAAGACGGAGAACACGGTGCGCGGTGCCTGCACTTAAATGGTCAAAAGTCGGAGAGCTTTCAGAATGCATAAAATCTAATAGGGCGTTGGGAAATGGAAAAAATGTAAAAATTTTTTGTTGAAAAACAGGTTCTAAAAATGGCAACTCCTAGGTAGGTCGAAAAGGTTCAATTTTTGGCTGATTTTCTCCAGAATTGACCAAAAATCGAGCCCCTAATCATATCGAAAATCATTGTGGATATGCTCGATTTTTTATTGTACAATAGTCAGGGCTTGAAATTGTATAGGGAACAACTTCACTTTCTGGCGATCTTTCCTTCAGGTGAAAGGAAACCATCGATTAGAAGAGCACTTAGCAAATGTAGAAAAACACTTAAGACATCAATAGCAGCTAACGCTCGAGATTTTATTGAGTACAGTTTTAGACGCATATGTTGCTCTTCCAGCTATAAAGATGTGTCGTGCTCATGACGCTCTCGAAAGCTCGGTAAAACTTGGACTCGTCGTGGTTGATCCGAAAGCTGCCCGTAGACATCTTCATTTTTAACTGTGCTAACAGGATTCATTTCTGTGCTCATCACATTCCTTCTTTAGTGAACGAAGCTGCGTGAGGATCTCTACAATGTCGAAGCCACTCCTGAAAAGAACAACTTATTAAGATATAGAAACATCGCCTAGTAGCTGGGAAAAATACGAGGCAGTCCGCTGCTAAAACCAACAGATAGTATGACACCCCCTTCCCCCTCCCCAAAAATAAGACGTTACACTACGACACACCCACCTCCCCCGCTTCGATTCTCAAACATCAAGGTTGATAGTGAAGTGCGGAACATTTAGCTGTTGAAGAAGCCACTGTCGAGAAGCAGTTGTTCAAAAAATTTAGTCGCCAAGTTGCTACAAAATCTCAGCTATCCAAGGAACACGTTTTCAAAAACAGGTGGAGCATCAACTGGATTACAAAGCATGTACACCAGATGGATAGACAGTTGCTTAACAGGGCAAAACACAGCCGTACTTGGTCTCATAAATGCCTAACGCCTCGTGCATACTTCCCGTCGCCGCGGCGAAGTTTTCTTTGACTATTCGACCGCGTGCGGCGAAATGGCCATGGACTGAGCGTCGCGATGGCATCGCGGCGATGGAAGTATGCCCCTGGCCTAAAGGGTGCCGTTCACACTCCATTTCGTGTCATTTAAAACGTGAAACTGGTTTTGAGTACAAGCACGATTTTGACATACGGCCACAAAATCTACACCATAACCTCTGGCGTTGGGTGAGGCATACTTCGTGCAATCGCAGAACCAGACTACGAAAGGGGCTCCATGGTGGGTGCCATCCAGGTTGCTCGTGTGGAAACTGCTTTCGGCGCTCAGGAAGAGTCCGCGGATGAGTTCTGCGCTCTTCGAGCGGCGAACGGCTGGAAAAATGTGCAAGAAGTGCCTCAAGATTACGTACGCGTCAAGGAACCTCAAATCCCAAGTAGCCAGCTGAAATGGAAGTATGCCACAATGCGCAGGAGAACCGAGCCCCCGACCTCGCTCGCATGAAGCGACCTCCTATCCATTGCACAGTGACCCACTTGCATTGAGTAACATCGCGGGCGCACAAGGCATCGATCGAATGCCAACGTGGGCTCCAGGACCTAACTCCAACGCGACGTCGCGCGCTAGCCGCGTGCGGAGTCGCGGCGCTGAAACGCGGACGGACAATTGATCCGAGAACGGGTGATAGTGACCTTTTTCCTTAGTATAACGATAATCACGGGTAAAAATTGACCGAGGAAGTTGTAGATGGCAAATACTGACGCTAGAAACCATCCACATGACCAGGATCCCTGTATAAACTGTCTCTGATCGTTCTATTGAAACCACTTTCATATACCATCTCCAAGAAACGTTGAAACAAGGCAAAGGTGTTCCGCATGTCCCTGTAGGAGGCGTTTCTAGCCGTCGGAAGCATCCGGCCAACGTGGATGCCGGACATCTCTAAGCTAGGAGAGCGCAGACAGCAAAAGATTATGGTGTAGAAATTGTGCTCGTGTGGTGGAATCATTTCTATGAGATAAGTTCTCCGCGAGGTGGAGTAGGAGTCATTTCTGGCCTACACGCCTAAGAACTGGTCTGGAGTTTGTTTCTTTCACAGCACCCTACGATCAGTCTGTAATGGATGAGACATTGGTGGATCTTCTCGATGCCTTGTCGGCGCGTACAGCTTCCTCAATTGAATGTTACCCAGGCGCTGAGGAAGAAGCAGATTTCAACTCATACCAAGACAGTGTGTCATCGTTTGGTAAGTAGCACACAAAGCTGAACTTCATAGTGGATTTTGGGACCTATTCTAGTGAGAACGAGACACTGCTACTAGAGGGGCGAGACCTTTCCTAGTTAGCGGGGGGTACTGCTGGTCAGACAGCGGCGTCAAATTTGAGTATAGACCATCATACGGCGCAAAGCTGCTCGGGAGCGGGGTCACCATATAAGGTAGCCCTATGCGACGTCCTGTGTTGCGTAAAATTACAAATGTTGGTGTCTTCTAGCCCAAAGGTGAGACGACCTAGACCACTTCTGATGTAACTAAGCATTTAGGTGGCTTTTTACCAAGGAGGAGGCGGAGGACCTCATACAAGGAGACCCCCACTCCGAGCTTAGCTCTTACTATGCAAAAACAACACGTAAATTGGCTTATGAGTGGGCAGTGTTTTTCTATTAGGTTGAATTAGGTTAAAGTTTTCAACGTTTTGAGTGCTTCAGTTTGAACTAAAATAACTTTCTCTGATCTTATTGGATTTAGTCGACATAAGCGCCATTCGATTTGGCATATTTTGCCAACGGGCCACCAGTCGCTTATTCCATATGTGGAAAAATTATGTGGTCGAGATTCGACAATATCCGCGAAGGCTGTTTTGGCTTGGTCCTGATTGGTGAAAGTTTCACCAGTGAAGAAGTTCTGAAAGTGATTGGAAAGGTGACAGTGGTGAGAGGTCTGGAGAATATGGCGGAACTTCAACCCTTGATTCGTTCAGTTTTCGAATAGTGATTTGTGAAACGTGTGGGCAAAGGAATCGGGCCTTCAATGCTGGCGGAAATTGACGCGGTTCTCGATGTATTTCGTCCATTTCCTTACAGTAGAACTCTGCTGTGATCGTTTGGCCTGGTTCTAAAAAGCCGTATTGGATCACACCAGCCGCCGACCACCATCACTTCTTCTTATTCAGCGTTTGTACCGTTTAAGCCTCGAGCACACTTCGCTGCCGCAGCAAACCCGGCTCGAGCAGCAAATGAGGGTGCACGCTGCTTTCGCAAATGATACGGATAATGATAAGGATAGCAAACAGCAGCGGCAGCAAGAAATGTCGGTCGACATTTCCTGCTGCGGCAGCAAAACCGCCCTCGCTGCCGCAGCAAAGTGTGTCCACGGCTGCCGCGCTGCCTTTGCCGCTCAGCAAATGCAGCAGCAGCTCGATGACATCCTTCATCATTGCTGCTGCAGCAAAGCAGCGAAGTGTGCTCGAGCCTTTAGCTGCGGGGTCTGCTCTCCTGAAATGTGGCGCCACTTTTCTTTCCCGATCAAAAGTCTGATCAGGGTGTAACCTAGCCATCTTTAAGTCCTGATGCAGTGTATCAAGCCACCGCTGTTTAGATTGCTCTCATGGCCGCCTACCGGGCACATCAAGGTTGAGACCAGTCTTTCGAACGGTGGCATCTTTTGCGCGAAGAACGTGGCCGTACCATCGCAAACGAGCTTCGCGCGTCTCAAATATCAGAGTGACACTGAACCTCTGCCGTATGGAGTGGTTGCGTACTCGATCCAAACGCGTAACTCCGGCCGTCCACCGCAGCATCTTCGTTTCCATTACGCTGAGGCGCCTTTCAATTTCTTTGGTAACGGGCCAGCACTCAGCTCCGTAAATGGCTACTGGTCGAACGAATGCTCTGTAGATCTTCGACTTTAGGCGCTCTGGTATTTTCTTGTCGCAGAGCACTCCTGTCAGAGACTGCTATTTGGACCAAGCGCATTCATTCATGAGTTCACTTCAACGAGTGTACTACCATCGGACGCGACTGCTGATCCCAATTATAATACTTGAAAACCGAAGTACGTGGTATGCACCTTAATGGAGCGAGACTCATCTCTGTCAGTGGTCAAGTGCTCGGTCTTTTTCACGTTAAGCTTGAGCCCAAATCTCCCTAAGCGATCGCACCACGCTTGTACCTGTCTCTGGAGTTCAATCCTGTTCTCGCTAGCGAGCATTTCATCGTCAGCATAAAGCAACGTCCAAGGAAGATCACTCGATATGGCATCCATAACGCGTAATCTTCAGCGGCATTCCGCCGATCACCACACAGTGGCCACTACCTTTCTTTGGTGGAGGTTCGCCTTTGGAAAATGCCTAGAGGGTACGTCGGCATGCAAGCACTGTCCGGAACGTTTTCTGTTATCATACGGAATCCATTTTTCATCAAAAGTGATGGTTCGATCCAAATACGGGTCAGCTTCGATGTTTAGAGTGGAGCAGGACAAATCTCGAAGCGTGACAATTTTTGGCGCTCACTCAACTCGTGGGGCACCTGCTTTTCAAGCTTTTTTCACCTTCCCCGGCGTTTCAGGCATCCGCAACAGCAATTTCAATGATGTTTAGCTCTTCCGCGATCCCGCGAACTGTTCGGGATGGTTCAGCTTCCACCGATTCCTTCAACTCGTCGTCCAGGATTGCCGACTGTTACGGGGTCATCATCGAGACTGAAATCTCCGGTCCGAAATTTACTGAACCACTGGCGCACAGTGCTTTCTCCAACACTCTTCGTTTCCCTCACTTGATTGATTTGTCGAGCTGTCTCGGCAGCGGATCGTCACAACATGAAGTTAAAATAAAACAACGTTCGGAATTGTTCCTTCGACATATTTCAATAAGCTTTTCAAGAACAGAAACATAAAACAACGTTGATACATAACCTATTTAGTCAGATAGAGTGAAAAATTCTGTACAGAAAGTAGCATTAATGCGTAATGCAAGTTGAATTTTTGCGTAATAATAGAGAATGAAAAATTGTAACACAAAACGCTAAAAAATTTCCGGGCAACCTAATATCATATCTCCCAAACAAGATACATTCTCCACCCTTGGTGCGATCAGTTCACTTTTCCAGCGGTGCCTCCTCCCCACTAGGACCCGAAGCAGGGTGTGCGTTAAATTTTTTTCATTAAATTTTTATTTCTTAATGAAAAATGTTTAGGACAAAATCGGTAAATTTGTTGAACAAAATTGACATCAGCTTAGGTCAGTTTGGCTTATTTTAGTTAAAAAAAGGCCGGATATTTTCCTTGATTGATTTTTTTCCGACCCCATCTACGTGGGTCGTATTACTCCCAGCTTCAGCTTGACAAGAAAATTTGTCAAGCTTCGACGTCTGAACATTTTTGATCGTTTTCATTTGTGCTACAAAACTTTTTACAAAGCTTGCGCTCGCAAATTAGACTTCTGCAGCCCTATAACATTCTATACTGTCATAATTGTTTCGGAAAGCCATAGAATGTTTTAATGAAGAATTTAGATCAGACAGTGACCCCAGCGAATTTTTTGGTAGAGTTTGTCTTTGGAAGATACGTACGAAGTCCGTAGATTTGCCTGCTTTACAGAATGGTAGTCATTTTCTCAAAAGATCTCGTCTTACTGCTGTCGACAGCAGAACATCAAATACACAGCAACGGAATTTTTATCCGGAATTAAGTATTAGGTTGTCCGGAAAGTTCTCAGCCCTTTGTGTTACTATTTTCATTCGTCTATTATTAAGTTAAAATTAACTTGCACATCAATGATTTCGGTACAGAATTTTTCGCTCTATCTGACCAAATAATTTGGGCTTCAAAGTTGTTTTATAACTCTGTTCTTGAAGCGGTTACTGAATTATGTCGAAGAAACAATTCCAAGCGATATTTTATTTTATTTTAATCTCGTTCTACGACGATCCGATGCCGAGACAGCTCGACAAATCAATCAAATGTGGGAGTCTAATAGTGTTGGAGAAAGCACTGTGCGCCCGTGGTTCAGCATGGTAGCCGGATATTTTTGAGGCGGATAACGAACAAGTTAGCTCATGGAACTTGAACAAGGATTTATGTATTATAGTAGGCCCTGTAGTCACAGAGAATGGTGAATAGTAGTCATTATTGTAAAGACATAAACCACAATGCATAGATGGATTACCACTCATGAGCCAAGGTGGCTGGGAGACGGTCTATCTTCGCTCGGCTCTCCAAATGAACCTCATATTAGCGGAAGCAATCTTTGCTTCTACAGCCTATGAGAATTTCACATTGTTCTTTCTTAGCAAATTATCAACCTCGGATGATTGAGAGTTTTGGTTGGATATGAGCGCGAACCCAAAATCCGTTCCTATAGCACACAAAAATTGAGTGTTCTCACCAATTCAACCACTTGTCTCCACAGAATCCCCTTGGCCTCCTGGCCTCCTCATTGCAGTGATTCCACTGTTCCAACAAAAAAAAACGTGACGAAACGGCTAGAGGTGGATTATACCTAAGGAATTTAGAATTCGTAACCGCACACTAAATACTATAGTTGTGCTCTCGCAAAATTTTCGAATATTCGAATGGTTTCGAATACCCGCAATTTTCGAGCATTCGAATTTCGAATTGATTCGAAAAACGCGATTTTTTGAACATTCGAATTCGAATACATTCGAAAAACGCGATTTTTTGAACACTCGAATTCGAATACATTCGAAAAACGCGATTTTTTGAACACTCGAATACGAATACATTCGAAAAACGCGATTTTTTGAACACTCGAATTCGAATACATTCGAAAAACGCGATTTTTTGAACATTCGAATTCGAATACATTCGAAAAACTCGATTTTTTGAACACTCGAATTCGAATACATTCGAAAAACGCGATTTTTTAAACATTCGAATTCGAATACATTCGAAAAACTCGATTTTTTGAACATTCGAATTCGAATATCGATTCGAATATTCTATTCGAATATTCGAATATTTTCGAATGGAACATTGTGTTACAGAAAGGAAAAATACATAGCTGGTGCTTTGTTGGCAATGACCAGTAGACGGTTTACCCTGACGTAGTAGGAAATTTACAATCGTTTGCAAAGCGTTTACCGAAGTTTTAATGGAGTGATATTTCCGCCGAATTCTTCTATGCCTGAAAGGATGAAATATGTTACGGGTCATCAAACCAAACAACACGTTCTTAAAAAGTTTAGTTCTGTTTCCTGGTCGACTGATAAATAGATTCCAAAGGCCATACCTTACCTTAGCCCAATAAAGGGCCAGGTGAAATCGCACGGGATATAGCAGGTGTATGGTGAAGCGCTTACCTTTGGTTAGAATTACTGGGAGTTACATACGGGCATCCACCTTTTCGGCTTACCATGGGACCCCTTACCATGAACCCCTGGAAACTTTCAATGAAACTATTTGCTTCATCGGAGACAAAGGTCATCATGATGGAGATCTTCGAAACCGAAAGGTGCCATCTGCTTCGCCTTTTTATTCACATTTTCTAAGAAACATGAAGTGTACATAAGAAGGGGTTTAGAGTTATGCGTATCCCTGAGAAGTCCTGAGTGTTGTTTGTGAATTATTTTTGACGGCATCGGAGAGTGCGAAAACTTTATAGGTCTAAGTGATCTCCGTAATTGAGAAAAGTGGTCGTCGAATAGATGTGTATAATATAATAACTGCCTTCTCTACAGTGCTTACATAACGATTGTTCAAGCCGAAAACTTGGCCGCAGTCGACCCCACTCTCAACAAAGTCAGACCCATAGTCAGCTCGTGCGTACGTCCCGACGAATAAAATAGCATGGCCTGTTTCTTTTAAGTTTCTTTTAAGTTCCCTCAATGAGCGCCTCCGCGCAATACATTTCAGCACCACCCTTTTCATGGAACCGCCTCTTTAGTGCTCTTTGCGCCGCGTTTCAATACTTTACAATAGGAGCCATTTTCTTGCTCTACAGTCTGCACCATGCAACAGATTGGGTTTTGTACAGCTGATAGATCCCAGGAGTACATATGCTGCGCAAAAAGGGAAAATTTGTTATAATTACCACACTATACAATAAAGCGCTAAGAGCTATTGATCGGCGCCACGCAGAAATTAGTCATAGAATAGGTGAAAAATCGGAGAAAGTTAGTCATAAAATAGCGAAAAATACCAAAAGGTCCTCTACGTGCTTGGGGATTCAGAGGACGTGCCGAAGGGGTCGTCCAACGTGTCTGGGGACCCAGAAAACGTGCCGTACTCGTCACCCAACGTACATGTGGATTCAGAAGACGTACCAAAGTCGTCCTTCAACGTGACTGGAGACTCAGATATCGCCGACCGTCAGTTAACCGTCTGAAGATGGTGCTTCTCCAAAGTTGAGAAGAGTAGTGGCGGAGGGGGGGGGGGGGAGGTTCTGGATGGCTTCATACCGCAAAACTACTCACGTGATCTTAAGGAAGGTAGAGCAAGGTTGGAACATAACAAGGTTCTTAAATATTGCCTTTTGTACTGCTAGAGAGAGAAGAAAGCAGAATGAGCAGAGCAACTGGTTTGATGTGATTATCCTTACCTTAGTGATACTGCAACATCGCTCGAAGCAAGCAAGTGCGAGGCACGCCGATAGGGGTGACGGATATATATTATAGGCACCAATATTTTTGCCATTACTTTACATCAAGAACTGAAGAACTGTGGTGGCGCATTTTTGCTGTCCTGCCGATATTTTAACAACAACATATCCTATGTGCGACATAAGGTGAAATGGACAAGTACTTTCGGGTTATAGACAGCCAATCCAGGACCAAGAAGAGCATAACCGAGAAACATTGAGTGATCTGCCTTCTTCTTGTCGATGCCTAAGACCACCTGAACGAAGCAAGTGTGTTATTAAGTGATAATCAAAACCCAACAAACAGAAGCAGCGTTTCTTAAGGAAAACTTCGCGATTAGATGTTTTCATGCTTCTGCGCCATATAGGATTGCAAGAAAGATCAATCTTGAGCAGCCTAACCTCTCCCCCTCCTTGTATTGATAGTCCTAATAAGTCCCCCAAGAGTGTGTAGATCAGGAATTGAACTACTTGTTAGTAGATTCAGGTTTCTAGTTACGCGTCTGAACAATAGCCGAAAAGCTCCAACCTATTAAGTGCTTGATGGAATAAATGGCTATGTCCGAATCGTTGAGTAATTTTGGCGAGCAAAAACGGTGATGGTCGGAATGTTAAGAAGCTCAGTAAAGACTGATCAACATTACGACCTCGTTCGGCACAGAAGCACATAAAAGAAACTACATTCTTTCCGTTCATTCGTTCCATCCAAATTGGCAGAAAGGCAGACCTAAGAAACATTTTGCATGGCCGTGTACACGGAAGGAAAAGGCAATGCCTCACGGAAATGGTCCCGAGATAGTTGCTGTTAATGATCACGCTGTCCGTAAGTGTTCACCTGGATGCAAAGGAGAGTGGTCCGAAAAGGAAGGCCTACCACTATTTCGAAAAACCCCTTCATAGCGTCCTTTGTCTCTTATGAAGTTAGCACCTCTGATCGGACGTCTGAGCAGTTGTAAAATCCGGTTGCTGTAATTGATCTATCACCTAGAAATCTTATACCCACTAGCCCGACTATACTATCGTCCCTACAGCACCCCAACTGTATGGCTTACTGCTAAACTAGTAGAGAATGCAACTGCATCGTATAGTGATCCTGGTCTGCCAACCCTCGGGCGGCGAACATACCATGGAAACAAGGCGGCCTCTTCACTTTAGGATTAAAGAGCAACTTGATGTGAAAAGAAAGCTTAGAAAGGCTACTATAGGATCACAGGACCTCGCAGTGAAGGTGGGAAATTTGGAGCGCGAAGGTCAATACTTGGTGCACAAAACCCTTAGGCCTATGTTATACTTCGGCGACGTTGTTCTCGCACGTGATGCTTACGTCGGTGACAACAGCGTCGCCGAAGTATAACATAGCCCTTAATGTTTTCGGATCTATACTAGAGGTCCCCTATAGAGAACAAGAGATCAAGCAAAGTTCAATGGTGCAAAGATGAGGACGAAAAACAAGATTAGTCGTAGGTAGTGTCAAACAGAAAACTGGTTCCTGAAGTCCAATAGGAAAAGTTCGAATACGAATGAAAGTGTAAGCCCTTCTGTGAATAAAGCTGAAGGTTCAGCTTCTGATTCAGCCGTGCTTCTTGTTTCCTGCGCGGTGTTGTGGAAGAGGGATTAGGAGACTCATCATATATGAAGTGAAAGGGAGACGGCGTGCTTACATTTTCTGGACTTTCACTGCAAAATATCCATGCATCGGCTTCGAAAAACAATGCAGATCCTAACTTGCCTATTCGAATGGCATCCATTGAACATTCGAATAATTGCGTGTTTTTGGCAATTTTCGAATGTTCGAATGGTTTCGAATACCCGCAATTTTCGAGCATTCGAATTTCGAATATATTCGAAAAACGCGATTTTTTGAACATTCGAATTCGAATGCATTCGAAAAACGCGATTTTTTGAACACTCGAATTCGAATTCATTCGAAAAACGCGATTTTTTGAACACTCGAATTCGAATTCATTCGAAAAACGCGATTTTTTGAACATTCGAATTCGAATACATTCGAAAAACGCGATTTTTTAAACATTCGAATTCGAATACATTCGAAAAACCTGATTTTTTGAACATTCGAATTCGAATGTATTCGAAAAACCCGATTTTTTGAACATTCGAACTCGAATATTCAAATTCGAATGAAAATCATTCGAATACCTATTCGAATAGGTCATTCGAGCACAGCTATACTAAATACGCAACAATTACAACGTTTTGTTATTTCGTTGCTTTTCATTATGTTCTTCCGTCTTCGGACATTTTCAAACAAAATTTAGGCGAAAATTGTATCAAAAATTTGAACCTCCTCATTCTCGCTTTGAAACTAGGGTTTGTCCTAGTCGGAAAGCGGACCATTAAAAAGGCAAAACAATTACCGACAGGGTGGTAAGTCTCGGCTAGAAGGCTGCAAAGAAGTGCCTCTCGCAGGTTATATGTGACACTCAGTATGACGCCTTTGTACAACAATTCACTTTCAATTTATCCGTCGCTATCAAGAAAGCTGATTGAAGCATCCCTCTAGAATAACCCCAAAATGCTCATCCTTGCTACGTACTCTGTTGTGAGCAGAATTGGGACACATGCGAGGGTCTGCAGCGTAATGCCTAGCGCAAATGGGTTACGAAGGAGTGCGCTGTACTCCGTCCTTTTAAGTGTGGATATTTCCGAGGTCTCCTTTAGGATAGCATACTGTACTTTTCCTCCCGCACTAATCGTAAGATTGCGCCGGCATAGTGAACTCCACCAGGAAAGAATAATAAACATCTTTCTTATCAGAATGCATCCCCATTAGGCCTATGCTATAGTCCCGCGGGTGTGCCCGCTGGACGTCCCGACGTACGAGAAATGCACCGCGGAAGCTGGTCGCCGACCCTGCATGGCCGATGGCCGACACTGAATGATAATCGCGTTGGAGCGCTTTATCACTTCGTGAACTAGGAACGTTTCAAGTTCACGGAATCGATCGCTTTCGAATTGGGGCACGTTTGTTTTGACCAGACGCCTGTTGAACGATGTCGGTGGTACCTCTTCTGAACTCGGACTCTCGCTTTTAGGACGTCGATGACACATGTCCGGAACTCGGACGCCCTTTGCGCGACATCGGCGACACGTCTCCTGATCCCTCTCAACACGACGTAGGTGACACCTCGCCTGAACCCGGATAGCTACTACTCGACGTTTACGAAAGGCCAAATGGATAGACGGACGAACAGACGGACGGACAGACGAGCGGACAGACACAACCGCTTGCACTTTTATATATAGTAGGATAACGTTTTTGATAACGCCGACCGACAGCCTCCCGCGGTGCATTGCACTGCGGTAGGTTGTCGGTCAGCGGGGCCGTCCCAAGTATAGCAGCCCGTCCACCTACCGCCGCCGACGATCCGCGGAAAATGGGTGTTGCGGACTGCGGCTATTGGGCGCGCGTTGGGTCCCACTAGATTATTCCACGTTCCGCGGATACTTCCGCGGGACTGTACCATAGGCCTTACCGGTCGGGTTTTCGCCAAGGCCTCTGTCCGGTATCACTGAACAAGCAAAGGATATCTAGGCAAACAAAGCATTCACGAAAATGAAGAAGTCATCAGACATCATAAATCATTTCAGAATTGGCACCCTTCTGCCAAGCTGCTCAAGATCTGGTCCACATTAGTGCCCTAATCTAAACGAACTTGTGTTTTTGTTGTTAAAAGCTGTTTTTTTATAGAAATATTATGCTCACAAAGCTCGAATTATTAAAAATAGGATTATTCGTTTTGGTGACAATGTCCGTTCCTCCACGTGGTTCCACTGGAAACTGCTCGCTCTGCGAGCTAAGCTAAACACGGACACTCGAATGCAGGCGACAAGCCCTTACGAAGACCCATGTCACATCATATGGTTGATGACGTTACATGAGTATCGAGATAGTGCTACGGCGTCCGCGGGAGCCGATGCGCATTCGCAGAGCCCGGCGAGTGTGAGAAGTATGCGAGGGTCCCTGATGGGAGCACGGCATCGGGGGACAACTGAGCTAGTCCGAAAGTCCCGTAGTAAGTAGGACCCAGGTGGCAACGCCGAATGTGGGTACGTTGACGGGCCGCTCGTGGGAGTTGGTTGAAGCACTGGAGCGTAGTAGAGCTGGTCTTTGTGCGGTGAAGGAGACGAGGTGGTCCTGCCGCAAGTCAAGGGATATAGGACGTGGCTTCAAGCCCGTTCTATGTGGAAGTCCCTGGACCACCAGCGGTGTCGGAATAATCGTCTTCGAACGATTTCGTGACTCGATTGTAGGCGTCGAATGCATTGATGATCGATTGATGAAGATCGTTGTTGCCGCTAAGGAGCGACTCTATCACTTCTTCTCTGCGTATGCACCGCAGAATGGCTGTTCCGATCAAGCCAAGGATGAGTTCCGGAGCCTGCTTGGTGAGAAGACAGCAGAGGTGCCGTCGAAAGATGTCATCGTGGTCGCTGGTGACCTTAATGGGCATGTCGGCGCGACGAAAGACGGGTACAGCTGTCATGGTGGATTCGGTTACGCGTCGCGTAACGCAGATGGTGAGCGTATCCTTGAGTATGCGGAATCGCATAACCTCACCATAGTGAACACCGTGTTTCGTAAACGCGACTCCCACCTCATCTCATACTATAGTGGGAGCTCCAAGTCTCAGATAGATTTCGTCCTTGTGAAGGATCGCGACCGAAGACTTGTCACAGATGCGAAGGTCGTGCCGTATGAGACGGTCGTCCCACAGCACTGACCGCTGATCTGCACCCTAAAGATCGCCCCTCCAAGGCAGAAGCAGGTCGAGCGATGCGGTGCTGCAATCAAGTGGTGGCGAATGAGAGAGAAGGAAGCAGCTGTGATTTCTCGCGTGCGGTCACCGACAGCCACAATTGTCGACGACACTTAGAAGAAGGCTGCCGACGCGATACGTGAAGCTGTAAGGTTGGAGCTCGGCATCACGGTGCCTGGACGACGCAAGGTCGAAAAGCAGACGTGGCTGTGGACAGACGACGTGAAAGCAAAAGTTCGAGAAAAGTCGCTCTATCACGTGTTCCTCAGTGACAAGAGAGCCGATAACTGGTGGAAGTACCAAGAAGCGAGGAAAGCTGCAAAGAAGGCCGTGGCTGTTGCAAAAGCCACTCATTATGCAGATGTCAACGAGAAGCTCGAGTCGCGCGATGGTGAGCGGTATCTGTACCGACTCGCAAAGAATTGCCATCGCTAGACCGAGGACATCGAGAAGTTCTTCGGCATCAATGATGAGAACGGCCATCTTCTTATGGACCGCAAGAAGGCATTGAAGCGATGGCGCGATTACTTCGAGGAAATCTCTATGATAGGATTTCCTCATCCAGCCATCCCTTCATCGGCTCCAATCCACGGCCCCGTTCGGAAGATCATCGTGGAGGAGACAGAAGCGGCTCTGAAAAAGATGAGGCCAGGCAAAGCGACTGGGCCAGATGACGTGGCAGCTGATTTATGGAAGTCAAAGTTCTGGCACTCTGCTGAGTGGTTGGCGAAGTTCTTTAACCAAAGTACGACGATTCCGATTTGGAAGAAGAAGGGCAGTCCTGCAGACTGCTCCAACCACCGTCCAATTCGCTTGCTTTCGCACAGCATGAAGATCTTTGAGCGAATTGTCGATGGACGAATTCGGGACATCGTCCAGCTTTCCAGCAATCAGTGCGGCTTCGTAGCTGGCAGTGGCACCATTGATGCCATACACGCCGCCCGCCTCCTGATAGAGAAGCATCGCGAGAAACAGAAGCCAGTGCATATCGCCTTCCTCGACCTAGAGAAGGCCTTTGACCGCGTACCGCGTGAAGTGATATGGTACGCCCTACGACGACATGGAGTTCCTGAAGAGCTCATAGAGTGGGTGCGAATCCTCTACTCTTCCCCAAAGAGTAGAGTTCAAGCTGCAGCCGGAACCTCGATGGAGTTCCCCATCTCTGTCGGGGTGCACCAGGCTTCTGCGCTTTCCCCACTCCTTTTTGTTGTCGTGATGGACGCCATTACACGAGATCTTCAGAAGCCACTCCCCTGGACACTGCTTTATGCTGATGACGCAATGCTCGCTAGCGAAAATAAAGGTGAACTCGAGCGAGAGGTGCAAGCTTGGTGTGATCGCTTGGAGTGATTTGGACTCAGATTGAACGTGAAGAAGACCGAGTATCTAACGACGGACGTTACTGAGTCCAGCTCCATCAAGGTTAACGGTATCGAGCTTCCACGCACTGCGGTCTTTAAGTACCTGGGATCAGCAGTCGCGTCTGATGGCAAACTGATGGTCGAAGTGAATTCACGCGTGAGTGCAGCTTGGTCCAAGTGGCGCTCGTTGACTGGCGTGCTCTGCGACAAGAAGATACCAGAGCGCTTGAAGTCGAAGATCTACAGTGCAGTCGTCCGGCCAGTAGCGATGTACGGCGCTGAGTGTTGGCCTGCCACTAGGGAAGTTGAAACGCGCCTCAGCGTCATGGAGACGAAGATGCTGCGCTGGATGGCTGGAGTCACGCGCATGGACCGCGCCCGAAACGATGCCATTTGGCAGAAGTTCGGTGTCGCCCCAATAAGATGCACGAAGTTCGCTTACGATGGTACGGCCACGTTCTGCGGGGGAAAGAAGACAGCGTCCGCAGGATGGGCCTTAACTTCGAGGTAATAGGAAAGCGGCTTAGAGGACGCCCGAAGCAGCGTTTGTCTGACACGTTACATAGGGACTTGCTGCTGTGGGAATAGGTTGAGATTTGTACATAACGTTTGTTGAGCTCTGTGGGTTTAATCCGAACCTCGGATACATAGGTCGGGTGGTTCCAGGGACCGAAACCAATTCATTCACGATTCCTTCTAATTAGGAGTGTCGAGTGATCTATGTTCGTCTTCCTATAAGGTTATCTGTATCTCGGACATCGGTTCTTGACTCTAATTCCGTTAATACTAGGCAGAGTGCTCTGTGGGATAAAAATTAAATTTGGAGGAACAGTATCTTGGTCGAAAGCTGATCCAAACTTATCCTGTTCAAGCAATACTTTTACAAATGATGCAAAGCCTTTATTAGTTCCTCTTGAATTTTGGGCTCATCTCAGAGTGGGAATCAGGGAAATCTTCTGAAATCTTACAGTTCCCCTGTTAAGGCAGCTTTTAGGTAAAATTTCTACTTTTATGAAAAACACGGCGTTCTACGGATACATCTATTAGGGAGTGTCTCGCACGTTTCACAACTTCACCATCTCCAGCTCGGTCCTTCATGATTTAGAATTTTTTATTTTTTATTTTTTATTTTTATTTTTATTTTTTCGCTCAAGTCATTCTCTTTAAGCCTCATGTGGATGGTACTGAGGTGGCAAGCCGTTGTAACGATGTTTCGTTGCGATCAAAACTCTAGCACCAGGCGGGACTCAAACCAGCACCTCCTGCTAACCGGGCTAACCGGGCTCTACGCCATATTTGCTCGAAAACATCCAGCACACATCCACACCTGACCGATATATGATCCCTATAAGCTGTATGATCCCCGTATCAGCACTCACTCGTATACGGGTGAGTGCTGATACGGGGATCATACAGCGCCGGTGGTGTAATGGCGGTGAGCATTCCTGCCCGGTCAGCAGGTGGTACGGGTTCAAGTCCCGCATTCGAGAGTTTTGATCGCAACAAATCGTCGTTACAACAGTTCATTTTACTGTTGCTTTTGACGGCTATTTTGTTCGAAGTTTTCGTTGACGTTGTAAATAAATAAACAAGGCTTGACCCTTTATTGTTGGCAGAGTTCTGAAGAGCGGACGGAAAATATTTTGCGGGGGGGGGGGGGTGGCGTTAGGCGGAGGAGTGAGGGACAGTGTTAGACAAAATCACATCTACTTCTCATTGTTTAACAACATCTTATTTATTTAGCCTGGGTTCTTCAGCGACTACGCCTGAATTCATGGAACAAAGGTAGACGAAGTGCCTTGAAAGGCATCTTACCATTAAATATTAGGCTTTTTATTGCCTGAAGCATGAACCTTGATTATTATTTGTTTGTTTATTGTTTTACGTTATCCAAACAACGTGCCATATACCAAGCACACTATCAACGCAACACAACAGCGATAAGCAAAAATTGTAGTATCGCTAAAAGAAGCACATGAACGTTTATCTAACTATCTAGAGTAATTAGATCGATTAGTCAGAGATTAAGTATCAGATATACGGAAAACGCAGTCTCTTGGCTGAAAACCTCGTAATTTAGTGACTTCGATACGCGAGGCAATCAATGTCCGTCATGAGGAAGGCGATGCAATCATGACAGCGAAGGTTGCCACTATCGAAGAGGAGTTAATAAGCCAGGGAGACACCTGCGTGCACACTGCAAAAGAAGTTTGGAACAGCACAGGCGGCGGGCAGCTCGGCTGTCCGCATGCCCTGGATGGTAGGGAACCTGCCGTAGGCGACAGCGCTCGCGGAGCTCAGTGCAATGAACGCGCTCCGACGATGGTCTTCCTCGATTCCGCTTGAAGTGCTCGTAAAGTATTCCGGCACATTCATGAACACTAACAAGAATAAAGCTTTTAATAGTGGAAAATGGGTGCTACTGAAACGACTCCACGGAACATTATTTCCTCAACTGCAAAGAATTGGAAAATCTGGTATAATCTTATAATCGTGTACTAATTGCAAAAAAAAAACGAATTTCAACTAATATTGAGGAACATACGGCGATTCTGATCAATGAGTGCAATGCAATGAGTGAAAAAAGCTACTTCTTCGCATTTACAAGGGAAGGGTCTGAAGCGTATGTCTGAACAGGAGGAGCGACTCATATAGGGAGGATCCCACTCCTCAATTAGTACGAAAATGTGTTTATTTTTTGCCAAGTCGTTAAACCCAAGGAGTAGGACACGCCATTTCGGTCGTTTTTTAAACAGAATTTGATTTAATTTCTTTCCGTTTCGGTGTTCCCTACTTCGGTTCCCTCCCTTTTCTGCCCATTTTGTTGCCTCCACGTTCTGCTTTCTTTCAAAGGATTGTCGCATATCGCTCGGCAAACAATATCCCTCGCCTAAGCCTCAGTGCACTGCTGTGGAAGGGGAAATGCGGGGTTTAGTGGTCTTCGGACAGGTTTTCACTCATTTGTAGTGATGACGAGATGACAGTGACGAGTTGTCCAGAAATGAACGTTGTTCCGAGATCCTGGACCATGCGTCTTGGGCCGCGGATCGCTAGCCGTTGAAGTCGCCCTATTGCGGCGACTTTTGCCGCGCTTACCGCGTTATTCGCCGCGTCCGCGGCGACCATTCGTACATAATGTCACGCAGACGTGGCACCCGAAGGTATAGTCCGAATACTCAAGGTCTTCCCTCGGGTATAGTAGCTTGGATCACCACGTGGTTAGAGAAGCCGGCTCAGAGTCAGCGCAGTTGTCAGGCATCTGTGGGACGAAGACATGCTCAAAGAAGGAGAACACAGTTTGGATCGTCATGTTGGTGAGTGTTGCGCAAACGTTTTCACATCTATTTTTTCGGCCTTTAAAAAACGTCCAGCAAAAATTAGCTGTGATTCTCGATTCTGCTCACATGGCCCTACATCCTGTCAAAATAGCATCGCAAAATCTCACCATGAATTCAGAACCTTTCCTTGTAAGCGATTTTGTTTCACGAAATGGTACGATTTCGTTTCGTGAAATTGTACATAAATGAGCCGCCAGAAGCGCAAACAGACTGCATAAGACAGATATATGTGGTGAGCAACAGGATCTACTTTCCTCCATCGCCTTCAAGGAAAGAATGGAGGTTTTTTATCTGGAGCAGATCCGGAATTGACTCAATACTTATAGCTGGACAGCACTCTGCTTTTAGGGTAAATGTATCAGTTAATGACGAGGTGATCTTGCAGGAGAAGAGGATAACCCTGTAGTCCTTCCTAGCCAGCTTTATCCCATTGAAAACAGGCATAGAGTCCCTACTGTAGTTACAGTGTTTATTCGTGATTAAGGTTTTTATTTCTCTGTTTTCTATATGAAATCCTCTGCCTTGGAGGAGGAAAACCTTTGTGGTGGTGCACCCCCTCCCCCCCCCCCCCCCCCCGCTCCCCCCTTTGAAGGTTTGCACTCATACAACTATTCATTGGGCATTGAACACTTCGTGGAAACTCACAAAACTTAATCGCCTTGGCACTTGACACGCTCGCCGGCAGCCTTCCTCAGTTTTGGAACGAACATGGCATTGATGAAGGAACTTCTTGAATAGGAGCTGAAGAAAATAGAAATTTTAAAGCATAAATATAGGTTTTCCTCATAGGTCGAACTTGAGCAGAGAGCCAAAGGATTCTCACTTCTCAGCATCTGCAAAAGTGCAGTCGTATCATGCAGCAACATCGCCCTGCATCCAGAATGTCACTGCCACGCGAGAAACGCTAACAAGGTTGAGCTTTACGTGCTGAGTGATAGGATCTCTGACTCACTCGTTATTACTGCTCAGTGCGAGTACATCCACAAGCTGTTCGGAAGCACTGAAGACCATGTAATATTTTCAACGAGTGCATTAAAGGATTGCTGTGCTGGCTCCAAAGATGTATACAACTGTTTAATCACTGAAATAATCGCAGATTAACAGGAGGGCGCTACCAGAAGACGTCACGTTCCTCACTACATAGAGTGCAGGAGCTCGTCAAGAATCTAGCTGCTTGCTCAAAATCACCTCAACGTACTAATCTCAAAATTTGAAATCGCAGCGAACATCCTCCGAACAACGCGCTAAGCCCAGAGAGCTTTGGGTTCTTCAGCACCAATTTTGAGGAGGAAAAGCATGGCGTCTAGCAGTGGTATCGTCGATGACTCTTCATCGGTTACAATGGGGACCGAAGACGACAGTAAAACATGTCTGGTTCTTCAGCGGTCTACAAACTTGAACGCCAACTAGGTCAAACTATCTCAACCGGAAATCGGGTTTGTCCTCACTCCGCTACTTTAACTGTTTACGGCTTAAAACTTGGAAAATGCGAATAGCAACGCGCGATTCTACACATGCTCAGCACGTTGGCTCAACTACTGAACTCACTGTCAGCGGAAAGCGATTTTCAGTTCAGCTACCCAGCTTGCCACTACCACTGATCCATATTAGCTGCACTTCTTTTACAGAAAGTGATGTCTGTATCAACAGCTATACTCTACTTCTAAGCGTTCTACTCTGGTTGGGATCACCAGTGCGATCTTTAGTAGAGTAAGCGTTGCTTGATACCCTCAGCATTATCTAACCTATGTGACGGGTTTTAGAGCAGGCTTCTTCCATTTTTTTGGCAATTTGAGCAGGCTTCGAAAATACTAGGCATGTACATAAGGTGTGACAAAAACACAAATGTTGTGCCTTTAAGTTCTATAAATTTCACAGCAATCAGCTATTTCTTTCTCTCATAACCAGCTTTTGCTGCGATCAAACCACTAGCCCTACGCGTGGTCGAACCCGCACCACCTGCTGTCCCGGAAGAAATGCTCTACGTCATTACAACACCGGCACTGCTTGGTCGAACGCAAAATCCACACCCTGTGTGCCCCTTCTGCACTCACCTCTATATCCGGGATGAGTCGGCCACTGACATCGGCATGGAACCGATAAAGCAGATGGTCTTGACGGAAGTCTTCTGATTAGATAGAAAAGATTTTCTTTAAGTCTCAAGCAGCTGGTAATAAATTTGTAAGCTGAGCTGCTTGTTCACTGATCTCTAGCATGACTTCCCTCCTGTCTTCAGGTTGTCTTACAAATCCTGTTACTTGTTTATTACGAAAAAACTGGTACTAATACCAGTAGAACACTATTCTCCTTTTCTCAGAGTCCCACACGGCATCCAAAAACGTATAGAAAATTGTTGAGATGTAAGCCATCCAACATGAGTGCTTCACAGTGATAGCTATTAAAAGTTTTAGATACGCAGTCTTCTTCTTTAACGCCTGTCCCGCGTCTGTCCCGTCTGAAGTGGCATTGAGATACTGCACCTTGATACAAAAGTCAATCTGTAAAAGAGCACTAAGGACAAATCTTGCTCTCAGCAACGCAATCTGAAGGGAGGTGACGAAACGAACCTTTGGGATTTGCCTTTGCTGTTATTTCTCCACAATATTCAAGTTTAATTATAGTGTTATAGCTCTAGAAGCTTGGAATTTTTACTGCCACTGGTGAACTAACAAAATACTGAATAGAAGTCATAAGGGGAAGCGCCCTTATGGATCTCGTCTGCTTATGTATTGTGAGCAAATCAAACCGTTTCTTGCAGCGAGCGAATGGAAAATAAAGGATTCGTTCAATCCAGCCTCATTTATTCCAGACGAACAAGCGCTGGTGTAGTCGTAGCCACGTTCTCTGATCCTGAGCCTTCTTGTGAGACTGTTTGCAGCGATTTCAAATAGTATAGCGCTAGCGCTAGAACTGAAAACTATTGTCATACACACTTTAACATGCCCATCATAGCATGCGCATTGAATCGAAGAGTTGTAACTGCCCAGCATTCGCTCAGTGAAGAGGCAAAGCTAACCTTAAACCATTTTCAACAGTAAGACAGGCGGAGTTGGATAGGTGAATACCGCGGTTGGAGCGGCTGCAGCCGTGCTTTACATCAATCCAGTCATGCATCAACTCGTCAAATCAAAGCAGGTACTACGAGATCAGTGCCATTTCTCAGGACGCCCGCTCAGCTAGAAGAAGAGGAGTTGCAGTCGAAGGGCGAAATTGGATGCGAGCTCTCCAAGCCTTTCCGGCTGCACTCAGAAGTTCGTGGGAGACAGCGGCGACCAGATAATACGCACCGGCCGCATGAGCTAACCGAATGGAGTTAGCGAGCGAAATCTCATTTCCTAGTTAGAACCATGGGATATGGGGCAAGAAGGATACCCATCGTCGGTACACAAACCTCCACCTGCCCTGCAATCGGATGCTCGACAAGAACGCTGGAGACGTATGAGGTTACACCACTTTTTTCGTGGGATATCTGAATAGGTCAGTAGTGTGAACCCCGATCTGGATATCAACACGTGTCTTTCATCTAAACCGGTGAAGATGGAATTTTTTCTTCAGTATTTTCATCAGAGGGAGCGCAAAGCAGTAACAGCTGCTGCGAAAGTTCTTTTTTAACATTTGAATCTTCTGATTTCAAAGAAACCAGATATAATAGAATGGAGCGAGCATAACATGGTTACTTTGTGGAGGCACTGTAGGAGACTCGCAGCTCGAGTTTCCCTATAGATTTTGTGTGCGATTTCTCTTCCAGCACAACCATTCCCTTAGCTCCTACCGCTCCGATAAGATCGCGATCGTATTTATGTGTATATGGAGACTGAACAGTTGTCGGTGGGCAGATCCGCAAGTATTGTGCGGGAGCGTTGTGCACTCGAAATACTCCGTTCATATAACGATCCGGAAAGCTTTTGTGCCCTTCGTTTTTATTTGCAGTCTACATGAGTACAGAATAAGGTTACAGAAAACGCCAAATTATGTGACAGATGTTCTTTGTCGTTGAACTAGCTAGTTAACCAGCTCGGTGAAGTGTTTGGAATGCCTCCAAAATTTCCGGAGCATCAGCAAGATTACTTATGTTTATTCCAAAGCGGAATTGTTAGAATTCACTCTAGTGGCGAATGTATTGAAACCCGCCTAATTGTATGCTGTCGATGGTGTAATACTTCTACGAAATCGCTCTAATCATATGACGAGATGAAAGAGTGTAAGAGGACACAAGAAGACCAGCCAGCGAAATGAATGCAAAAGTTCTGGTTCTCGCTACATCGAAAAAGGTGTGATAGGCCAATCCTTTGAGAAGCAGGCTCTCGAAGCTCGACAAAAAGCTCGACATATGGCATCTCTAGGACTGCCTACATTATCTAACCAGGGAGTGATCAGAACGATTGGTTGGACATAAGAAAACGACCGCCATAATTGAGTTCCTCATCACATCTGTAGGAGAAATCCGGAATTGCAGCTGGCCAATGCCACTCCGAAAAACATAGTTGTGGACGAGAGTTCAAAGGAGGAGGCCGCGTCAGATAGCCGCTGTAGGGTAAAGCATCAAGAGGAGGGTCAAGCATGGAATTCGATTTTGCCGAAAACCGACGAAAAATCGACTTCCACGTAGAAGCTGTCACTTCACGAAGCTCATTTTCATATGGAAGAATCAATTTTTATCCTATTTCCTAACGCGCTTTTAGTTTTTTCAAAAAATTCGAAGACTCTCAGAGCTTGTAACAGCTTAACCGTTCCCTGACTTTATCGGTCCCCCGTGTTGCACGGAGATAATTTTGTCTGCTCGAAATAAACAACGTGCGAAAATGAAACGACACACAAAATTTTGAGCCTTCCTTTGCAAGGTAAAAAAACAAGCTTTTCTGAAGCGGTTTTCTGCATCAGGGGCTTCGGTTTTTGCATCGAGCGTTTCCTGCAGACGATGCAAAAAACAACCCTCTGATCATGCAGGAGTTCCTTACAGAAAAACCCAATTCCTACTGTATATTGAATAGGGTTTGAAAGTCTACGTGCTCAAATTTCACCTCTATTAGTCGTCTCTTACAAGATTTCCTGAACTGAACGATTTCGAATACGACATCCTAACTATATCGGAGATCGGGGCGGAAAGACTATTTTTTACTGCATAATAAGACCAATTCTCAAAAATTTACAGAATACAGTTTTACTACCTAACGTTCTGTTCTTAATGTAAGAAAAAAATTATCTCTCTGGCAAATCAACATTCAGTTACGTCTCTGTGATCGACTCGAAGCGCGTTTCGCCTTTCGGATCTCGCAATTCATAAAAAATGCTTAAATTTCCATTAGCAGATAGCACCAACACTTTATACAGTACAGTTTCAGATTAATACGTCACTCGTTTAGGTGGGAAATCCCTCGCGTCATGTATTCTTCCAAAATCAGCGAACAATCGATCCTAATCTGAGTGATTTGAAGATTGTTCCAAAAAACCCTTACTTTTGCTTGTAGAACAATCAACATTCGTGTAGGAGATTCCATATTCATAACACTTTGCTTTCAGCAAACAGTGCTGCGTGTCCACATTGTCGAAGACACATCCGGAAAGAACACAAGGATACAGAAACCACCTAAAACAGAGACAACCTTGTCCTGAAACGAAAACACAGTACGACCCTTCTCCCTCAAGAAGACGTCACAGTACGAACACCGGCCGCTTCTCGTGCCTCACGCTTGACGTGGCCCAGTGATGCAGCGACGATAGGGGCCAAGCTTGATCGGCGTAGCGGCTAAGGCACATGTTTCAGAGGCGGAGCGTCATGGGTTTGGTTCCTGCGTTGTCGGTTTGTGTGCACTGTTGTGGTCTTCTTCGTGTAACGCAATTTTTTGTAAAAAAAAAAATAAAATTTGTGATTGTAATGACAATGTAGAACCTCACGCTCTACCCTGCATGGATGTGTACTAGGTATACAGTGTAGAACACACATATTGTCCGCTCCACTTGATAAATTTTAGGATTAATGAGGGATTCATTGAGCTCTTTCACATCTCAGCTTTTATTCACTGTAATATATTAGGTTGTAACGAAATAAATGGCACTAAACCACTGTAAATTTAAACAGTTAATATCTCGGATTGAGGCAAGTTTATTAATCGAAATAAAAATCTTCTGATTCTGCACATCTTTGCAAACGTGACACAAGCTTTTTTATCCCAGCAGCATAAAAATCAGAAGTTCTGGAATTGACGAAATCTTCGAAGGCACTTTCGGCATCCTGTTGGCACTTGAATATTTTCCCTACCAAGAAGTCACCAAGATGCTTGAAGAAGTGGTAGTCTGTTGGGGAGAGGTCGGGAGAAAACGGAGGATGTGGCAGAGTTTCAATGCTCAGCTCATTCAATTTCTGCAACGTCATTCGTGCTACATGGGGGCGAGCATTGTCGTGCAGAAGGAGAGCTCGCCTTCGGTTTACCAAGGCCGGCCGGATATCCTTCAACTTTTTCATCATTTCTTCAATTTTAATGCAGTACTTCTCTGCCGTGATGGATTCACCGGGAGGGAGGAAGCTGTGGTGAATAATTCCCAGCGAACACCACCATACTGTCACCATTACTTTCTTTTGGTGCAATTCCGGCTTCGCAAAAACCTTGGGGCTCTCATCGCTGTCCACCCACTGTGCCGATCGTCGCCTGTTGTCGTACATTATCCATTTCTCGTCACAGGTTACGATGCGATCAAGGAATGGGTCCGTTTCGTTCCGTAGAAGCAGTGCGGACGAGATCTCAGATCGTCGGTTTCTTTGCTCCTCAGACAGCTCGTGAGGCACCCATCTTTCCAGCTTTTGGTCTTTCCAATTTCCTTCAGATGCCGGGCAGCTGTGTTGTGACTGACGCCAAGAACCTTCGCTATCTCCCTGGTACCTTTGTGTGGATCCTCCTCAACCACATCTCTCAGCTTGTCCTCATCAACATCACTATGCCTCCCACGACCTTCGTGTCCTTCCAAGCTCTCATCTCCATTCCGGAACTTCTGATACCAACGATACGCCGTCCGAATTGTGGAACATCCTTGACCGAATGCGGCGTTGATCTTCTCGTCCGCCTCCTTAGGTGTAGTGCCCAGCTTGAATTCATACAAGTCAATGCCTCGGATTACCCTTTTGTCCATCTGCAAAAAAGTCAATAAAACTCTAAAGTTTTCCCACTCTTACATAGAAAATTTGGTACTCTCCGGTAGAGCAAAGTTTGCGCTTCTAAATGGTATGCCACATGTTACGGTTTGTTCTTGCCCAAACGCGTAAAGACGCGCCAAAAAATGGCGCGAGCCAGTGCCATTTAATTCGTTACAACCTAATAGTTGTCAGCACTAGCTCGAATCTTTACTGTACCTCTTAAAGATCCTCCCAAACAACACGATTCAATACAAAAGAAGTCCGAAGAACAAACGAATGCTCGCAATACTCCCCGGGGATATCATGACTTTATAAGTTCTTATTGAAGCAATAGTGAGGAGTTTCTCAGCATTTGAACGCCCTTAGAATTCCTTAGAATTGAAATGAATGATCATAACAATAACTGCTCGCCTTATCATCGGTGAGTGAAGGATATGCACAACTTCGAACGGTTCCATCCTGAACTGGGTCAATGACGTCAGCTAGGCTTCATCGCCAGAGCGAGCAGCGCATTTATACCGTTAAAACAGTGTATAGCCCTTGTTAACCCCTTATTAACTAGTCAGAACGTTTCCTCTCATGCTACACTTAAGCATGAGATCCCGCTTACCGCTAGCTCCGTTAGGTGATTTAGACGCTTTGCTGAAATCAGACTTCTTGAACATTAGAATGCTGTGCTGAATTGTCGTTTTATCTCAGGCCGTTTCTCGGAACGTATGTCTCAAACTTACGATAATAAACTGTAACTATATCTATAAGGAAACGTCAGAGGCATGCTAAAACATTACATACTAGAAGACAAATCAATAAAATTCACAGCAAAGCAACAAGTGCTGCCACATTTTCGGTTGCTGCTGCCTACTTTCATGAACGTGCAGAAAAGTTGGCAACAAGCCCGAATTGGATCCTTTTCCAAATGCCGTGATTCTGTGACCAACAGCAAATCTTTTGTAAGTTAACAAAAACAAATGAAGATAGTGAAGTTCATTTCCGGGCTAAATGAGTTCTTCGCACCATGAGGGTGGTACGCCGTGCCATGCTTGAAGTTTTCAAACCCTATTCTTAGAAAGGCCTTCGACCCGAATTAATTCTTTAAGGTGAACCACTAACACCTTGCCATTCGACTGTTTATTATGTTCCCTGAACTCCTGCCTCAGCTCGTATTCTCGTTTCCCCGCATCAGAGAAGTTATACCAAGGTAGGCGCAAGATGGAGCAACTTCGAATTTTCGGGAAATTTCAGAAGGCTATAGCCCCATCGAAGTTCGAAAAAAAGCTACCTTCATCTTGCGCACACGTTCGCGTTCACACTACCTTCAAGAAGGAGAGAGTTTGGCAAAAGGGGCTCAGGCAGCCGCTCAATCCTGGTCTTCCCTATTTTATCCACCACATTTCTCTGCTATCTGTATTTCCTGATGAGACTTGCAGATCAGTGCGTACATCATGTGTGGCAGGCATGGCAGGGTCTTTGTTTTTTCAAGGACCGCATTTATGAGCTCGCTGATGGGTGATGTAAAAACGAAAATGGAATAACCTTCTATGAACACAATCGTCTCCTTTTTACCTTTCCAATTAAGGATTAGATGTAGAATCGCTCCAAATGTCATTATTGTAGTCCTTCGCTGCGACATGACAACTTTTACTACTAAAACACGCCGGTGCACTCATGCCGAAAAAGGAGGGATGTCGTTTGCGGAATGACGAACTAGGACGGGAAGAAATACATGGTGCGCCAAAATTATGGCGACAATGTATTCAATTCGCCGACAGAGAAAATGCGGTACCTTCGAGAAACCAACGATGCGATAATAATTATCAGTCTGTTTTGAACTATACGCAACATTGAGATTCGAAGATATCTCCTTCGGCATCGATATAGACTTTGAGACGCTTCGGGAAGGCATCAACGGCGGCACGTAAGTAAGGCGCGTTAAGCTCATCCCACGCTTTTCTTCAAAGGATCCACGGGGCGATGAGGTTTCCCGCACGCTTTGACTTCCAGAGCTGGCCAGACCATGCAATCCATCGCATTCAAATCCGGGGAGTTGGCTGGCCACTCGTGGAAGCTGATGATTTGCGGAAAGTTGCCTTTGCACCAGTCTTCCAGCATTCTTGCTCTGTGAGCTGGAACTCCTCCCTGTTTGAAGGTCCAGGAGGGTGCACGCGGGTCTTCTTGCAGGCCTTAAGTTTCAGTTTACGGAAGATTCTTCTCAACGACGTCTCCATGATGTCCATTTTCTCGACAACCGGCGGACCGAGCGCGCCGGTATCCTGTGTATTCGTTCACGTACTTTCCTAATGTTGTCCGTAGTTGTCACAAATACGTGTCTTTCCCGTCCGGATCTATCATCCTCGGTTCCCAGGTCTTCTTAGCGTCTGATAGACCTATTCATAATACCTTGATGAACTCCAAGACGGTGGTGAATGTAGCGTGCCGAGAAGCCTTGACGGTAAAGCTCAATGATTTAAGAACGGCGGCACGAACGTTTCACTATTTTGAAAAACTGCTTATTGTTATGTTTGACTGAGGTAAGCATAAATTAATTGACTCAATAAAAGCAATAAGAGCACGAAAAAAAGCAGACGCTCCGAATAGAAGGTCAAATTGTTTGCGCGTGTGCTGTCGCCATAATTTTGGCGCACCCTGTAGACTGTAAATGGAAGTTTTTACAAAAGCAACTTACCTAATGTAAGGCGCAAAAAGAGTATAGAGCAAACATAACAGATAAGGAAGAAGGACGACGTTGCTCAATTTCTTTTGGGTGCACCACGCATTCTACATGTACGGGATGTCATGAAGGCGATTTAAATGAGTATTTGGCCATGCAATAAGTAGTGGTAGCCAACCGATGAACAAGTCAGCGCTTTACCCTTCCCAGACACGTCTGGTACCAATTCACCGACCCCAGAAAGACGGAAGGCTTGGCCTAGGCGGAAACCGAACAAAGATCCTGGTATCTGGTGCACGCAGCAGCAGGACCCTCATCCAACTGCACTACATACGCCCATAGAGTCATCAAAAGTTCAAATAGCCTCCACGGTACCCCAGAGAAAACATAGATGAAGCAAAACCTATGCTGAAATTTAAATTCAGAACGAAGGCGGCTCACCGATTGGATGGCAATTGAGTCATATTGCTCATTCTAACCGCAGTGCAGTGGTCCTGCATATACATGTATACATCTTCTATAAAACATATTTGATACATCAAATGAACCAAAAAATAGAGACACGCTTTGGACCATAACGGAAAGATAATCGACTTTTGGAGAGCCACGCGAGGAACGTCAGGAATGACGTTTCTGCGGCAAAAGAAATCATCATCCACTAGATTAGCTTCCATAAAACGGAGAACAATTGTGAGATTCGCTTCACTTTTTTGAAACAAGACGGCACAGGTCATCCCACGTTATTCTAAATAAATTCAGAACAGCACTCTTCGTGCATCATGGAAAGTCCACAACTAGTAAAGTATAAAATGGCATGCAGAAAGCACCGCAAAAACGTGACGAAGGTACTGGATTTGTTTCTAGCCCTTTTCAAACAAATCTGCTGGAGTCTCCCCTACTGTCCAGGTAGGCTTGGTTGGAACGAACTGAACCATAAGTCTCTGTATGCAGTCACACTACGCGATTCGCCACGCTGCAGCTGCTTAGAGCAGGCATGGACACATAGACACTTTCACGTCAGCAATCATTCTTTTTCCCACTCGCTGAGTGTCGATGCGACGGAACACGGTCAAAGGTCAGTCCCGGGACAGCAACAACCACGAACCTTATTAAAATACAATTCGGCCCCAAGGTCGACAGACGCCTAACCGGGCGCCCGGACTCGCTCGGCGCTGATCACCACGCTCCTTGTTCGCTACGCCCAACGCAGCGCACCGCATTTTTCCACTGTGCGTTGAGATTGGCCTCGTGTGCTCTGCTCTTCGCAGGAACGAGCCCACGTATTTCCCACAGATCCGATAAATTCATCAAAGTGATTTAAACCTTTGCTGGATTTTGTGCCACTCGAGACAGAATTTTGCTGTTGTTCGCTTTGCATTCTCAAAGGCTGAGCAGTGGAGTTACGTGATGTTCCTTGCATGGCTCTCCATCGCCTTTTGACTTTCGCCACAGAAATCGATGCGATCGCCACTTCCTCCACAAGAATCGTGGTGCTCACAAATGTGCTGGAAATGTGACGCATCTTTGAAGAAATCTATTACACTGACATGTGATCAGTAAGCTAGCAGTTCTACTTGTTCCCTTCGTTTTTATGCCACATAGCCCCAACTTCCACAAGTGCTGTTCCTGACAGTGAAGCCATGGTCCTTTGATGAATACTCGAATTGTAGAGGGCTCGTATTTTGTCAAAAGTTGCACTGTGTTCCTGTTAATTTCTAGACTCCACCAAAGAATGCAACCCAAACGCGACGAACAGCTTCTAAAATGTGAAGCTTCGCAGAAGTTTGTGGCTTTATCCTTAGTATTCACGTTTCGGAAATGTATACTTTTCGGCGCTTTTGTGTGGGTACTTATTTTTCCATTAACTTCATAAGCAAAGACGTTCCCATTTACCAAAGCTGCTTACGTTTTTAGGACACCCTTACCAACAATATTCTTGTATGTTCACCTAATGGAAGGATAGCGTCAGAGATGCGCGGAATTTCTGATTTCTGTTTTCTGGTTTTCTGGCTACTTTGGGCAAATTTTTACTGTTTTCTGGGACAATGGCCAAAAAATTGGCCAGAAAACAGAAAATAGGGGGGGGAGGCGAACCAAATCATATCAGGAAAATCCAATAAAAAGTATTCAAAAAACATCATAGAATCATGAGTTTCATTCCGAAACAATGTTTTTAGAAAAGCGCCATACATTCGTGAACTATGCCGCTTTGTTTGTTTGACTGACTCTGGAAGTGCTGCTGAAGTCCCTTCATAAGACATTTCTCGTCTTTCATAACTTGGTTTTCGTTTTCTTTTGAATTTCAGCAGTAGTTTGAACCTTCTACGATTACTTACAACTCAAGGCTATAATACTAGTGTTATGAAGGTCATTTAATTATCTATTAATTAACCGCTTGTCATATACTAATTGTGGGTAAAATTATTCTACACCCCTGGTTTAAAAATTGAAAATATTATCCAGTCATCCCAATGATCCTTTCATGCAGAGCCTTGGGCGAAGCTGCTTTTATAACTTTGTACCTTGTTCAGCTTTTGGTTGTCAAAACTTAGTAAGAGATGTAAGTTTTAGTTACCTTTGATTTCGCTGATGTAACTATACGGTAGTGCTGCAGGAAATTTTTCATGTATCACCAGTATCATCCTTCGTCCCGATGATCATCAAGTTGCTCGAGCGAGCGCCAGCAGCGTCTCCACTCATTCCTGTCGTGTGCCAGAGTGCTCCAATGGATCCTCCTCGCTCGAGGGAACGAAGAGCGTTCAGGGCTTTCAAGTAGAAGTCCGACTAACGCGTTGGTGGGCGTCCTGGTGTTCTCTTGACAATCTGCGAAACCTAATTTTTTAGGTGCCAGTGCGAACTTCGACGAAGTTCGCCTCCCACTCCGAGCATCGTCCTCTCCATTCCCTACTGCACGACGCTGTTCGCGTGTTCATGCTGCTTTCGTATAGTTCAGGTCTCTGAGGTGTATGTTAGCACAAGGAAGAAAAGTGGAGCAGAATATGTGGTACGGAGACGAATGTTCTTCGTCTTCTTCACTGCTTCATCGACACCCTTGAAAGCAACGCAAGTCGCTCGTTTTCTCCTGCCCAGCTCCGGTGATAGTTCGTTGGCCACCTTGACTTCGCGATCCAGATACAGGAACTCATGTCTTCACGTCTATGACGACGTCGTTGTAGAATGGTGAAATCTTGGTCATGAATGCACTGTGCAACTCTCGAAGGACTCTTATATACTGAATGAGAACGCCCTGAGTGAGCAGCGCTTCGATGGTCGCTTCAGTTTCGGCAGTGTCGAATGCCTTCTTCGCTTGCGACACTTTGATGAGCTTCGTAGTGGTGTGTATGTGGTTGATCATGCTGAATCTTCTCCGAAATCCAGCTTGTTCGCATGGCTGTCCTTCGTCCAGCGTTCTGCTAATCCCATTCAGGATGACTTGAGCAAACAGTTTGTAGACTAGCGGTCGGGCGATCACGATCATCCAAAAACAGTTGTGCTGAGAGCCCCTTCAGCCAGAATTTCGTGTTGTTCTGTGAAATACAGAGCCAGTACACAACATCTTTAGTTTGCCAAGGAGTAACTAGGTGCTCTATGGTGAGTTGGTCTAAAAGCTTTCAGCTATGCGGACTGGGCCAATTACTAGGAAAGGTTTTCTCGGAGAACGAAACCAACTATTTACATAGAGGCATAGATTCTGAAGCTGTCAGTAATACTTAACAAATCTGTGCGCAGCCTTAGAGTATGTTGCGGGAGTGTGGCTATAAACTCAAGCAATGAAGTTGAAACATGCACACAGTGGTCAATGAGGCTGCATCGTGTTCGTTACTCCAAAAGGCCAGTTGCTTCAGTCTTAAGTCAAAGCTTCTTACCAGTGAGACCATTAATTGCGACATTAGCTGTGAAAGAGAACTGACGAGTGATGTTTCATACTTCAATTGCCGAGATTCCTAGGATCTATGAATCAAGATTTACAATTAACTCATTGTATTGAATTTAGAGTGCACTGGAAATTTTTATAAACGCTTGCAAGTCAAAACGCTTGTCCACACCGAACACATTTCTACTGATGAAAAGCTACTGGAAAAATGGATCTGTGGATTGAATAATTAAGTCGTATGACCATTTCGAAATCTTCTGTTTTCTAATTTTTGATTTTCTGTTTTCTGGCGTTTTTGGCTTTTCTGTTTTCTGACGAAAGCGATTTTCTGTTTTCTGGAAAATTTTAAAAATTTCCGCCCATCCCTGGATAGCATGTTGCACTTTTCATACCGTTGCCACCGTAGCCTTAGAATTCCCTCACGTTATAAAGGCTTAATAAGAAAAGTAAGTAAGAAAGGTCGCAATCACAGCGGTGCACCCCTAACACACATTATGCCCAGTATTTCCTATCCATAAACATGAAGGATAAAGGACTGCGTCACTCGATTTTTTTGCGAACCGCCCGCTTTCTACTTCTACGGGATGTCATGAAGGCTGTTTGAACGCATATTTAGCCACACAATGACTTGCAGTAGTTATGAGCAAGTCAGCTCTTTATCTACCCAGGCAAGTCTGGAACCAATTCACTGATCTCGGGGGCCGGAGGGTTGGTTGGCCTGGGCAGGAAATCCGAACGAAGAACCTGGTGTCTGGTGCATGCATATGGTATCGGCGTGTGTTGCCTTAAAGCGAAAATATCAAAAAAAAGGCACCGAGCTATGAAAGCGAACACGGAGGGCAGATGAGAAAAAATGATGAAAGAATAAGGAACAAAGAAAGGCCTGCAGAGCTACGCAGCTAGGCGCCACTCCGCATAAGTAAACTCCGGGTTCTCTTGTCTTGAAACCTCGGCATTTTCTTAACGCAGATTTGTCTCCTCATGTTTTTCTGTGTATCAGCGAGCTCTTCTGACGTTTTCTGTGTTCTGTCCCACTCGCTACTGGTTATTGACTGATTCAGGGTTACTGCGCAGTCGTTGCACACCAATGGTGCAACACTGAGTGAGCTGCTTGATAATTCGGGGGTTCGACACGTACCTTAGCTATGAGTAAGGAATTCTGGCGTTTAAGCGCTTGGCCGCGCATCAGTCTAACGCCTCGAGTTGATTTTAGGCCTGTGAAGACGACGACAAGGTCGAAACGTGAGGCGAATAACGATATTTCCACCTAAAAACCTCGATGGCAGAAGAACACACAAAAATATACCACACATAGGGTCTGAAAAAGGACGAGAATTCTTATCGGTCTTCAAGTCACATCATCAGTATTATTTATTATTTATTCATGGTCGCATACTAACATATGCGTGAACATGTAGTAGACAACCGCAACAAGCGGAACAACTGGGCGTAAATATCCAGGGCCTATGAACTAATCGAATTAATTGAAAAGTGAGAGTATTCCAACTTAAATCTCGGAAAATTGTTCTTATTTTACCCACCTGCAGATGTGGCAACTGTTTTTTCATCCGCTGTGGGCGGGAAACAGCTGATATCAGAAAATGTTGAACAAATTACTTGCAAGCTGCATGCAGGTAATAGATTGCCTCAAACCAGTCATTCGTAAGCTGCTGCAAGCTAACATAAGATGTCGCATGTAAGTTACACGAAGGGACCTATAATTCATAGGTAACCTCCTGCTAGTATAAATGTCGTAGAGATCTAAACAAGCGCATTATAAATGTATTCGTTCACATAGACCTTGGTTCTCTACTTTTTGTGAAAATCCAATAAACGATAATAAAATAAACGATATCATAACGATTCCTGACTGCCAAATTTTGCTAAAAGCAAAACTCTACCTTTACTTTCTACTGAATAATACTGCGTGGTGCAAGCCTAGAGTGGAAGCGAGCTTGCATCTGGTCGGGCTAACATTCTCTCCTTATCCTCAAATGGCACCTTTTCCAACTTGCATTGCCTTATAATAACTTTCTCCTTCCTACAGAAAAAGGCTGTCACACATCAGGTTTTCACTAATCTCTACCATCAACCTTCATTTCTATTTTTTAACGTTTGTTTTTAATAGCAACAGTCTAATCTAAGGAACTCGTGAAAATAGTCTTGTCGTGGTGTAAAGAAGGAAAAATGGGATACTACCGCCTTCAAGTGACAAGAAAGTGCCAAATGGGACGACAGAAAGTCACTGCTTTGTCAGATAACTCATTCCAAAGCAATTTGCTCCAGGGGTCTCCACGCCAGCGCTTTCCTACTTGGTGGGAGCTTTTTAAATACGTGTACGTGTAAGTTCTTCTCAGCAACGCTCATTTATTTTGTGTTCTCTGCACCAGACTGCTACTATTAGGTTGAGTCCTAAATTGTGCAACATTTTTGTTTTTTCTGGAACTTAAAGTAAATCCGCTGAAGCATTACATTGTGTGTAGCGCAGTCGCAGGAGGCGCGACTGTCGCATGCACCCGATACCAGGTTCCTGGTTCGGATTTCCCGCCCAGGCCAACCTGCCTTCCATCCCTCCGGGGTCGGTGAATTGGTACCAGACTCGTCTGGGAAGGACAAGCGCTGACTTGTTCATCGGCTGGCCACAGCAAGTCATTGTATGGCCAAATACGCATTCATGTCGCCTCCACGACATCCCGTAGAAGTAGAATGCGCTGGCGCATCCCAGAAGGGATTGAGTAACGCCGTCCTTTACCCTTTTTATTATATAGTATAAAGCGTTCGACTCTGTGGAAATCAACGCCGTGATGAACGCACTTGTGCAGGCTGGTATACCATCGCCCTACATCCGACTTCTCGACGAATGCTTCTCAAACACATCGACTACCATCCAGCTGTTCGATCGAAAGCTTAAGATTCCTATCGGGAAAGGAGTACGGCACGGAGACACGATTTCTCCTAAGCTATTCACAGCGGCACTCCAGGATGCCATGAAAGACTTGAACTGGGACGATAAAGGCTGCCTTGTCGACGGTAAACGGATCAGCAACCTTCGCTACCCCGACGATATTGTTCTCATCTCTACCAGCACGGCAGAAGTCGAGGAAATGCTGAACGAGCTCGATGTGGCAGGTATGAAGATTAGATTGGACATGAATATGTCCAAAACACAATTTATGGTCAACCAGTGGTGTGACACGGGACTCGTAACGTTAAATGGAGTGGCTCTACAACAGGTCGACTCCTTGTCTATCTGGGAAGAAAGCTGAACATGGATAACGACCTCTCTCCTGAAATCGTCCGCAGGAGACGCGCAGCATGGGCAGCCTTCAGTTCGATTCGCGAAGTCACCGATCAGGTCAAGGATCCCGGCCTCAGGGCCTCGATATTCAACGCCTCTGTACTGCCTGCGATGTGTTGCGTGACGGAAACCTGGCCCGACAACAAGACAATCGCCAGAGCGATGCAAACTACGCATCGTGTTCTGGAGAAATGTCTTCTGAGGACAAGCCTTCGTCAGCAATGGCAAGAAGGCCTACGAAGCTCGGAGCTACGGGAGAAGTCGCAATTAGCAGAACCGCTGCAGTACATGAAGAAGTCCAAATATCGCTGGGCCGGACACCTGCTTCGACGAAAGGACGATAGATGGAGTCTCCTTGTCACAGAATGGCTCCCGAGAGACCATAAGAGACCACTGGGACGACCGCCAACGCGATGGGCAGACTCATTCTCAAGATCTTTCAGAGAGCGGAGTCTGCCTTACTGGATGCAAGCAGCCAGAGATCAAGCGGTCTGGAAGAGTTGTGGTCCCCGCTGAGAAGACCTCCAGCCGACAAAGGGACCATCAAAGTATCAAAGTAAAGTAAGTATTACATAGTATTCAAAAGCCTGTTTCATATCAATCATTTTGAGTTATAAATCGTTAGTTTTTCTTGCGCTGTTGAAAAGTTTTGTTCACTAGAACGATTACCACTCATAGTGAAAAAGTGTGTGATTTCATTTTAAATTAGTTTACGCTCGGCAGCAACCCAGCGACGGAAGCCAAGCACATTGAGGACGTTCAATTTTACGTTTAACCGAATAAATTATTGGAATGGCACAGGAAGTTCGTTTCTGCCCAGAAGGGCAACAAGGACAAACCACTCCTGGGAAGATCAACTGCTGTAAACAAAGGGCGTCTGCGCAAATCCATTAAGTCGAATTCTTCTCAAACCACACAAGGTCTGACCGCTGATCTCCACACCTCCCAGTGAACCACCACTGGTCGGCTGCAGAAGAATGGAAGGTTGCCAAAATCGCCTTCCTCAGTGCCTCATGCGGTGACGGAAACCGAAGTAAATCGCTGTGCTTCCGACAGTCGAAAGCTCCTGCACTGGCTCAAGCGAGCAAGCCTGGATCGAATCGCTACCACCGATAAAAAGGGGATGCTTCACTACAATTGCAAAGCCGGAAAGCAATAGCTGGAACGCAACGAGCTGGGTGTTCTGACGTCAAAACGGAGCTCCACCTAAAGAAGGTCCTGCTGTGCGTTTGGTGGCTGTGTAATGGTCCATGACGCCGGAAGTTGCTTCATGTAGTCAAGCCATCCTATACGTTCGCTTTTGCCAACACCTCCACTAGTTCCAGCAAAAATTAGTGGAGAAAGAAGTCGATACGAGCCAATGTTTCATCTATAAGGGCAACAGCCAGCCGCTTGCGGCACTTCAGACGTTGAAAAAAATCTAGGAATTGGGCTGGACCAAAATCAAACAAACAGATAGACTCCGGACATTGCGCTATCTGATTGCCATCTGCTTCGGTCGATGAATCACTTCCTCCATAGTAGTCAGCTCGCCGAAATTGACGAGGCCATGGCGGTGGTACAATACCGCTCGCGCCGCACGGTCAAAAGTGGGCGAAAAAACGCCAACATAGCGTCGCAAAGCGTCGCACGCTCATAACTCCTTCAGTTTTAGGTTTTTTGAATAAAGGTAGGTACCATTCGATTCGCCTCTTCGAGACCTTCACAAACATGTGTAAAGCTTTACCGGAACACCCGTATTTTCGCCGTGGGTGGTCCAAAATTGGCTGGACGGGCGATTAGAGCAGCTTATTTCCCAGGATATGCGTGCTTTCGGAGTATCTCAAAGATGGCGTACGTCGCCAGTGCTCTGTCATGCCAGGAATGCCCCGAGAGTGCGCCGTGCACAATGCACACAGAACCTAACCTATCAATCGAGTGGGCGAGCGCATGTCCCCTGCGCTTCTATCAGGTTGTAACGAAATAAATGGCACTGAGCCACTGTAAATTTAAACAGTTAATATCTCGGCTTGTAGGCAAGTTTATTAATCGAAATCAAAACCTTCTGACTTTACACATCTTTGCCAACCTGACACAAGCTCTTTTATCCCAGTAGCATAAAAATCAGAAGTTCTGGAATTGACGAAATCTTCGAAGGCACTTTCGGCATCCTGTTGGTATTTGAATATTTTCCCTACCAAGAAGTCGCCAAGATGCTTGAAGAAATGGTAGTCTGTTGGGGAGAGGTCGGGAGAAAACGGAGGATGTGGTAGAGTTTCAATGCTCAGCTCATTCAAATTCTGCAACGTCATTCGTGCTACATGGGGGCGAGCATTGTCGTGCAGAAGCAGAACTCGCCTTCGGTCTACCAAGGCCGGCCGGATATCCTTCAACTTTTTCATCATTTCTTCAATTTCAATGCAGTACTTCTCTGCCGTGATGGATTCACCGGGAGGGAGGAAGCTGTGGTGAATAATTCCCAGCGAACACCACCATACTCTCACCATTACTTCCTTTTGGTGCAATTCCGGCTTCGCAAAAACCTTGGGGCTCTCATCGCTGTCCGCCCACTGTGCCGATCGTCGCCTGTTGTCGTGCATTATCCATTTCTCGTCACAGGTTACGATGCGATCAAGGAATGGGTCCGTTTCGTTCCGTAGAAGCAGTGCGGACGAGATCTCATATCGTCGGTTTCTTTGCTCCTCAGACAGCTCGTGAAGCACCCATCTTTCCAGCTTTTTGGTCTTTCCAATTTCCTTCAGATGCCGGGCAGCTGTGTTGTGACTGACGCCAAGAACCTTCGCTATCTCCCTGGTACCTTTGTGTGGATCCTCCTCTACCACATCTCTCAGCTTGTCCTCATCAACATCACTATGCCTCCCACGACCTTCATGTTCTTCCAAGCACTCATCTCCATTCCGGAACTTCTGATATCAACGATACGCCGTCCGAATTGTGGAACATCCTTGACCGAATGCGGCGTTGATCTTCTCGTCCGCCTCCTTAGCTGTAGTGCCCAGCTTGAATTCATACAAGTAAATGCCTCGGATTACCCTTTTGTCCATCTGCAAAAAAGTCAATAAAACTCTAAAGTTTTCTCACTTTTACATAGAAAATTTGGTACTCGCCGGTAGAGCAAAGTTTGCGCTTCTAAATGATATGCCACATGTTACGGTTTGTTCTTGATCAAACGCGTAAAGACGCGCCAAAAATGGCGCGAGCCAGTGCCATTTAATTCGTTACAACCTAATATCTTCTCTCAATGGGAACTGCGACGTTTTCAAGACTATTTCGGGCCGTTTGGAGAATGTTATCAGAAATTCCCCGCCACCCCACTCAGAATTAGCTCCAATCTGTCCCAGAGAAACTTTGTTGTGCGCCGTGAACAATGCATACAGAATCGAACCTTTCAATCGAGGGGGGGGGGAGGGGGGACAGCTTGTAGACTTAGCGTTTAGGGAGTTTCATCAAAAATTTCCTGCCGCCCTACTCAGGAGTTGCTCTAAGGCTGTCCAACTAGCGTTTGAGTGCGCCGTGAACAATGCATACAGAATCGAACCTTTCAATCGGGGGGGGGGGGGGGGGACAGCTTATAGACTGAGCGTTTGGGGAGTTTTATCAGAAATTTCTTGCCGCTCTACTCAGGAGTTGGGCGCGTGTAGCGCAGTCGGAAGAGGCGCGACTGTCGCGTGCACCCGATACCAGGTTCCTGGTTCGGATTTCCCGCCCAGGCCAACCAAGCCTTCCATCCCTCCGGGGTCGGTGAATTGGTACCAGACTTGTCTGGGAAGGATA
>OX375868.1:65938873-65968933 GCA_947359475.1 Heligmosomoides polygyrus bakeri | reverse complement strand
CGAGCAAGAGGGCAGGAAACTTCAACCGCTAAGTCCGCCGCCCTAAAACGGCAGATGGGGCTAAGGCAGTTTAGGCAGCCGAGAAGTTCTGATCACATCATCGTAAAGTACCGCACCTTAAGCGCTCTGTTCGCGTACGCATTTTGAGGCTTTAGCTCGCCGCGTCTTCTCGCAGTGGTTCACCGAATTCGGAAAAAAATGCATCACGCAAGCCTCACCTGCATTTTCGCACCCCTATAACATTGCCCCCTCCTAAGCTAAGCAATCCTACTTTGGCGTACGAACAGAACGTTCGACTGCCTACAAAACCTACAAGCTGCAGCATGAAAGGTTACAACTCTACAGAGTTATTGCGCTCCGAACACGCCCGCGCGTGCAATTTGCGATCGGTCGTCCCCCTCGATTGAAAGGTTTGATTCTGTATGCATTGTTCATGGCGCACTCCAAAGGCTCGCTGGACAGCCTTGGAGCAATTCCTGAGTAGGGCGGCAAGAAATTTCTGATAAAACTGCCCAAACGATCAGTCTACAAGCTGTCCCTCCCCCTCGATTGAAAGGTTCGATTCTCTATGCATTGTTCACGGCGCACACCAAAGTTTCGCTTGGACAGATTGGAGCTAATCCTGAGTGGGGTGGCGGGGAATTTCTGATAAAACTCCCCAAACGCTCAGTCTACAAGCTGTCCCCCCCCCCCTTCGATTGAAAGGTTCGATTCTCTATGCATTGTTCACGGCGCACGCCAAAGTTTCGCTTGGACAGATTGGAGCTAATCCTGAGTGGGGTGGCGGGGAATTTCTGATAAAACTCCCCAAACGCTCAGTCTACAAGCTGTCCCCCCCCCTTCGATTGAAAGGTTCGATTCTCTATGCATTGTTCACGGCGCACACCAAAGTTTCGCTGGGACAGATTGGAGCTAATCCTGAGTGGGGTGGCGGGGAATTTCTGATAACATTCTCCAAACGGCTCGAAATAGTCTTGAAAACGTCGCAGTTCCCAGTGAGAGAAGATAGAAGCCCAGGGGACATGCGCTCGCCCACTCGATTGATAGGTTAGGTTCTTTGTGCATTGTGCACGGCGCACTCTCGGGGCATTCCTGGCATGACAGAGCACTGGCGACGTACGCCATCTTCGAGATACTCCGAAAGCACGCATATCCTGGGAAATAAGCTGCTCTAATAGCCCGTCCAGCCAATTTTGGACCACCCACGGCGAAAATACGGGTGTTCCAGTAAAGTTTTGCACATGCTTGTGTAGATCTAAAAGAGGCGAATCGAATGGTATTAACCTTTATTCAAAAAACCTAAAACTGAAGGAGTTATGAGCGTGCGACGCTTTGCGACGCTATGTTGGCGTTTTTTCGCCCACTTTTGACCGTGCGGCGCGAGCGGTATTGTACACGACTTCTGCAGGTTGAAACCGACCGAACTCTACGGAGATGTAATCCACTCAGCACATGAAAAGCGGAAGAATCTCATTGAGAATAGCGGCAACTACTTCGCTTAAGTCAATTATTTTTCTTTTGTGGTATAGTCTTATTTTTGCTGGAAGACAAATTTTGTTGCAAAATGCATGACTCAACCTAATATGAAAAACAAACTCTAAATATGAAAATGCAAAACGCTGATGGAAATAATAAAAACCTGATGTCTGATAGCCTTGTAATGTTAGACGAGAGTAAAGATGTATTAGATGGTATTTCAGGGAATTGTAATGTGCAAAAAGTGCCAGACAAGGTGAGCAGAAAATGTTCCCTCGGCTAGACAATTTCACTAGCAGTTCAGCAACAGTTAACAGACGCCACCCTTTTAATACTCCGCCTAAAGTTCCTTTTAAAAAGGCTGACACAGACCGATATCTCACTAACTACGAGAAGGATCATTCTGGAAACCAATGATTGAAACGATGTCCAACAACAAAGTGCTCCGCTAATTGACGAGACGCGGATAAGCGAAATACTGCAAACATTCACGGTGCACCCCCTCCCTCCAGCTAGAATGGACTCCATAAAACTGTTGGATGTGGAATAAACATGGGACTAGCCACCTTTCCAAACTAGCACCCTCTTCTCTTTTCTCAGAAACATTTCCTTTCTATTCAAAGTCGTACTTATCCTAATGATACGTCGCTATAGCTATGTCTTCATTGGTTTATACTTTATATTTTTCAAGAAAAACAAGCGCGTAAATAGGGTCGGGGGTCAGCATGTTTTGGGTTCTCTAGACGTTATAAATGATCGTAAGTATGCAACCCTCTCTAGACTTGTTTAAACCCCTCATTCGCAGTGGAATGACTACAACCCTGAGAGAAGGTTCCGATGACAAAATTAGAAATTGGCAAAACAACTAGAATGCATACTTTCATTTCTGTTCATTCATTTCATACCAACCATTTATTCCATATTACGGTAAAGCAGCTAAGAAGCTGTCAGTGCGGCCTCTCGGCCACCTCCAATGTTCTACTGTTCATAATCCGGTTTGTTCGCATACAGAAAAGCATACCAATTCAACTATAAGTATTAGAGTGAGATCGAGTGAACTATAAAGAGAAATGAGTACATATGCGTCCACATCTTAACTACGTCGATTGGGGCAGGTTATAATGAAATAGAAAAATGAACGATATTCACAAAAATCTACTATTTGACTAATAGCGATTGATGGCAATCGATACTTTGAAAACGAAGTCCAGATTGGTGTTCAGCGAGCTCGATCACCACCAGGGCTGATGTTTCGGGCCACTCTTGATCACCATCAACCGTTGAGTATGGCCAGTACGCAGTGCCTCCACTCGAGCTGTGACGAACGGGCGAACGGAGACACATACACACACCACACCATACACATACATATATACATACATACATACATACATACATGCATACATACATACATACATACATACATATACATACGTACATATGTGCATACACACATTACTCCTTTGTATATCATACTATATATAATTCGCTTAATCCGCCGGTCACGTTGTCAGTCACGGGGAGGAGTGACTGAAGCCAAGAGATGCCTGCGACGGTGCGGCGTATACCAGCCGGGCTTTCTTTGAGCTTAACCATGGAAGATTGCTGGCAACTACATATCCCTGGCAGCTGATCGCCCAAGTTGCTGAAGACGTTGTTCAACGTGCGTCAAGATGCAGAAGACGTGTGGCAGATGTCGTCCCGCGTGTGTTGGAATTCAGAAGACGTGCTGCAGACGCCCAACTTGCATAGAGATTCCGAGTAAGGAGACCAGTAGGAGGGAAACGTATGAATTCCGAGTAAAGGGAGGAGGCGCCCAGTGAAGAGGAGATCAGCAAAGGAGGAGCAATGGGAGAGGGAATAAGGGGACCGGTATTTTCCCTCAACTTCATCCAATGCGTGTCGCGTTTCAGAGGACGAGTCACAGAAGTCGTGGCACGTGTCTCGGGGTGTATAAGGAATGTCATAGAAGGCGTGACAACGTGAAGACACGTGAGGCGGGACTCAGTGCCACATGTAGATGCTTGACTCTCACTCCGTTTCTTTTCCAGCACATAGGTAAGGAAGAGTCACAGGGGAGGGGGAGGAGAGGTAGGGTGAATGATTACGGGATTCGGAGGAGTATTATTGCCGTCGGAGAGTAAACGATGTCGTGCTGTTTTCCAATACCCATTAATTTTGATCATGTTTCTGTAGATTAAGCACTTCGGATTGGGAATCTCTTGATCTGTTTCTTGATAGAGGGTGGATAATGTTCACAGGAGAGCAGTGAAGATTTTGCCCACCATACCCTGCTCCACTGATCTATTGTAAAACCAGTTTTTTAAGTAATAAAATTAAGAACGCCTCAAGAAAAAAGGAGGAAGATTGGGGTTGTTCTACTCTTGGGATTCGGGGGCGAAACCCCAACCAGACGTTTGGCGGCCACTAGGCCGCTGAACGTCTTGTAGTGGGATAACTAATTATGATGTATATGTACTCTTTTCTCTGCATGGTCCACTCGACCTCACTCTGATACTGGTGGTTGATTTTATATGCTTTCCTGTATGAGTACAAGCAGTATTATGAACCGCACGACATGGGAGCTACTTCTAATCCTCTAAATTAAAGGATAAAGGATAAAGGACGGCGTTAATCAATCCCTTCTGGGATGCGCCAGCGCATTCTACTTCTACGGGATCTCGTGGAGGCGACATGAATGCGTATTTGGCCATACAATGACTTGCGGTGGCCAGCCGATGAACAAGTCAGCGCTTTATCCTTCCCAGACAAGTCTGGTACCAATTCACCGACCCCGGAGGGATGGAAGGCTTGGTTGGCCTGGGCGGGAAATCCGAACCAGGTACCTGGTATCGGGTGCATGCGACAGTCGCGCCTCCTCCGACTGCGCTACACGCGCCCAATCCTCTAAATTACCTCTAAAAAATCAGTCCCCGACTTCTACAGAATAACAAAGAGCTAGAGCTCTGAGCCAGAAGAAGAGAACTAGAAGAAGCATTGCAAGAGCCAAAAGGGATGAGGAGATGAAATAAGGAAGATGACAAAAGGAAGGGCAGGACTGTCCGGCTCGGCAGGGCAGCTTTGGCGGAGTGACGCGTGTGAGGATGCGTGCGTAATGTTTCAAATCAATTAGGCGCGAAAGATTAGCTTGCACGAAAACTACCTGTAAGCTTGCACTGCAGTTAGTTGCGTGCAAGTTTAAAATTCCTGGGTGCAACCTTGCAAGTTAGTTAACCGCGATGTCGCAAGTAACTTGTTTTCGAGGTCTAAAGACGCAAGTAGCTTGTTTTGGAGCTCATAAGACGCAAGTAACCTGTTCAAAATTTTCTGAGATCCAGTCATTGAAGCGAGTTGCTCTTACTTCCGTCCACCTCGAAACACTAAACATGAGCAACACTGATGTTCAAACACATCTGAAGAAGACTGCACTAGGGCTGATATTTGCATAGGAGGACTGAAGGCATGAAGCCTAAATGTTAGCCTACAGGCGGTTCAACATTCACTCCCATTAAAATGGTAATTACGTTGCAAGAAGTAAAAACGCCCTCATACCCCAGATAGGTTATGTTATACTATGACTTTCAACGATCGTCTAAGCAGCTCAAGAATGGTAGGTACAGAATGGCCCAATGATCTCCTTCTCTCTTACTGCTACAAGTCAGTGACAGTGTCTTTTATCTGTAAGAAAGCAAAGAAAGGCAAACTCGCAACCTCATCTACCTCACCAGTTTGGAAGCGCAGTGAAATTTGCTGCACACAAGCGAAACAACCAGCGAGGGCGCATTCGCTAATATTAGAAAATACAGGATTTTTTAGGTCAAACCTTTGTATATCTTGAGAATAAGCAACTGATTCAATTCCAATAGATGGACGACAGTTTGATGACGAGGACAAGACAAGTTTTTTCAACAGCTGTAGTGGTGGAAGGGCAATGTTTTACTGCTCCATTGGTTTCACTCGCTCAACCTCCACCTGATCTCCTTAAACTTTGACTGCTGAAGACATGCGTTGCTGAAAACACTCAATAAGTCGGCACTTTATTTGCCCGATAGGTGTGACAGTAACAACTCAATCACTTGAAGGAATTTCTAGGCTACTATGTCGAAAAAGGAGGGTCAGAAGTGAAGCAACCATGTCCGGTAGGTCAACACGGATCTCGGATGAACGACATCAGAATCAGGGGTGCACATTTAGCGGTTAACGATTTATCGAATTTAACGAATTAACGGCATTTTCGTTAAAATCTGGCTTAACGACTTAACGGAAATTTTTAGGAATTTAACGGAATTTTTAATGGACTTTTTTTCTCAGTGAGTTTATCACATTTACCCTCAGTATTCTCTAATGTTGCAGGTCTCATCCTCCCGATTAGGACTGTTCCTGGAAAACTATTGAAATAAGCAAGAATATTTTGATGTTTTTATCAATTCAATTCGTTTTGAATTTTTAGAAAAATACATTTTGGGGGCACTTGTAGCGCAGTCGGAGGAGGTGTTGGCTGTCGCGTGCACCCTATACCAGGTTGCTGGTCCTTCTTCGGGATTTCCTGCCCAGGCCAACCAAGCCTTCGATCCCTCTAGGGTCGGTGAATTGGTACCGAAGTTGCCTGGGAAGGACAGAGCGCTGATTTCTTCATCGGCTGGCCACCGCAAGCCATTGTCTCCATGGTATCCCGTAGAAGTAGAATGAGTGGCGTATCCCAGAAGCGATTGAGTGTCGCCATCCTTTACCCTTATCCTTTAATATATTTTGGAGCTAGAAATTTCTTCGACGAGTCCCCAAGCAGGTCAGCGAATTCACAAAGATACTGGTCTAACCTCATAAGATATGCCTATTCTCACCTGGCGCTGCTCATCTCAAAATACTTTTGCCCACCTGGAGCAGTCGAGACGGAGCGAATGTTTTCGGCCGCTGGACGTATTCGACGTATTTTAAGCTATGAGCTGGTGCCCTCACAGAGACTGCACATGTTCGTAGAACAGTCTAACAAAAGAACTAGGAAAGGGTGGAACTCCGGATACCTGTCTGATCGCGCATTTCAGGATGCCTTACCGATGATCATCTTGCGTTGAATGGTAATTCCATAGTTGTTCTTGTTCTATACCCTGTAGATAATTTGTAGCTGAAGGCTTGTTTATTTTTCTGTGTTTGCTGATGTTGAATTGTTTATTTTACATTGCAGTGTTACACTCCATTCCTTGAATGTTAGCTGTTGACCTCTTAAAGTTGAAAAGTATAAGGTTTTCCTTTTTTTCATTTGAAATAATGGTTCACAGCTAAATGTATTTTTAACGAAATTTAACGATTTACCGGAAATTTAACGAAAATTTTCCGTTAAAAAATTTCGTTAAGAAAATTTAACGCCCAGAATTTCGTGTGCACCCCTGATCAGAATGATTCTTGAAGGAAGGGTGGCCTCTCCTTTCCAGCTTCAAAACACTGCTGGTGTGCGGCCAACTACACCAGAAAACCCTCAACCTCCTCTCCCACCCTCTTCCAATAGAGTAGAATAATTAAAAGAACATTCAGTACATACACTTGCCCATAGAAGTCCCTGGGTTGATTGATTACATGACTGACTTTGCTGCGAAATTTCGAGAATTTCCGTACGTTTCTTCACTGCTAATCAATATTTAATGTGTGCATCACACTGGCAAGGAAAGCGTAGACTTCAGTAGGCCCTGCAGAAGCTTAATCACTGTTCAAGCACGTCCGATGGTGAATTTCACGCATGATAAGGCCAGGTCACCCCTTTTCCTCCATCCTGGACGGTGTGGTTGACTGATTAGATTAACAAGGAGGCCGACGCCGATCTTCCCCTTTCAACAACTTTTTTCCTGGATCGCAGTGAACGCTACGGATAATGAACAAATCGTTTTCCTAACAACCTGCTTGTGAGAAAATTTTCCCTCTGTACAGACCATCTAACCGATGACCTTTCGTTTCTTCTCACTACATCTGTCGCGTCTCATTTTACTCTGCAGTTTCTAGTTTTCAACCGACTCTAATCCGGAACCAACCAGTTCATATTTCCTTTAAGCCTCTTGCGAGCAGCTTATGCGGGTTTTTACCACAACACGTAGAACCCATTCGCAGATACACCGAAGTTCTTCAGCTGGTGACGTACCCACAACATCCGTGAAGTCCTCGGTGTGCTCCTCAGCGCAGAGATGACGGAGCAGTCGAAGCGCCTGGACGACTATGTCGTGATGAGCCGCTATGTCGTGTTCGTCTGCATATTGGCCGAGCTGCTGATTCTGCCGCAGGTCTCGTCCATGTTCTACATGATGTTTGCAGGTATGCAACTCCTCACTCCTTCGTTCAGCAACGTTGCCTCTCATTTTAGAGTTCCACTACGTTCTCAAAACTCGATGACGTTTTCGTTTTGTACCAACACTTCTTCTCTTTAAACCTCCTTTTTTGAATTGAGTCTGTCAAGATAGTGAAAATGAAGGTGTTTCAAGGTGATATCGCTGGTCTCTCTCTATTGAGCATCTTTTTACCGTTTTTTCAACAAATTAAAGTTGTAGTTGCTCCCACTTTCCTATACGGTCATCGTCGGCATATCACGTACATAGTATGGCCACTGAACATGTCATGAGCGGTATTCTATTGTTCGATTCCGATTTGGCCACTACCTCGGCAACAAAACTGGCACAAATCTCATACCAACAAATTTAAAGTACACTTTCGTTATTTCTTCAGGCCGACGAGGTTGGTAGGCGGAATGCTTATTTTAGGCCTAACGTTTCGAACTTTTCGTCCATTTCAGAGGAATGGCTTTTCAATACGCGGAGTGTATGATGTAGCGACATCAATGCACTCTATATATCCTCAACCCGTGCCACTGAAGAGGAAGAAACGATCGAAACAGCAGGCCTAAAGTAAATATTCCACCTATCAATCTCGTCGGCACAGAAGAAATAACAAAAGCGAATATCGATGCCGAGGTTGCAAGATGAGAGCACGTGGAGAAATTTAAAGTTCCCCATTTTTTAAAATTTACGCTATGTTCAACAATTAACGGCAATTTTACTCAAACACCCTCTAGGTTCAGCAACAGGCATAATATAAAAGCACTGTACGATTCTTCGTCTTCTCCAACCACAGCTTTCTCGAAACCTGCCATAGGCGTTTTTGTTTCCGCGCGGGAAATTATTCACCTTTGGAGAACTGTGAACTTTACGAGTGGCCTATGACCGAAGGGAGACTCATTATCTGTGGTCAGTGATGCTGGTGAACGTTTTGAGTACCTCTGCACCGTGATGCATGACGATGCAACCGGTCTTGTGGGGCAAGACGACGAAACCCTCTCTGTCAAAACGCGTCACCGTTATGGAAAAGGAAGGATTGAATTTAACACGCTGACGACGAGAGCGATTTTCGCGTTTCTGGCGCGTGGGACGAAGCACGCCGCACAAATGTGACACTCCATGCCGTGACCCAAACTTCGACTACGAATTTCAGACATGATGCTAATGTTCGTCTTAACAGTTACGGTCGGATGCCCCCTCCCGCCATAATTCTATAATTTTACTTTTATTTTCCATTTTTCTATTTTTATTTTTATTCAAATTTTAAGAGAAAAATAATAAATTTAAATTTGCCTTAATGCACAGCAAACAATCAAGCATATAGCGCATTAAATGATTAGGTCGCACCATCTTCTTCTTCTTCTTCTTCTTCAGCGTTTGTCCCGACTCGTAGCGGGTCCGCTCTTCTGGTGTCGTAACTCCACCTTTCTGGATCCTGTGCTTCATCAAGGTGACGCCAGTTACTTTCATGTCCATGTGTAACGTATCGGACCAACGCTGCTTCGGGCGTCCTCTAGGCCGCTTTCCTGACACCTTCAACTCAAGGCCAATCTTGCGGACGCTGTCATCCTTTCCACGCAGAACGTGGTCGTACCATCACAAGCGAGCTTCGCGCATCTTCTCAGCTATCGGCGCGACACCGAACTTTTGCAGAATAGCATTATTTAGGATGCGGTCCATGCGCGTGACTCCAGCCGTCCAGTGCAGCATCTTGGTCTCCATGACACTGAGGCGCGTTTCAACTTCCTTAGCGGCAGGCCAACTCTCAGCGCCGTACATCGCTACTGGCCGGACGGCTGTTCTGTAGATCTTCGACTTCAGGTGTTCTGGTTATTTCCTTCGCAGAGCACGCCCGTCAGCAAACGCCACTTGGGCCAAGCTGCACTCACGCGTGAGTTCACTTCAACCATCAGACTGCCGTCAGATGCTATTGCTGATCCCAGGTACTTAAACACCGAAGTGCGTTCAAACTTAGTGCTGTCAATCTTAATGGAGCCGGACTCGTTTGCGTCAGTCGTTAAATTCTCGGTCTTCTTGACGTTCAATTTGAGTCCGAACATCGTCAGGTGGTCGCACCAAGCTTGCACCTGCCGCTCGAGATCATCTTTATCTTCGCAAGCGAGCATCACGTCAGAGCAATGTACATGGGACAGGCTTCTGAAGATCTCTCGTAATGGCATCCATGACGACAACAAAGAGGAGTGGAGAAAGCGCAGAACCCTGGTGCATGCCTTTACTACCTGGTTGAAGACCACTCAGCAGTTTGCCAAACCTTTGAGCTCCAAACATCGGCTGCTAGATCATCCGGTCCTGTCGCCTTGCATGGCTTCATCTTCTTCAGAGCCGCTTCTGTTTCCTCCACGGTGATCTTGTGAACGGGACCGTGAACAGAAGCCACAGAAGGGATGGCCGGATGAGGAAATTCCATAGTGGAGATTTCCTCAAAGTAATCACGCCATCGCTTCAGCGCCTTTTTGCGGTCTGTCAGAAGATGGCCGCCCTCATCATTGATGCCAACGAACTTTTCAATATCCTCGGTTTGGCGATCGCTGGTTTTAGCAAGTCGGTACAAATACCGTTCACCATCACGCCACTTCTGCCAGTTGTCGGCTGTTTTATCGCCGAGAAACACATGATACAGCGATTTCTTCTCTTGAACCTTCGCTTTCACATCGTCCATCCACAGCCATGTCTGCTTGTCGACTTTGCGTCGTCCAGATTTCGTAGTCCCCAGTTCCAATCTTGCAGCTTGGCGTATCGCATCGGTTGCTCTCTTCCATGTTTCACCGACAGTCGTGACTGTCAGCAACCGTACGCAAGAAATCACAGCTGCTTCCTTCTCTTTCATTCGCCACCACTTGATTCTTGCAGCACCGCATCGCTCGATTTGCTTCAGTCTCGGAGGGGCGATCTTTAGGGTGCAGATCATCAGCGGTTGATGTAAAAGATTAGGTCGCGCCATGCACTCAAAAATTTTGTCGCAACTTTTATCCGATTGATAGTGTGAGTGCCACCTACATTAAGCATCAATACTAAGGATATTGTGTTCTTTACAGTGCTTCTTGTTGCATGGTTAAAAGGTGTTAAGCTCCATGCGAACGGAAATTCTACTATTATTCAAGTCAAAATCGCGAGCTCTCCCAAGAGGGCATAGCCCAATCGCGTTTTTGACACTAAAAATTAGCCGCCTTCCTGCTCTTAACACAGCTTTTATTCCATTATTTTTCTAGAAAAAAATAGAAATTTCATAAAATTTCGAACAGTATGTTCACCTACTGGGTAGCTGGATTAGAAGTCGATGGTCGTAACACGGTTCCGACTAAGAAGGAAACCGACCGTCATTGTCCAAAAGGACATCGGCATTGTGTTCGGCATGCTGAATAACCTCTCTGGACGAAGTTTGGAAGAATTCTTGTTAAAATAATAAATTATCATTCTTGTTAAAATAACACATCGTCGCGCACCATTGTCCCACGAGACAAGACTGGCTGTCGTGCACCAATGAGCGACATTACCATCAACGTATTAAATGCATGACCTCGAAATCCTCCTCTTGCATCGCATTTGACAAGGTTAGAGATTCATTCCTGAACATATACTAAAGGACAAGGTATCAGACGCTCAATCTCTTCAGGATATCGTGGAGGTCATGTCGGAGGAGGCACATTTGTCGCGTGCACCGATACTAGGTTCCTGGTTCGGATTTCCCGCCCGGGCCAACTAAAGGCCCCCTCAGAGTTCTGCGGCAACGCCGCTCGCCGCAATGGTTAAGGATAGGGCAGGGACGCCGCCGGCAGCGAGCTCTGCGTCTCTGCCCTATGGTTAAGCATAGGGCCGCGGCGCTGCTGCAAAACTCTGTGGAGGCCTAAGCCTTCTATCCCTCCGGGGTCTGAGAACTGGTACCAGACCTGTCTGGGAAGAATAGAGCGGTGACTGATTCATCGGCTGGCCACCGCAAGTCACTGTATGGCCAAATACACATTCAAATCGCCTCCACGATATCTCGTAGGAGTAGAATGCGCGGCGCACCCCAAAAGGGATTGAATATCGCAGTCCTTTATCCTTTACCCTTATGGAGGCAGTTTAACTGCACTTTTGGCCTATGCGGTTAATTGCGTCGACCAACTATCCCTCGAATGTTTCATCTCTTCTAGTGGACCAATGTTTCATCTCTCACGGAGAAGCCTGTTACCGATAAGCCGAGGGATGGAAAGCTGGGTTGGCCCGTGTGGAATACGAACCTTGAGTCCAATCGGGTTCATGCGGAGGCCAGCACCGCTCGACTGCGCTATCACGCGCCCTTGCGATAGAAATGGAACACTTAACTTCACTTCAGTCCTAGGCTGACGAAGCATTCTGCTTCTCCATTCATCCACTGGCTACAGCATGCGCTTTCGCCCAGAAATCACAGCCACACCACTTCGACGGTATTCTTCTTATTTCACGTGTTTTCTATGCATGCTGTTGTGCTAGGAATTGGATGCTTCCCGTTTACAAAAGCTTGTGTATTGCTTGGTGCTACTGCATGTAAATAGGATGAAATACTTTTTGACGTCTTTGGAAAAGAAGTGACAGTAGAGACTTGATTTGTGAGCTAAAGTTTAACATTTGCTACGTAGGAACTTTCGAGAAAAGTTATGGAGTTTGATTGATCAAGCAACGAGACTGTGAACCCGCGAAGTGGCCTACAACAACAAAGGAAATACTGGTAGTAAATAGGTAAAATGAATGCATATACAGGGTGTCTCAAAAAATTGTTCGCACACTGTTTGAAAGGTGATAACATTGCTCACAGTAAAGGTACTGAAGATGTTAAGGGCTCGTGTGGAAGCTGGAGAAAATAGAAAATTTGTGACTTCGAGCTGTACGGAATGTGCGATGCACTCGCCTGAATTCTTGAATTTGAACTCCACTGATTGCGTTTCGCTTAATAACTTGTTATGTTTTCTCCACAAAGTGGGAGTGTCAATTGAATTGGCAAATAGTCAAGATTGCGCTATGCCCCGCCCGAAACAATGCACTTCAGACTCGATTGATTGTGCATGGGATGAGTGCTTGTTACAATCTTGTTACTAATTGGCCAGATTAACCTATTCTTGCTTTTTTCAATGTTTCACGTCACCCAGTAGCTGCAATTATGCCGATGAACCTCTTCATTCAGCTTGAATGTTGTTCAATCAGTCCACAGAATCCGCCTTGGAAAATAAGGCTCCTGCTGGAATTTAATTTGTGCAATCAATAAACTCGCATGTCTCGTGTCCTTCACGTGACTTTCGAACTCTAAAAGTTAAAAGAAGCTCAGCACAGGTTAATCTGGCCAAGTAGTAACAAGATTGTATCAAGCATTCCGTTTATGCACATTCAATCGAGTCTGAAATGCAAGGTTTCAGACGGGTGCATGGCTCAATCTTGACTATATACATGTCACAGAAGCCTCGTCACCCTGTGCTTTACAAGAATCTTAAACATCTTCAAAAGCTGCAGTAGCAGCAATGTTAGAACATTTCAAATAATACCTGCATTTTTCCCGTGGTGTTTTTTTTTAATTTTAAATTTAAAAAAACACAAACCAATCAATACAGTCACTTTGTGGATAAATTATAACAAGTATTCAAGCAACAACAATCAAATGAGTGTAAAATGCAGGAATTCAGACGAGTGCATGGTGCAATCCATACCGCTCTTATGTCACAAAATTACTATTTTTCTATGCTTTCATATGGACCCTTATCCTCTTCAGTGCCTTTAGAGTGAGCAAAGTTATCACCTTTCAAACAAAGTATAGATTTTTTGAGACACCCTGTATAAATAAATGTCTGTTAATTTATTAAGTTTACAATTAATTTTAATTAATTTATTAATTTATTAATTACAGTATTAATTTATTAATTATTTATTAATTGGCCACCATTCCTTAAATTGGTAGACTTAAATAATACTGAAGAAGAAGCCCAAGAGCTATGCACATCCTCATAAAGGTACGACTGCCTTCAGGTGCTTCCCCGTCACTGTCTTCATGTGATGGTGGCCCATTGTTCGACACCAGCCTCGAGGAGAGGGAGGTATGTGCCTTTCTTCCATCTCCTTCCGTGAGAGGACTTCAGTTCGTTTAGGTGTGTACGCTGTATGCCGAGATCGGACCAGCCAATTGCACCGTCCCATTGCTAAGATATCAGTTCTTATCGGTGAATGTCGAGGTGACGTTTCCAGACCGCGCTGCCGTTCTGCAGTTGGCGTCGGAATTTTGAGCGCCAAAATTTATGGAGTCGCTTCGCTTTTTCAGTGGAGCCGCTTCTGCGAGAGCGCAAAGACCATCAAGAACTCGATTTCGGTGCAGATGATCGGCGTGCTGATCGGATCGGTTGTGTTCGGTCAACTAAGTGATTCGTACGGCAGGCGAAAGGTATGGGCGCCAGTTGAAACAGGGCACTCTCAGTGTGTGCAGCAAACGATATAAAGGGCTCAATAATGTACGAAATTAATAATAGCAATAACAGTAACACAACTTTTCCTGTTGATGGATAGACATAACATTGATCAAATAAGACCGAGAATAGTTGAAGACCACTTTGCGTTTCGTCGTGCCGGTGTTTCCACCGCACCGTTCTAGTGTTGAAAATGTTACCAACTTTTTAGAGAAACTCTTTTGTAGATCACCCAGAAAATTTGAATGTTTTTTTTTTGTTGAGAGAAACGGAATAAAATGGCGAGAAGTGCTTTGGAACATTTCCCCATAAATTTCGGATTTTATGTCACATTCCTTAACAGTCAGCTCTGCTTTCATTTCAAAACGCTTTTTGGTTGGAATCTCGGTAATCTCGGCAAGAATATATCAAACTGGATCAGATTCGGTTTCCATGTTAAAGAAGATTTGTCTAACTAGGGAAGGGTTTCGAACTCCCATGCAACTTCAAATTGAGACCAGAATCATTAGAAAGATTTCGAATTACGAATATCGGTGTCAAAATTACAAAACGAAATTTATGAGCGAGTTATGGCCTGCCAAAATCGGGGGGCCTCACCAAAGGCTGGCTGTGCGACACACCTGGCGTGAGAGTAGTGAGTCATCGGGGCTCCGTAAGAATGGGAAGCTGCGACGGTGGCGCGGAGGTAGTGCTTCCGCCCGTCAAGTGCGACGTCGTTGGTTCAGTTCCCGCTGCTGCCGATGTTTAGCAAATCATAATTTGTCTTCGAAATGACGTTTTGTTCTGAATTATGACACGCGTTTGATTAAATAGCCGGGAAAATCACCATACACGTCTGTAAAAATGCTTGAAGGCAAAAAACTGCTATGGTGACATCTTCACCTTCAGTAGGTTGTCTCTCTGGGTCATGTTAAACTCCATTCTATTTGTCATGACAAACAACCTAGCCCTTTTCATAGCCCTTCCCGTTATCCAGGAGCTGGCCCCATTTGCCGACCTCTGTGGCCTTCATTCGCCCAGGAGGACGCCAACCAGAAGGTCGCTGAAGATATGGCCCGAAGGGAGAGGGAGAGTCTCATTCATCCACCTCTTTCTCCATCCGAGGGTGAATTAGCAGTCTCTCGGCTGTCTCATAAGGTCAGCCGAGTTGCCTTACTCCCCTTTTCGTCTCATTCTATCACTTGCCCCTGGAGTTTCTGTAACTTGAAATGATCCTTGGGCGGGTAATTTCCCAAACTCCTTTTGTCTTCTCCAGGCTCTGGAGAAGGCAGCTTGCGCCAAAACGTAAACCGAATAAAGAAGTATACCAATCTTGGCTCAACAGCTTCACACGAGATCCTACAGCACCTTTTCATAACGTTTCTCATCGGGTCGAAGAAAAAATGTCTAGATGTTGAATCAGCGACGTAGCCCCGGCAGGAATATTGGTGTCAATGTGAATAACATTCTCATGGGTGGTGCTCGAGTTTTCTTCGCCCTCGTCGCAATGGTCTCAATCGGACTCGTCATCATTAGACACATCTGACCCCAAATTTCCTTCCGTTTCGACTTCAACTGAAACTGCAGCACCGTCACGTAGAATAGCTGCGATCCTTCTCGCGATCTTCTTCTCCTCACGAGTTGGTGCATCGTTGTCGTCTGGCGCCCAAAAAAAGGCCACTATAGCAGTTTTTTGCCTTCATCAAGCATTCCTACAAACGTGTATGATAGTTTTCTATATATTATTTAATATATACTATACTTTTTTATATACTATTTAATCAAGCACGAGTCATAATTCAGAACAAAAGGTCATTTCGAAGATAAATTATGATTTGCAAAAAACCGACATCAACGGGAACCGAACCAGCGACGTCCCACCCGCCGGGCGAAAGCACTTCTTCTGCGCCACGACCGCAGGTGGCGGTCTCCTCTTACGGAGCCCTGATGACTCACCACTCTCGCGCCAAGTGTGTCGCACAGCCGGCCTGTGGTGAGGCCCCGATTTCGGCAGGCCATAACTCGCTCAGGTGTTCATTTTGCAATTTTGACAACCATATTCGTAATCAGCATTCCGAGCTCTTCTAATGATCCTGATCTCAGCTTGAAGTTCCATGGAACGTCGAAACCCTTCCCTAGTCAGTATCCTACAAATCCAGATACATATCCTTCCCTAGTAAGGAAGAAAAAGAACTGTTGGAGATGCTTTCGGCTGGAGAAGCTCATCTCTCCTCCTGTTGATGTAGAGCCTAATTCAAAATAAGCTTTTGGGCAAGAATAGATAGCCGAAAGGGAAATTCAATTTCCTCTTAATACTACTTATAGCGCGGACTTGAATCATTGAAAGGTACCGTGCTGAACCGCATCTGTAGTTTGGAAAAAGGAGAAGTTCGTTAACCGTACATTCATTCATCAAACGCCTCGTCGAACGACGTCAACGGAGGTCTACAGAGACAGCTTCCTTCTTAAGTGGAAAAAAGAGCAAGCCTTTCAAAAGTTTCACTTGCATGGAATTATTCTTCTCGGGAATTCCGCGATGACTTTTAGAAATTATTCATGCGTCCAACAGCAAAGTCCCCCGACAGTCAATGCACCTTCGAAGGCTTCTTTGCAGGAGTGCACCAAACCTAAGGTTTTCAAAGCGACTGAGAAGATAAAACATGAATTTTTCCCTCGAATTTACTTACTTTGATACTTTGATACTTCGATGGTCCTTTTGTCGGCTGGAGGTCTTCTCAGCAGGGACCACAACTCTTCCATACCGCTCGATCTCTTGCTGCATGCATCCAGTGAGGCAGACTACGCTCTCTGAAAGATCTTGAGAATGAGTCTGCCCATCGCGTTGGCGGTCGTCCCAGTGCTCTCTTATGGTCTCTCGGGAGCCATTCTGTGACACGGAGACTCCATCTATCGTCCTTTCGTCGAAGCAGGTGTCTGGCCCAGCGATATTTGGACTTGTTCATGTACTGCAGCGGATCTGCTAATTGCGACTTCTCCCGCAGCTCCGAGCTTCGTATGACTTCTTTCCACTGCTGACGAAGGCTTGTCCTCAGAAGACATCTCTCCAGTGCAGGATGCGTAGTTTGCATCGCTCTGGCGATTGTCTTGTTGGCGGGCCAGGTTTCCGTCGCGTAACACATCGCAGGCAGTACAGAGGCGTTGAATATCGAAGCCCTGAGGACGGCATCCTTGACCTGATCGGTGACTTCGCGATTCGAACTGAAGGCTGCCCATGCTGCGCGTCTCCTGCGGGCGATTTCAGGAGCGAGGTCGTTATCCATGTTCAGCTCTCTTCCCAGATAGACGTCCATTTAACCTTACGAGTCCCGTGTCACACCACTGGTTGACCATAAATTGTGTTTTGGACATATTCATGTCCAGTCCAATCTTCATACCTGCCACATTGAGCTCGTTCAGCATTTCCTCGAATTCTGCCGTGCTGGTAGAGATGAGAACAATATCGTCGGCGAAGCGAAGGTTGCTGATCCGTTTACCGTCGACAAGGTAGCCTTTATCGTCCCAGTTCAAGTCTTTCATGGCATCCTGGAGTGCCGCTGTGAATAGCTTGGGAGAAATCGTGTCTCCCTGTCATACTCCTTTCCCGATAGGAATTTTAAGCTTTCGATCGAACAGCTGGATGGTGGTCGATGTGTTCGAGAAGCATTCGTCGAGAAGTCGGATGTAGGGCGATGGTATACCAGCGTGCACAAGTGCGTTCAAAACGGCGTTGATTTCCACAGAGTCGAACGCTTTCCGGTAATCCACGAAGACAAGGACAAGTGGGAGGTGGTATTCGCGGCTCTTCTCGATGAGCTGTGAGACAGTCTGAATATGGTCCATGCAGGAGAAATCCTTGCGAAACCCTGCTTGCTCCACTGGCTGATACTCATCCAAGCAACGCTCCATGCGGTTAAGCAGTATCTTGGTGAAGATCTTGTACACAACCGAGAGAAGACTGATGGGTCGCTAGTTGTTGATATCCTTCTGCTGACCTTTTTTAAAGATTAAAACTGTTTTCGACTCCTTCCATGGGTCCGGAATCCTACCAAGTCGAAGGTAGTGGTTGAAGTGCTTGGCAAGAAGTGAGCAGATGGCACTGCCACCAGCACGAAGGAGATCAGCAGAAATGCCGTCCGGTCCGGGAGCCGTGCCCGGCTCCATCCTTCTGATGGCATGAGCAACTTCTGATTCCAGAATGGGAGGTGCTTCCTCAGCTGGTGGCATCCAGCATTTCGGGACAGTGATGGAAGAACGGAACAGATCTGTGTAGATTTCTCGAACGATGGCCTCCATCGCTCTTCGACGTTTGCGTTGTTCCATCCTTAACCACAAGCGCTGACATTATTGCCTTCTGATCGCAGAGATCTCGTTTGCAGCGCTTTATGCTTGAACCTTTCCCAGCGGCTTCTAACAGCTTCAATCTTCTGTAGGCTTGAATGGACTCCTTCACTGCAATTCGGCAGGTCTTCGAGATGGTGACTTTTTCCAGATAGAAAGCATTAGGATCCAGTTTAGCAGCTCTTCTTTGCTCCAAGAGTTTAATCGCATGTGCGCTGAGTCTTGAAGCAGACGGTGATGTGGCTCCGCAAGAGCTGCTAGCACATTTCAACAGTCCTTTGGAGAGAAGGTCGTAGTCTTCCGATGGATCTTCAAGAAGATTCCAATCATGCGACTTTATTGCATATTCCAACTCCTCAGACTTGAATGTGGGGATCCTCACCGGTGCCGGTTTATGAGTGTCACGCTCGAACATCCTCTTTTTGAGAGTCAGCTTCGCACGGACAAGACGGTGATCCGAGCCGGTGTCAAATGAAGGCAGCACGGAGACGTCGAACAGTCTCCAGCGTCTGCTTGCAAGAACATGGTCGATCTCCGAATGTATTTCTCCATTTGGGCTTTCCCAGGTCCATCGTCGGTTTGAAGGCTTCTTAAACATAGAATTTCCATGGTAGAGACGGCACGCGGATAGGAAGTCTATCAGGCGCTCTCCGTTTTTGTTCCTTGAGGAAGTTCCATGTGGTCCTAGCCTCCATTCGTCGTGATCATTTGTACCGACGATAGCGTTAAAGTCACCAACGACAACTTTGTAGTAGCTCTTCTCATCGTTGACAGTCCTTTCGAATAGCTTGTAGAATTCCTCCTTTTCTTCGTCTGTGGCCGCAGATGTTGGAGTATATCCATTTATGATGAAGTTGGTTCTTTGATCTTTGGTTTCCAGACGAAGAACAGCTACTCGCGGACTGATGATCTTGTAAGAGTCTACTAGGTGGTGCACTGTCGAATTGACGAGAAATCCAACTCCGCCAATATTCTTTCTGTCCACCTTTGCTCCGATAATAAGAAGCTCGTTGTGGTCGATCCTTCTTATGGTTTCCGTTCTGCCTTTCGTTTATTGCAGGGCGATAACGTCGTATTTGATGTTGCGGCTTCTGTAAAGCGGTGTCCGAAGATCCTGCTCAGATGCGATCGAACGACAGTTATAAGTGCAGACGAATAGGCAGTTTCCATGTCGTGGTGGAAGGGGGTTTCCGGTAGTTCGATTCCAATGATGTCCTGATAGTTTAACTCCGAGATTAGATGGCCCCTCGCCGGAGGTGGATGCAACCGACGTCGTAGAAGTCCACCTCCGGCGCGCGGAGGACTGGGGCACGGGTTTAGATGTTTGAGCCGTAGCGGTGGTCCTGTTACTCACATGTTCCTGGCCAGGGATACAGGAGAGCCGCCCATACACGACAAAGCGTCGCGTACTGCGTGACCGTTTGTGCCGTTAGCCATCACAAAGTGATGTTCACCCCTTCACCGCGATGAGGTGGCACATCCCTCGAATTTAGTAGTCAAAACTACGAAAATTTTTATACAATTCAACACTCTAACGAGCATCCTTTTCTCCACAAAGAACATACTTTTCACATAAGATTCCATCCAGTAAAAAGCGCGTTATATGGCAAAACTTTTTTTAAAATGAAATGTAGACACAAGAGTTGTGCTGTTTTTATACTTCTGTGACCGAGTTAATGCCTCGTGACTTCCCTCTGCCAGTGCTGAACCGCGTATCAGCTTACACTCCTTCTCTGCCGAACGGTGATGCGTTATTTACAATAGCTTGCGACTAGGAAGACCCAAGTAAAGGGGGTGAGGAATGCGAAACATGGCATGCAAGGAGAACACATGGAATGGGATATTTCACTCTCCCTGCGAAATATCGCGAAGACGCTTGAGTACGCCAATGCCAATGACATTATGGCTCCAACCTATGCACATGTCATCGCCGTATCCCTGGCAAGTCGAGGCATGGAAGATTCCATGCCCAACTATCGTTGAATCTTGTCATGTCGTTCAACAGTGGTGCAGGATGTTGTGAAGCTCTTGAGTCAAGATTGTTATGAGAGCTCTCTTCGGCTTACGTTCAGCGTAAGCGCCTTCTTCTAACTTGGGAAAGACAAAAAGAGTTTGAGGAATTACTCGTCCAAGGATCATTGAAGCGGAGCCTCGAGAGTTAATGGGAGAATGAAAAGAAAAGAGGAGTAAGGCAACACGACTGACCTTATGGAAACAACTGACGGACTGGTTGGTCATTTTCGGATCCATGGATGTTTTTTTCAGACTCTCAAAAAGGTGGTTAGGCCAAAAAGTAAGCCGAATAAATCATATCAATCTTGGCTCAACAGCTTTACAACATCTTACATCAGTGTTTAAGCGTGAAAGGTTCATTTCATACAGAAAGCAACTGTCGAATCTTTATCCTCTTGTTGCTTTATTCAAAGCCAAGCGCTGGCTTGATGAAGGAAGTCAGCTTTTAAGTTTTTTATTATTTATCATTTTTATTTTGTTATTGAAGCCATTTCGGATAACAAATAATACAGTAATGCAATACGAGCTGAACAAAAATAAGTTCGCTTAAGGAGCGCTGCACACCGTCCTGGTAAATGCTGATGATGGCCGCATAGCTGACTACGCCGCGGAGTATAAGGTTACAATTTTGAACGGGTAGCTTGCTGTTATAAGCCAGAGGAGGCCTTTAGACAAGTATTGAAGTGTTACCTAAATGTTACCATATGTTCAATACGTATCAGGCGCTAAATTGTTCGTTTTCCCTTCTTGACTCCTGGCGACTGAATAAGGGGATGAAAAATCAATAAATCAATACCGCAAGCCCTTGTCTCGATCTTGAATACGCAAAACTACAAGAATGAAGAGGAGCACCTTTCTAAAGCATGCAATGCATGGATTTATATCTCCTTTAGAGTAACGCCCCTGTCGACGAAAACCCCATCTTATTCTAGGCACCTTACTCCTGAACAATGATTTTGATTTTTAAGCATACGCGGTCGGCGAGTGATGAGGTCAGGGTTCACGAACTGCTTTCCAGGGCATGCTGGCCACGTCGATAGGGATGACTATTGGCTGGGTCCTGGTAGCCTTCTCCACTAATCTCACACTCTTCACGCTCACCCGTACAGCAGTTGGATTCTTCACCGGCGGCAGTATTTCGTGAGAGCTGTGTGATCCACGCGCTTTGAAGAGCGCCTTCGTTTATTGACTGTTTCCAGAGTGCTGAACGTCTTCATCATGGAGAACATCCCGAAGAAGCACCGGATGTGGATCAACATGGCGATAACGTGGGCGCCGAATATGATTCCGTTCGCTGTCATGGCGTGGCTGACGGCGGAGTGGCGGTCGCTGGCGATGGTGAACGCTGTCGTCTGCATTCCCGGTCTGCTGTTCTGCTTGTGAGTCGCAGTTTCGTCGTTGGCGGAGCGAATGCACGAAGCAGCCTTCCAGCTTCTGCATCCATGAATCGCCCCGGTGGCTTATTCAGCGCAGACGGCTCGACGAGGCGCGCGAGATCATGTCGCGGGAGTATGGAACATCGAAGGACGGACTGGTCCATGAGAGCTTCGACGACGTCGTCAAGGCAGAGAGCGAAGTGAGTCGAACTGAGAAGAAATTTCGAAATTGATTCGTTCCTGTCAGGTTGCTAAGCTCGTCAAGAGTTCTGTATGCGACATTGTTGACAAATCCTAGGACCGTTTCGTTCTTCTCTCAATTGCATTTTTTAACGTGGTCGGGCACCTTCTAGTAGGTGGGATTTTAATGAAGAAAGACCGAGTTCTAGCAAAACTTTATCCTGAAATCATTCAGGCTAGTGTGGATTTTATCAATTTGCAAAACCGCTCCTATTTTAATAAACAAAATGTTGATAGAAAGCTAAGCCATGAAGAGCAGATACAATGCATTCACCTTAGGGCCTGTTCATACTTCGCGACAGCAGCGACAAGAGCGCAGCGCGCGTGGCGTGCGCGGCGTGCGCAGCGTGCGCAGCGCGCGGAAGTATGAACAGGCGACAAGAGCGACAAGAGCGACTGGAGCGACAAGAGCGACAAGACGACAAGAGCGACAAGAGCGACTGGAGCGACAAGAGCGACAAGAGCGACTGGGGCGTCGGGCGTAGTGTGGTGTACGTAATTGCACTATAACTTCGTGGCCTAAAATATCGAGTGAATAGAGGTCCTCACGTCTAACTTCAACTTCAATTGCATTAGTTTTTGGAAACTGAAACAGACACAAGCAAACAGTTATGTTAGTAAAAAGTTTCCGGAAACTGAGACAAACACAAGCAAACAGACATATTTTTAGTCAAAAAAGTTGTTAGAAACTGAAACAGACGGAAGTGAACAATCATATTACCTACATCGTCAGTCTGGCACTCAAAATAGACATAAAAGCCCTCCTTACCTTTGTATGAAGAACGTCCGAACAGGAATCGTTTCCTTCCAGCACTAGTTCGCCTTCCAGCACTAGTGCGGTGTAATTACGTACTCCACACTCCGTTCGTCGCCCCAGTCGCTCCAGTCGCTCCCGGCGCCGGCGCGAAGTATGAACAGGCGACAAGAGCGACAAGAGCGACTGGAACGACGGCGCCGGCGCTCGAGTATGAACACTTTTCGGCGGCGCGCGCTCGGTTTTAATCGATATGCATGTTTTGCACGGGCGACGAGTCGTTCTTGTCGCGAAGTATGAACAGGCCCTTAAGGCAAGGATTAAGTTATCAGGGTCTATTATAACAGCAGATGTTTGAACCATGTCAAAAGTCAATCCTGTCATCCGTGGAGCACTTTTACAGCTGCTGCACCGCGCTGAGTCGAAGAAGCGACGCTACTCCTACCATCATCTGTTCTACTCGCCTAAGCTGGCTACAACCACAATAGTACTCGCCTTCAGTTAGTAAGTGCATTTGTCGTCTTTACAAAAATAGTGGAAGTGGAAACACGACAACGCATAGCTCATAAGTGGGTGGCCTGAACTCGGCCGCTACTCGCTTCGTGCGTTTGGGGCGCCTCGTATGTCCGCTTTTGAAAGGAGGGGCGTGATTTGAAAGATTCGTCTGTCGACTTATGTCACTAATATTCCTGTTTATACACCTTTAAATCATCTGTTTATAAAAACCCCGTCAGAAAAACGCTGTTTGAAATGCTATTCGTTTAGACGAGTGGTTTGTTCAGCGTAGCCAAGATTGGTACAACTCTTTATTGCGGCTTATGTTTCGGCGTCGTCGCCTTCTTCAGAGCCTGGAAAAGTCGAAGTCATCTGAGAAGCTACCCTCCCAAATGCCATTTCATCCTGCAGGAACCCATCCAAAAGGCTAAGAGACTACGAAAACGATGCCGAAAGGAGTCGAAAACATGGCTAACCTTAGATGTGGACAAAAGGCGTCCACCGTCACCCCGCTCTTCGTTTAAAGTCCCTGTTTCCGGTGAGAAAACAAAGCCTGTTAAGACCAACGAATTGTCCACAAATTCCCCTTAGCACCCAATTTTTTTTTTTTTTTTTGATAGCGTACCAGCCTCACCAAAACACGTTAAAGTGAGACGAATTTGGTTATAATTCTCTCGTCATTTCCCCAGACAATACACTGACCTAATTCTTACATGAAAAACAAAAATAAATAATAAACAATAATGCAAAAAATAAAAACAAAACAAAATAATAACAAATAATAACAACGGCAACGCAAATGGGCCCTAGTTCTACACTCAAGATCTTCGTAAGAATCTTGAGGTTGACCAATTGCAATGAGCTAGGTTGAGTGGTCGGAAATAAGTATGTAGAAAGCGTTTTGCATATAAAATGTCTTTTCGAATTCGAGGCCATCATCTCTCCATTGACTTAATACCACCTACTCAAGGAAAGTTGGAAGCGCATCGTATGCCGCCTCTGGAAACTGGCTGTGACTTACTGCGCATGAGCGATCGTTGTGTAATTCAAAGCAGTTACTTCATCGTCAGCCAATGGTAGACTTTCAGAAAGCTTAACCTAAGAAACAAAGTGCAGTCGAAGACGAAAAGTCAGCTTCAACAATCCACCCAAAAAATTGATAAAAAATGAGAAAGGCTACACAGTAACGAGCCTGAAGTCGGTTGCGTTGCGAGGAAGCCAGTGCCCGGTATAGCAGTAGGAACTCTAGTGCCATGGCTGAATGTACTTGCTACTCAATAGTTGACTTCTGTTGTACATATAACGATGGAGAGGATGAGAGAAAGGATGCGTCCATTCTTGGAATTTGTCAAGCATTCCACTTCTATGAGGTGTAGTCTAGCTACTTCAATGCGTATTTGACCTATACAACGAATTTTGGGACCAGACGATAGACATCTCAGTGTTTTTATTCTTTCCACCCAAGACTCGTACCAACTTAGCGACTCCGAGAGGTGGAAGACTCAACTGGCCAAGACGGAACCCGAATCCGGTAACCTTCGTTCGGGATCCACGAGAGAGCAATCCGGTTTCGCCAAGAAGCCCCTTGTTTCCTTATTTCCTATAGGTACTGTAATTTTTTTGTGCTAGAAAGGTCCTTTTGTTTGCTTTTACAATGAGATCAAAAATTATTTTCGGTTGGTCTTTAAAAAAAACATGTGTCTAGATTTCCGTAGAAACCTTGATTTCTAATCAAGAGTCAGGTTTCGATTTCCCAATTTAAAAAAGGGCATCTTGTTGTGCCCCTTTTTTGATTGAGACAGAATGATCCCTCAACTAGGAGCTGCACTAAAATCTTTGCAGCTTCTCCACCTCAATCGTCAACTATGGCATCTTGTTCAATATGGAGAAATTGAGTGGATCGATGTATCTGAATTCCATCTACACAGGGCTGATGAGGTCGGTTTTCTTTTGTTATTCCCGAAACCGTTAACGGGTCAGCGCACTTCTTTCTTATCAAATCGGGTAGTTCAAGTTGCTCGTGACATCGGCATTGCATTACATACGAAGACAAAGCGCTCGCCCACGTGTCGACATTGCGCACTGATGCGAACCCATGGCTCCACACGTGCTAGAGCGAAGCATCTTGAAGACATTGTGCGGGGTGCTCTCAGAAAGCGAATGCTTCTCAACTTCTGTCATAATTCATACCGTGGAACTACAGCATTGCAGAAGTGGCCTTCTTAGGCACCTCTATTAGCTAAAGGAAACAACAATACTGATCTTCGATCTGCAGCACCTCATCTGAACAATCGCGGTTTCTTAACTGATGGCGTATATGGTGGCTTCACCTAGACGAAGCTCTATGAGTGGGATTCATATGCATTTTGCGTTGGTTTCGTGAAACCTGTGCCTTGAGAGCAACTGCGATTACCCAAGACTATAAAACCATGAGTCAAAGTTGGTGTATGTCCGGCTCCGTGCTGTGTTCGCAAATGCGAATCAACATAGTTTGCCCAGCCTGGGACCTCTCTCGTTTATGTGTCCCCAGTTCCAGCTGTTTTACCAGGAAACTCTATTGTTAAAATATGTACAAATGAGTTTTCCTACTTCGGAATGGCCTGTAATTTGGACACCTACGATACTTGACCCTTGCCTCAAAACTTGCTAACCATTTTGTGTAGTCAGAACCAAGAATGAAAGTCCAATAAACTTGGCTCGAGAAAGCATCCAAACTTCGATTACGGAATTGCGACCGTCACTCACCCCTCCAATCAAGGAAACATAGCAGTGCACTGCACAAGTACAAACCATGCCCATAACACTTACCTTCCTGCAACTATTTACATTCTTCTCATGTTGAAGCTACAAGGTCCGGCTTAAAGTTGATCAGCCGACCTTGCTTCAGAAGACATCGCCTTCATATCGAGGCGCATACATTCTCCCATACGTCTCGTTTTCCACATCATTCTCCATGTTCATTGAACGTCCGTGCTACACGTAGAACGATGTATCGGTGAGCTGTGAGCCTTCCACCTGAATCCACCTTAATTCCCTCTCTCTCTCGCACTAGGCCCTCCTCCTTCATAAACTGTGCTTTCTTCCGGTTGATTTGCAGTCTATCTGTTTAATCACAGCATTTGGTTCAGCAATCATTGCCTCTGTCTCAGCAGTAGAGTTCGAGAAGAATGCGATGTCGTCAGCAAAACGATAACTCGAGGAGAATCTTCCACTCGCACGTTTTCCCTTTCGTCAGCCGAGCGACTTTTTTTCCACTGCAGCGCTGCAGTGAACAGCCTCGGCGACACCATGTCGCTCTGTAAAGCCTATCACGTTAAAGGTGATCAGTCCCCACCTGATAAATCCTAGGAATTCTGTTCCTAGGTTCTGGTACGCAATGGTTGGTATGTCATCTTTATTCAATATGAGAATGAAGGAGAGGGCAGGCATGCCTTCCGACAGGTTGCTGGCGACAACCGAGGACCTCCCGGTCTGGGCGACATAAACGAGATTCCTTTAGCAGGGCGTCGCTCATCAGTATGTTGTCGGCGAGTGCGTCACGACATACCCCTTTCCAATGGAAATTGTAAGAGTGCAGTGGAGCAGCTGAATTGCCGTCTCGCATCCAACAGTCGACTACTGTTCTCAAACAGGACGAATTCACTTGCTGGCCGATGAGCGCAGACAAGATGAGACGGCGTCCGTGCCAACGCTGTGCCTTCTCGTAGTCAAATAAGCGGAGAACTAGGGAAAGGGGGAGGGGGGTGCAAGCCGAAAACACGGAAGGGCGAGGCGACCGCGGCAACTGCGCGGCAAGCTCGACGTTCATCGGGGTTGTTCGCAGTTGCGGTTTGCGAATTACGATATTTTTGGGCGTAGATCGTAAATTTTCGTATGATCTTCGATCCACACACAATAACGGTCCAGATGATGTGACGCAACTCGGTCTATGACGACGGGTTCCGTATTAGAGTCTCCCTCACAGCGCATTACTCCTTCCTGTCTGATACTTTCCGTTATATTCTGATCTGAAATGCCATGTGCTATGCGAGCATCACTTTCGGTGGTTGTCCTCCAACCCCAAGAAGGCAGGGTGAAATGTGGTCTGACCCTGGGACTGCGTTTTTGATCGCGACTCGAACTACTGACGTAAGAATCGAAAAGCGGTCCTCTACTAATGGGATGTGTTGGTGCTTCGCATGGGAATGGATGAACAGAAGGGGTTCGTGTAGAACTAGGAGCAAAAGGAACAGTGGCAAGGCCGAGGAGACGGAAGAATGACTCTAATTATTTGATGGTTTGGAAGCCACATGAAGACAATAAGGTCGAAAAATGCTTGCCTTGTGCAAAATCCGTTCACTTGGCTAACACTTTGCTTGGAATTTCCATAAAAAAGAAGCATAACTCTCTAGTTACCTCAGAGCCCATGCTTCCTAAAGTGTTGCTTCAAGAAGCAGTCCAGCTTGTCTCTAAGACTCGAGCGATTTTCTTCACCGCCGTAAAATCGTCTATAGGACGAAGAGAAAATGCGAACGTTGACCGTTGTTTTCTGGGCCAAAGTCCACAAGGAACTACACTCGGAAACTCTCAAGAACTCGACTCTTAGATATGCATGCAGCCTGTCGCTCGGTTATGCCGATCTGAAATGGCAGCGAATCGGCCGCAAATTCGTGCACACCTCCGGTCTCGTCATCGTCATAATCTCCTTCGCCGTCGTCATTTTTGTCTACGCATTCGGTATCCAGTCCTTTCTTGTCATTCGGTCGATTAAGGGACCCAATGTGATCCGCCTTTGTTTAGATCTCAATCACATGCTCAAGGAGGAGGTTCGGATTTTGATTCTGCTCGCAAGCTCAATGACATCGCAGGTCAGTTTTTCAATGTTGCCCTGCAATGCTCTATGAGTAGTCGACGAGATGACCTTCTACAGCTGCAGGGGAGGCACTTGTGTGTAGGCCTGACCTATTCAACGACTTATGGATTGCGCGATTGGTGTTCTGCATTCCATGGAAGTCCATTCTTCCCATAGAAGTCCATCACTAATTCAGCTACTAGCGACCGGGCAGAGATGACTTGTGGACACTTCGGTGATTCGAACTTGACTCGGCTCATGAAACGTGTGACCTTCACACTCTCCTGCGGATTGCGCCGCACTCACGTTTAAGTGAGGATATCCGAGGGGAACAAATTGTTATATAAAAACCCATTATCACGAGCGCCGCTAATGCTTATTTATATTGTGTTGAGGGTCGGCATATAGCGCAGTCGGTACAACTTTAACTGAGGTTCGCGCCCAATTCCACCAAACGTTTCATCCCATAGGAGTAGTTTACTGGCACCACATATGTCTGGAGATGATACAACACTGACTGCTACACTGCCTGTCGTCTATTACTCTTTGTATGATACGTGGGATAACATAGCAGAACTTGTTCAACACTGAGCTTCTCTTTTTACCTTCAAATGTTGACCTGAAAGAAAAAATAAAAACAGGTGAGGAACTTGTAGGCCAATAATGCGTTTCGAAGAGTGTACGCAGTGAGATTTCTCACCTGAATGACTTCGTTATAGCTTTCAAGCCAAAACTCCACCGTTTTGCATGGATGAATTTACATTATTTGAAGCTGCCGGTCGATGGGTAGGAACTCTTTATTTACAAAAGTAGGACTGATTTTAAACATATTTGCTACTTTGCTCTCAGATTCTTATCAACATGTTCTTCTCAACATAATGGCTTGCCCCAGGATCCCTTTTGAACTATTTATTTCGAGAATAGACCACCAATTTCCAAAAATGACCGTTTGTAAGTGGGCTACAAGACTTCCAATGGTAGGATGAGCCTGGTCCATGTTAGAAACTTTCAGAATACCCTTTATTTCATTGCGTGTGATCCGCGCTTTGAAATGCATGCATGCTCCTTTTGAAAAGATGTTTGTTTTTTTTAGGAAAAAAAGAAATTAGAGCTTGCCGTTAGCACCTTATTTCTCGGGCCGTCAAATCATAGAGAATTTATCTTGTTCAGATAAGGAGCGGTAGGATACGCTTCAATACCACATCCCTAGGGTTAACTATGAGAAAAGTACTTTTTCTACGCTTTTACCTTTCCCTTCGGGCGATTGTGTAAGGTTTTCCACCAATTTAATGTTTTGTATCTCTATTTCAAAGCGTTTCTTATCAATACTTCGCTGCGGAGGTATTAGACAAAGGTATCCTACCTTAGGCCTATGTTATAGCTTGGCGACGCTGTTGTCGTCGACGCCGGCAGCAGTGTTGCGCGGGCTGCTACCAGGGATGGGCGGAAATTTTAAAAATTTTCTCAGAAAACAAAAAGTCGATTTCGTCAAAAAACAGAAAACAGAAAACAGAAAATTTACAAATCATCAGGTGACCTAATTATTCTACCCAAAGATCCATTTTTCGAGTAGCAGACGCTTTTTTGATCACTAGAAATGTGGCCGAGGCCAAGCGTTTCAACTTGTACGCGTTTACAAAAATTTCTAGTACATTCAAAAGTCAATACAATCAGCAAATTGTAAGCCTTGACTCAAAGACCCAAGCACTCACATTTGAAGTACGCAACATTACTCATCAGCTCCATTTCACAGCTAACCCCTAACGATTACACCAATAATAGCAATACTACGAGCGTTTCGGTGAAAAATAAATTCTTT